>CAHIKZ030000557.1:1905000-1995000 GCA_903632075.3 Acanthosepion pharaonis | reverse complement strand
TAAGTTATTCAAAAGTGAGAGTTTTGTTTGCAGTGTACAATAAATTCAGAATATCACCAATATCAGCTTCTTCAAATCCCACTTCATGCAAAATTTGTGGAAAGTTATTGAGATTTTTCAACCTTTATCCTTATGAGGAGAATTTATGAACAACATTCCAGTAACAGGAAAGCAGCAAAGGTTTTTTTCATGATTTTAGTTGCTGCAATATTACACCTTGTTATAATGAGGTTCCATTCACAGCATGAATATAAAACAAGGAATTGCTATATTCTATTTAGCTTTGGCAATGACCACTTACACATAATTCGAGCCTAGCCGTGACTGAGGGAATAGTAAATTAAAGACAGTAATTCTGTCTTTTCCAACTATAATTCTTCCTACTCATATTGAGGCTGTCACATGAGAAAAATTTGCCTTCAGTAACTTTTTTTTATACATATACACCAATAGATGTATAAACTGTCATGTTAAATAGAAGTGAGAGCTTAAGATTAATAAATACGAGAGCTTAGGCTATGTACCTACTACCAGACAGGGGGATGTTAATGAGTATACTCGATTGTTGATAAGAGAAATCCTTAATTTTAAGCAAGTCAGTGTGTTTCATCTAAAGTGATATTTCTAGGATGGGATTTAAAGTTTTCTGAAAACCTGAAAGAATGGTAATTATATAAAACAATATATTACGTAATATATATATATATATTCTTTTATGAAAAATCTACCTACCTACCTACATACATACATATATATATATATATAAACACTGAAGTCAGCACTCAGAGGTGATAGACTGTTTCATGCTAGACACAATCATCAGACTTGACAATTGCATCTAGCATGTTATTTTGTATTTACATATACTCTATCTTTGATACTGAGCACTTTATCGCATAAATATAGTACACCTTAAAACTGTATTTCTTCATATATATATATATATATATATATATATACTATTATTTTGACATGTTTTGCTGATCAGACAGCATCATCGGGAAAATAGATTTTATTTCAATAAATTCTACATTGGCAAGACCAGGGCAATAGCAGAAACAAATGCTTTTTTTTTTTGGTGGGTGTGCCAAAAAAATTTAGACTTTAGCCTTAATTCATCAAAGGCTGCCAACATGGTTAATGTGAAGAACATTTAAAATTTACAGTACTTCTGGCTGCTATGGCCCTGAAGACATGACACAATTGATATTAATTGTATGAATGTTGGAAAAAGTTTACCATTTACATGATTAACATGAGTCACATCCTGTCTCACCAATGTAGCATTCTTCTGATGATGCTGATTGATCAGAAAAATGGATCAAAATAAGGCTTTTCAAAAATATATTTATATTTACCATATTTACATATGATGGTTAGCTACTTGTTTTCTGTCTGCTTGGGTGGATAACCAGTTACTGTTTTAGATGCCTACTCAGGCACATTTGTGCTTGTTCAATACAGAGCTAACCTGTGGTTTATAGTGCAACTATGCTGAGTGGGCATTAGTTACAGTCTCTGGGAGAGAGTACATAATTTGGCATGATCAAGAAATTGAGTAACTCTAGCATGACTCTTAGTCACAGTGACCTGTGACCTTTTACTAGCAATGATGGTTTCTGAACAGCTTCATCTTTCTAATTTCACTCACATGGCTTGGGTCAATTTGTTACATGTTTTTCAAGCACTTTCCAAAGGTGCTGCATGCTGGGATTACCTCCCAGGCCAATAATATCAAGAATTTACCTTCCTTTTAAATCGACTCTGGGGAGATTCAAACCCAGGTCTTATGATCAGAAAGTGAACATTTTAACCACATGATCATGTGCCATTTACATATATATATATATCTAAAAATGTATATAATTATTAATCATAAAATTAAATAGTTCACTTTCCTGATTTAAATCAATACTCCAAGTTTCAAGGAATTTTTTCATCCAATCCACAGCAGACTTTTGTCTATAATAAATGTGATTTTTATGATGATGTAAATTATATTTAGTATAATTCTGTTAGTGATATAAAATTAATGTATTAAAGAAATTTTTGGATTTGTTCAATTATAATTATGAAATCATGTATTAGACAGATGTTAATGGAAAAATGATTTTCTATTTGAGTTTTGTTATTGAATTAGATTTTAATATTAGATTTATAAAATCTAAGGCAATTGTTTGTACACATTTTCAGTTAATTTATGAGTAAATGTTTAATTTAGGGAATAGATCCAATTATTTATAAATTAAGTATTTTTTTTTATAAGTATTTGTTGATGATTTCCGTTACACACATATATATATATAATAGAAGAACAAATTTGCACACACATTCAAGCAAAAGACTTTGTTAATAACTATTTTTATGATTTCCAGTGTCTTTTCTATAAATACTTTTATGGTATTTGTTCTGATGATCTTTGCTCTATGGTACCTAGACTTTATGAATTTAAGTGCAGTACTAGATTGCCAGCAACATCACATCATTTTATAGTTGAAATGGCTAGATGCAAGAGTAAGTTCTATGCTTACAGTTTCTTCTATTGCACTTCTCACTTGTCAAAGTCTCTTCTGGATTCTTGCTTTCCAGTTAACTTTGATCTTCAAAAATGAAAATGCAATGTCAAACATTTTCTTCTGTCTTCTTAATTCTTGTTCTTTTATTATCCTCTCTCCTTAATAGTATATTTTTTTTCATATTTTCTAACACTCAGTAATCCCACTTGAATCTTAGTGGCTTTATTGCCTTACTTGGAGTGAAATGATTAAAAATAAAAAGTAGATTTATGATTCTAAGATGAAAAGTGTGTTTGATGTCTCCTTTAAACTCAATTTAAACCTTAATTTTATTAGGTATGTAAATTGATTATTACTCAGAAATTTTAAATAGTATCATTGGCATTTTCAAAAGATTTGGAGGAAAACAAATGTCAAATATCTCTTAGATTTGTAAGAAGAGATTTAGAAAAAAATATTATAATGTAATTTTTTTAAAGATATTTGTATAATGATTTGATCCATAATTATGTTTTTATTCATTTTCAGACAAGTAAAATGTGGAAGTGTATTAAAATATTTTGAAGAAAAAAAATATTGTAGTATTAGAGGAAATTCACAAATCTTGTTTTTATAGGTCACTGAGCAAAGTGAGAGTTTTTGCTTTTTATTCAGTTTGTTTTAAGTTATTTTTATCAAACAATTTTATTGTTTAATATTTTACAGACTCCTGTTTGAATTACATTATTCATTCTGTTTTATTCTTTTCAATAAACAAATGAAAAAGATGCATAAAATCTAACTTTTAAAGTATCAGTAAACCTAGGCTCATGTGCATATAATATTCTTGTAGTTATTGACATACAGGTTGCAATGGATAAATTGTCATCTAAATAACACAAAACTAAAAATAACACTGACATCTCATTTTTACAGATATATTTACCAAAATTACACAAAAATTGAAATACTAAAGAGTAAATCTATTAAATAAAATTGATATTGGCTTCAACCACAGCCTCCAGCAGACTTTGGAATTTCCTGAAACTCTTCTGGACAGTCTCCTTGTTTGAGTTGGTGAATGCTGCCATAATCCTTGCCATCAGTGTATTTTTTGTGTTACAAGGAATTTTGTTGGTCTCTTGCTCATCTGCACCCCCACACATAATAATCAAGGGGATTGTAGTCTGGGGAGTTAGGTGGCCAGATATAAGGGGTGATGTGGTCACAAAAATTGTCTGACAGCCATGACTGGGTTCTCCTGTTTGCGTGGCAAGGTGCAGAGTCCTGTTGTCAGACATAGTGTCTTCCAGCAGCCACCCTCTTGATCCAGGGCAGCACTACCTCCTCAAGGCACTTAATGTAGCCCTCCATGTTGAGTCTGAGGCTCTCATCAACAAATTCAGAATTTTCTTTCTTATCCAAATGATCAGAGTGACTTTGCTGAGCTGCCATATCTTTGTAATCACCATTAGACTCATCCAACTCCTTCCAAATCCTCTGCATTGTCCTCAGATTACTACCCAAACACTCTGAAATATTCATATTGTACATTCTGGTGTGAATGTCAATCAGTACAGCATGCTGATTTCAAATTTGTGGCAGAGTGAGATTGTATCATGGTGCTCTTTTTCTCACAGATGGTGCCCAGCTGGCGCTACTGTGCAGATGGCAAAATTTAAACAAACACCACATGTGCGCAAAATTGAAAACATAAAATGTTGACAATTTACCCATCGCACCCTGTATCGTTGCTAATGCTTCATTGCATATAGAATTGTGTGCACATATAATTGTTATTTACTTTCCAAACCTATCAGACTTACTACTAATACAAAATTGAAAATAATTTGGTTTTGAAGTGTCTGGTTTTATTATACAAACAAATTAAGTGAATATAAATTTCTATTTATAAATAAATCCTAAAGATACAGACCATTGAAATATACATTTGATTAACACAATATTCTATAGGCATGAATAAATTACAATTATATTAGTTTACATATTAATATGGTCTCCTTGACACTATAGACTTCCTTAGTCTTTCAGCCATTGAGTTTATTAACATTTTTATTGAATACTATTTTTCATTCTCATATACATCTCTCTTATTGAAGAACAATAATTTGGCTGCTTCATGTCTGACAAATATTCTTAAGATTCTGCATCTTTTTGGTTCACATTCATAACACAAACTTCTTCAAATATTTTCTGATTTATTACTATTTTGCTTTTTCCTAAAAAAATCTTTGTGATATTTTTAAAGCTATTTTTTTCTCTTATCTCACCAACTTTTATTTTTCATTGTTCTATGATCTCTTTTCAGTTTTTTTTTTTCAATTTTCAGCATTGTGTTCCATTCATTCAGTAACTTTACAATATCTTGTTTCTTTTTTCAACTTATATCTTTCTTATGACCTAAGTCAGTCTTTACACATTTAAAATAAAAAATAAATAAATATCATAAACTAAACTATTATATTTATTTATTTATTTATTTATTTACAGTTTGACAAATTATATTTTAGTTGCATAATAAATTGTATGTTTGTTCCAATCACTTTAGGAATAACTCCTATGAACTTTGCCCTCTCAAATTTATAGACAAATCTCACAGATTTATACTGGGTTTTCTTCTTCCTTTTGTACTCTGTACTTTTATGTCTATGTTTGTGATCTGTATGATAAATAATATTTTTACTAGGTGAATTGGAATTATATCATTTTGAGGGGGGTAAATTATTTACTGGAAAATTCTAATTTTTACTTAAGCAGCACATGTAAAACAGGTAGGGACATTATTACTTTGTCACTTTGGTCTTGAACTTTGCATTTTAAGGGCCATTATGATATTTTCATTGTTATGCTCGTCAATCATCTTTTTAGTTTCTTCAAAGCTTTCTAATAATAATTTAAATTCAATATTACTGATTTGTCTCTCTGACTAATAACAGTTGTGAACAGTTTAAATTTGGATGGGAGTCCTTTCAAGACTATTAACAAGCTATCACTTATTTCTTATGATGTTTTAATAAAATTGCAGCATTTTCAGCTCTAATAATATAATCCATGATACTTTCACCATTTGCTTTCCATAAGGTGGCTAATTCAATATAAGGGAAATTGTTTGTGGTTTTCCTTTTGATAAATAGTGTTCTCTCTAAATTTTCAGTACTTGTTTGCTATTGTCAGGGGCTTCTCTTATAATAAGAAATAAACTTTGGTCATCAAGAAATTGAATTATCTCTGCAAACACATTTGCATTCTTTTCAAAGTACACTTCAACATTGGGACAATCATATGGTGCCAAGATAATTTCATGTAATTTTTGAATTCTCATGTATCCTAAAAATTTTACTTTGCATAATTAATTTGGGTTTGTCACTATTAAAACAGGATCAGTATACATTTATTTGTTCTACTGACATCTGCCACCTGGATATGGTAATTTTCTGGATTAAAAGCATTATCAGAACTAATAAATTTATATTTATCAGTAATAATATGAGCTGTGGCTCTATAATCAACAAGTTAACTATTTCTGTCAGTGTTCAGGAAAGTGTTCAACATTTTTTTTTGAAATGGGCCTTCTTCTAGGAATGACAGCTAAAAACTTTCCCCTGTCAAATTTATAGATAATTCTCACAGGTGGATGCTGGAATTTCTTCGTAATCAATAAATATGAACCAATTCTAGGTCTCATCTGCCATATTTTTGTTCTGTCTTGTCTTGAAGTCAGAACACTATAATCAGTATCTCTTTTGCATGTGAACACATTTCTTACTTTGTGAACTTTTTGTCTTATTACTGCTGCTTTGCCTAGTTTTGACTTGCATATATATTGTTTGCTTCAGATTATTTTGTTCTTTTTCTACTTGTTTATTGAGAACTTTGTCAATTCCATTTAACCATAGCCAATTACTCCACATTACATCACCAAATAAATTAGTGTAAATATTTTTAATACAAACAGATATTATAAACTGAAATTCACATTATTATGTGTATCACATAAATATAAGTAAATCCTGGAAATTTTCGCCACATGGATTGGTTAATACCAAATTTATTATGGAAACATTAACTTGCATAGTATATCTTTCAAAGTGTGTAATTAATTTTCAAAAAGCATTAATTGAAAAAGTTTAATTATTGTAATGCAATATGCCATTTAACATCTGTAACTAAATCTAAATCAATTTTATTGATGTGTAAGAGAGGTCTTTTTGGGGCCATCTTTATTGGCAAGCTATTTATTTAAAAATTTCATTTCTACAATTGATAAAAATATTTTAATCACTTTAGATTTTTTCAAATATCTTACAGTATTCATTGATATGATTTCTGGCCATCTTCTATTCCTATCAAATGTATTTTTTACATCAAGTATTCTTATTTGTATGTATCTAATTTATTGAAGTTGAAAGAGAGTAAAACTTGAACCCATTTGCAGTCATCATCACCATTTTCCCTTTTGTTAGAAAAAATGTTTTTTTTTTGTTCCTCAGTGTTCTTCTGTCTTATTTTTCTTAGATTTATATAAAAGATTAGTTTTATAACAACAATTATTAACCTTAACAATTGGTATTTTATTTTTATTTATTAAAAAAAACAATGTTTTGTAAAGCAAAATATCTGCATCAAACTGATATAACCATTAAAAACAAAAACAGTAATTCTCTCCAAATATTTTTTAAGATTTCTGCCAATGACATATTTTCAAAAGCTGTAATTGTTATGGAATTTCATGTTCTGAGAAAGACAAACAAGACCAAAGAATTATCAACCTGCTACTTTTCATTATATGTGATATTTTGTTATTGAATCAATAGAAAGTGTGATTTTTTTCTTTTATTCTGTAAACTGATATGCTGCTTTATATTTGAGAGAAAAATAATGCTGATTTTGTTCATATAAATTTTTCTCCATTTGCATATGTAATTCGGTTTCCAATATTTAGATTTGCTTTCTAGTGTTAGGTACATTAGTCTCATTACAATGGATTTATTCAAGAGAAAGAAAACATGGATTCCAGACCAAAGTAATAAGCTTTTATTGAGAAATATCAATATTGTATGGGCAAAAACTACAATACCCAGTTGGATTGAATAATGATAGACATGAATAAACAAACCAGTAATATCTTCTATTTTCTATACACATGCATTTAGAATTTTCTCCTTTTATAGTTAGAGACACAAGTAAAAATAAACAAGTTTGCTTAGCTGCATACATGTGTTAAAGTAATACTATGTCTGTTCAATTTTACAGTCTTTCAATATATCCATTTCTTAATACACAGAAAAGTATTCTTGTACAGAAAATCATCTTAATAGAAAAACAAATACACAAATGTGTAGATCTCCTCTAGTTCTGAAAAGTGTCATTGACATTTGAATATTAGTATTATAGTGCGTTCATTTTTTTACTATACTATTTTGGCTGATCTATTCTGCAGTCATCTTTAGGTGTACAAATTGTAAAGAAAGTGAATGGTCTCTTTTTCCAGAAAATGGTGTTGATGAACAGAAACAAATAATTCCCTTACATATGAATATGGAATTACTTGTGTTACATGTCTTACTAAGAAGGGAATCACCTTTATAGTACACATTATATGGAATGAACTGAACCAGTCAATATGTTTACCACTACTTTTCCCTGTTTGTTGCCATTTTCTAAGAGATGAAGATCTCTACTCATCCTTTAGAACATAGAGTCTCAAACTCAAGTACACATAAAGGCCATTATTGTGCAGAGGGAGAGGTGCAGGTTGGGGCCAGAAACACTGTGGATGGGTTTCCAACTAAGAGGTCTACAGACTCTTTTGGAGACAGATTCACAGCCATGGATTCACAGAGCCACCCAGCTGAATTATATCAGTTTTGTAATTTTGAGCTATGAGAAATATGTGAGAGAAGGGCAGACAGGCAAGATTTTGTAAATATTCCACCTGTTCATGTTTATTAAGTACATCTTTAATAAAACCAAATTACATATAATTTTTAACCCTATGCTAGTCACCTCAGATTTCCAAAAATAGATAGTCTCATGGGGTGTTCACACACCCCAATACAAAAAAGTTTATAATGTTACAACTATGTAAAATATTATCATATTTCTGAAAAAAATGACATAACAGCAATCTTCATTACAATATACATTAAATCAAGACTTGAACTAATGATATAATTATTAATTGAAAGGAAAATTACAATAAATTTGTTTCATACACATTATGTTTTAAATTGTAGGTGAAAAACCCCAATACAATAATAGAGAAAAAGATTTTATCACCAAAAATAGCCACAATATATTTCCATGAATAGAGAGATATTACATTAGCCAAACTCATAATTACAAGAAATATTGTTTTAAGGTATGCTATATTTATGGGATAAAGTGCTCAATGTCATAGAGCATATGTAAATATAAATATAAAAGTGAACATTGAAGACAATACTCAGAGGCAACAGACTGTTTCATACTAAATGCAATCATCAGGCCACATGTGCTTTTCCTTGACTATTTATATATATGGGTCATTGATGCATTGTGGGTAGTCTATTCTAATGGTTTATTTTGACAGGAGTGGTTTGCTACTTTGGTTATTATTTACTTTATTTATCTAGTTTAATTTATTTAACTTGTTTTTGCTTATTTATTTTATTTTTATTTATTCTTTTCAATTTTCAAGTAATGTAGTAAAAATTTGTTTTTGTGTCTGTATTTTGAGATGAGTTCTGATTGTTTATTTAGTAGTTTGTTTTGATCTGGGAAGATAATTATAGCTATTTTTTCCTCCAAACACAGTTTCCAGTTTTTGGATTGATTGTTGTAGGCTGATGTTCTTTTCCTTATTATCCATGATATTTTTGGTGTGATTTGCTTTTTGTTTTTAATTTCCCAGATTTACTTGGAAAGCATTGTGCTGTTTGCATATTTACTATTTGTGAAAGATGTTTTGTGCACAGGGTTTCTTTGTTTTCAGGGTCTTTCAGTTACTCCTATGTATATTTGTCTTCATTATCTAATGATTTTACTGTGGCTTGTTATACTACATTGTTTTGTAAGCAATTACCATTTAAAGGACATTCATTCTTTATTCTGCATTTACACATGGGCTTAATTTGTTTGAGTGGTTTGTTGATAGTTTTCCTATTGTGTTTTTCATTATTTGTATCATGTTCTTGGTGCAACTGTAGATAATTTTTACTGCGTTTTTGTTGAATATTTTGCAGAGAGCACATGTAAGTATATATGTCTGTCACCTCTGAGTGTTGACTTCACTGTTCACTTTTATATTTACAATACATACATACATACATACATACATATATATATATATATATATAAACTTGCCTTCATTGCTCACATTAGTCAGGTGGGGTGCAGGACATCCCAAAGAAGACAAATATCAGCTTTTCACAACAACTGAGCTATACCATGTGGTACACACCCTGTGTCATGAGAGTAATGGAAGGGAGCAAAAGAAACAAGGTCACAACTAGGAATTACAAGTAATTTAAAAATTTTAGGGTAGCAAAACATCCTATGTGATTAATGCAGGGTTAAAAAGAACCATTAATTCTCAAACTGTAACACAATCCTGCAGTTGTGGGACAGCTGGCAACCTTATTTATTTCTGTCACAAAATGTAAATAATCCCAATTTTCTTGTAATGTTTGATTCTCCAATTTTTGGGATTTGTTGAGATTTTTTGTTTCAATATTGTTATAAACAAAAACAATTCTTTCTTCCTTATAATTTCAGTTTATTTAATGAACTTTTCTGAAATTTCTTTCTAACAAGATTTACTGTTTGTGTTAATTGCATTTTACCTCATGTACCCTCTTTATATTTTACCTCATGTACCCTCTTAATATATTAAAGATCAACATTGTCTGCCTATAATGGAAAGGGTTGTTCTATGACTTTCACCATTCCCACTAAGTCCTTTCAGAATGCATGTAGGCTTTAAAACAATTTAAAAACCATAAAATGTTATAAAAGTGACCAAGTGACTATTACTGATTTTATAAGTATATAAATGCATTAATGAAGCAGGAAAATCTTTCAACTTTGCAAATCAGAATTTGGAATCATGGTTATTATCTATAGTTAAATATTGACTGTTGAAGCCAAAAGCAAATTCTAGATAAGCCTGATAGATAAATGCATGGGTTTCTTTTTTATTTTTGTTTATATGCCCTGTTTTTTATATGTGTGTACAGCTAACACCGAGAGCTATGCACATTTTAGATGCAAGAGTTAATGCTCATAAAAGCAATGTAGAGCTATTGCATTATCTAATGGAATATATAATACATTGAATTAAGGGTATTCTATATAGACACAATCTGCTCTACCATATTTTGGTTTTATAAGATACAAGGATGCATTATCATTTCTTCCTTTAAAATTAATATCAATTATTCAGTTTCTGAAAGTTTGTCTTTCTATAAATATATTGTGCATATATATTAATGTGCATTGAATCTCTTTATTCATGTGTGCTTGCTTCTATATTTCGTATTATTTATGGGCATATTTGTAAATTGCTTTTTGAATATAGCTATATGAATAGATATATCTAGATTCAAATACTAATATATTTGTGTGTGTGTGTGTGTGTATTTCATACAACTGGAAGTATGATACTATGAGTGAATGATCATTTTCACCCGCAAATTTAAAATTTAAAATTCACAGGATTTTCCAAACGTTTGATGGTGTCAGTTTGGAAAATCCAGTGAATTTTAAATTTAAAATTCATGGGTGAAAATGATCATTCACTAATTTGCTCTGTTTAATGAAAATAAGCATTGAGTGTTCTTTGTGAGTCAGTTTCAACATTTAATACTTAATATTTAAAATTCTATATTGTGTTAATAGGACTCATTTAGATTATACCAATGGATTACTACCTGTGTGTGTGTGTGTGTATATATATATATATATATATATATATATATATATATATATATATATATATATATATATATATATATATATATATATATATATATTATGAAATGGATTAAGTCCCATTAATTATTTAATATATTTCTGTTTATACATTATTTTTATAGATATAATTTATTTAAGTAAATGCTATGATTGTTTTTTAAATTAAACAGTATTAATTACATTACTGTTTAATTTTAAAAAAGTAAAAAGAGCACTTGCGTAAATAAATTATATCTATAGAAAGAAAATATATATACAGAAAATATATTATATATATATATATATATATATATATATATATATATATATAATAATAAAAAACAATAAAAAAAAAAAAAAAATCTTCAGACACACTGGGTTGTAGATTAATATTCTTTCATTTTTTTATTATCATTTCATTTAGATTCCTTGACTAGTTTCAGCCAAAATGGCCATCATCTGGAGAAGAAATATTTCTGCTTGCTGGTAGCAGTAAACTACAGAAATGAATGTCTTGCTGGAGAAAATGAACTTTTGTCTGTAGTTTTCATTTGTTTTTTTCATTTTTTTTTATCTTTTTAGCATGAATATTTTAACATTCCTTGTGTTGGTCAAACAGTCTCTTTTAAGTTGTTATTTGAGATAAGAGCTGGATGGATCTATGCTTCTCTGAATTCCCGTGGTCAGTTTGACAGTTTTATTAGTCCTGGAGAGGTGATGTGTCTCTGTTTAGTGTTTGTGTGTGTGTTATTTGGTTCTTAAGGAGTGAGTGAGTATGATATGTGTAAGCGTGTGTATTGCTGTGGGTGTGTGTTATGATTTGGCTCATTAGGGAGTTATTGAGTATGATGTGTGTAAGTGTGTATATTCGTGTGGGTGTGTGTATAAGTGTGAGGCCTCCACACCTCCGTAAGCATGTCTGTCTTGTGTGGGGGAGAAATGTGAGTAGGTTTTGATTTGTTGAGTTATATATTAGTACTATCTATATTGTTGAATTTATGGTTTAGCCCAGCTGGATATTGTGTTTTTAGACGTTGTATCAACTTATTTTCATGGGACTCTAAAATCTTTCTAATGTTATCTGCTCTGAACTTTTCTATTCTCTCTATATTCTCTCTCTCTATATATATATATATAAATGTGTGTTTGTCTGTGTGTATATATATATATATATATATATATATATATATACACACACACATATACCATGTGTAACAGGAAAATTGTCCAAATCATGTTGCAGCATAATTGTTCATCCAAACAAAATGTTTAATATCTAAGAAACCAATAACCTAATTGAGTTTCTTTTTTTCAGGTTTTCAGATAAGCCATCTTGACACCATTTGTTGTAAGATTTACTGAAAACCCTTTGTGTTATTTAGCTAGAAAGAGAACAAGTTAAAAGCATTTTGTGTCTTTGTATATATATATATATATATATATATATATATATATATAATTATGAAATGGATTAAGTCCAACAATTATTATTATTATATTATTTATTTATTTATATATTTTCTGTTTATACATTATTTTTATAGATATAATCTATTTAAGTAAATGTTGTATTTGTTTTTTAATTAAAAAGTATTAATTACATTACTGTTTAATTTAAAAAAGAAAGAAAAAAAGAGCATATAAATATAAAATATATTATATATAAATATATATATGTGTGTGTATATATATATATATATATATATATATATATATATATAATATATTCAAATTGTTTTTTGTTCATCTAACAATATATTTAATATCTAAGAAACCAATAAACTAATTGAGTTTCTTTTTTTCAGGTACACACGCAAAAACAATGTATATTGTCTTTTGCCTAAGCATAATGCCATAAATATGTATGCATCTGTATCAAGGACAAGTTATATTTGCTTCTATTTAAACTTCAACAAAAATACTCTTACCTGAAATGCTGCACTCACAACAGATTTACATATATGTTGCTTGGTTTTGCTTTGTCCCTGAAGAAAATAGGAATTGCACATTGTTTTTCCTTTGGGTTTGTTTATGGGTCTTGTGGAAATTTTGTTTGGTTAAAAAATAAACTCAGTTCAAGTAAGGTAACCAGGCATTGCCAGAAATGAACAGTGTGTCTGATTATCATTTCATTACTCTGTTGTTATTTCTGAAACTTTTGCTTAAAAAGTTATTAATCATAACATATAGCTCAAATGTAGATTCTAATGAGGCGGAAACTTGAAGAGTATCTGGTATTATTAATTTAAAGACTGGACAACTGAACTGGGCATTTAATGAAAAACTTATCAATTCATATACTCACTCCACATATCTATATTTTTAGATTCTACCACAACTATAATTTTATGTTATTTGTAAAAAAAATAAAAATAGTACAATGGAAGAATTATTAATGTTTACTCTTGCAAACATGAGTAGCAGGAAATGCAATGGTTCTTACTAGTTTTATTATGTATTTATCATGTATTAGACTTGGTCTAATACATGATAAAAATAAAGATTTTTACCTGTGTTTCTTTTGTTTTTTCTTTTAATTTTCTATTTTTTAATGAAACTTGCTCTCTCTTTCTGTATATGTGTATGCATAATTAGAAAAAAAAATCATCTTCTTGCATATATGTGAATTTCTCTGTTTCTTGAACTCTTCTCTTTTTTATTTATAGACTTCTCTTTCCTTTAAGCTTTTTGGTTTCCAATTAGTTTCCATTTCTTCAATCACCATAGAAGCTTGCAAGTTTGAACATAAATACAGTAACATGTCATAAAAAGAGACCATCATTTTCTTTACATTGACAATTCCATCATTAATGCTGGAATTCAAGAGAAATCACTTTCCAGTTCATAATAAACCACATGAATTATTAGATTTTAAAAATGGAATGTATTGTTAGTCAATCCAAAGATAGAATGAGCCATCACCAAAGTGAATCAAAACCAGTAATTCTACCAACAATGGACCATGTAAGTGTACAATTAATTAATGAAGGAAAATAAATGGGTGCATCTTATTAAGATGAACTTGAGCAAGTGAAAAGTTATACAGTGAGATGGTAAATTAAATATGGTAGATATAATATTGTATTGTCAAACCAGGTTTATCTCTAGATTTATTAAAGTTAAGAAGCCAGAAGAAAGCCACTTCTTTAACTGTTCAACATTCAGTGAAGAAAATAATGAGCAACTGAAATGAAAGATGGGGCCTTGGAATTTTTGCATGCTGTTATCATTTCAAATGTATCCCCTTATTTATGGAGAAATTTATGTCTCATCAAGGAATTTGTTTGAATACCCAGCAGGCTATTAGCAAATGTGGCAGATTTGGAGTTGTAGTGTGAAAAGCATTTAAAAGCATTATTCATTAAAAGCTTTTAGAGTATAAGAAGAATATCAATTCATAAAATCTTATCTCCATTCTTTTTCCGATATTTATTTCAACCAAAGCAATACCCTTTCTTAGAGTATATAATTCCATGCCATGCAGCAAGAAAAACCTGTTATTTGCATATCCAATCATGTTTTAAGCATCTTGTATGGCCAAGTTAGTCTCTTGAGCCATTTTGAACTGTAAAAGAAAGAAATGTTCAAAAAGCTTTTCAGAAAAAAAATTCAGTGCAGACTGGTTTAAATATTAAACAAAAGAAGATAACAGATTTGGTAAAATTTTATGCTTGAAAGAGAAAAAAAATAACTTACTCATGTGATAGGTACCAATATTTAATGAGCATAATCAAATATTCTTGAATTTACAATGAGGAATAAAGGTTTTTGTTTGAAGAATAGATGTATTGCTTTAATTATGCCTCATATCCATTGTCTAACTGGGTTTTCCAGATTGTGTCACATGGTGCAGAATCCTGTTGCCAGACATAGGGCCTTCCAGCAGTTACCTTCTTGACAGGGCAGCACTACCTCCTCAAGGCACTTGATATAGGCCTCTTTGTTGAGTCTGAGGTCTGGTGGGAAGATAAATGGAGGCATAATGGTGTCATCTCAACGATTACTCCAAACACCTTCATAATCACCATTAGACTTATCCAATTCTTTCTGAATCCTTTGCACTGTCCTCAGATTGACACCCAAACACTCTGAAGTGTTCATATTGGAGCTTCCGTTGCAAATGCCAAGTGTTTCCAAATTTCTGGTGGAAGGAATTGCATCATGGTGCTCTTTTTCTCACAGATGACCCTACTATACTGTGCAGTGGAAAAAATCAAAAACAATCAAAGCACATGCATGAAATTAAAAATATAAAATGGCAACAATTTACCCATTATACCATGTATCTATTCTAATTGTTTATATCAGTTTTTATATTGTTCCTATTTTCCTTAAAACACACATATCAGTTACTATTGGCAAGTGTATGTGTGTTTATGAAGCCCTATGTCCCTCCTCAGAAATGTGAACCTTACATTCTCATCTGTGATGTCTGAGAGATTCCTCATCTGAAATGAGTGCTTATATAACTGCATGTAATAAGGTTCTTTCCCCAAAGTTGAATGAAATATAATGTTGAGATTCTGACTTCATGTTATCATTTGATGGAACAATGATATCATAACAAATATATATGATGATATACATATGAATATACATCAATTATGCAGATATGAATATGCAAAAAATAGATACAGACATGCATTTTTGCACAAACGCAATTTCTCTTTTTTATACATGCTTTTGATGTTTTATTTATAAAAATAAATGTCCCTCCAAAACTACATTAAGAAAGGAAATGAAGATTTCAGTTTTGCATTTATCATTTGGATATAAATGACAAAATAATGTTAATGATTTTGAAAAATTAAAAATCCTTGTGAAACATATAATTGTTGGCATTTTAGTAAAAAAAGAATGTGCAGTTATTTTATTAATATATCATTAATAAACATCTATGCAGATGATCCCACATTTTATGGATGCACTTCCAAAATCAAGATAATTGGAGCCTTTAGGCTTATCTCTCCTCTGATCTAGTTCGAACAACTCAATAGGGAAAAAAAACTGAGTTTGTTGCACTCTCAACGAGGCTTCATGTTCTGAAAATGCATAAGGTCACCGAAACATAAGTAGAACTTGTGTATATAATCTGTTATTAAAAAATGCTAAAAAAATAGTTGACTCATTCTATCATTCCAGAAAGTACCTGACTACTACCATGTTCTATCTTCACAAGAGTAAAAGTAGACATGCAATGACTGCCTTGGGCTGGAACTGCTCAGTCCTCACTTTCAAGATTTGATAGTGTTCAAAATCATTTATGAAATCTTGTGGAAGATTGCCTATATTCCACACTGCATCATTGTTACTTTATTGTTATTTCCATGACAAATACTGAGATGAGCTCTACTTTGGTTATACTAGTTCAAACCTTTACTGTTAGGATGAGCCATATTGCTTCCACAGAGTCAAATCACCTTCATTTCTTCTGTATTCCAAATGCAAGGGAACAGTTTCACTCAGCTTTTTCATAAAAAAAACTCCTACATTCTGGAGCAGACTCTCACATCAGTGTTTCCCTGAAACTACAATCTTAACCTATTCAAATCAGAGGTCACTCATTATCTATCTTCCTTATTCTCATAATCTTCACTTTTCCCTATATCCTCTTTCACTCATATCACATACCTCATTCATCATAACTAGAAATTTTTTAACAGTAATCTTTACCTTGAGTGGCTCTTGTGTCTTGTATTGGATGAATTTTAGTATAAAAAGAAAGTATTTGTTTATATCATCCTTAGATCATTATGTTCTGGGCATAATTTGTGTAAATATAAAACTATAAACAGAAATATTTTAAAATCCATTATTTACAAGAATTAATTTCCTCCTTGACAGACCTGTTGTGTTAGATATGTAGAATATTATGCAAAAAGGGAAATTTGTTGAAATACAATGTCATGAAACAGTATAAGAAAAACTACCTGAAGCATTTTTTGTTTCAGATATTAAAATGTGAGTGAGGAGGGATACTTCAAAATTCTTGAATAGATGTTTCTAACTCATAAAGCATTTTGAACAGTTTTCATGATATTAAAAACTATTAAAAATTATTATTTCTTGTTCTGAAATCTAACTAAATTTATGGTATGGGTACTAAATACGAATAGAAAAACATGTTAGTTTAAAAATCAAATCTCGTATTTTAATGAGTTGGGAAATAACAGTTATTGAGAAATCTTCAGTTTTAGAAGCAAAGGTGCATTTTATAATGATATATCAGAGAAGTCTTCATGAATCTACCAATTTTCCAACACTGACAGAAAATGAAGCATATTACTTCATTAATGATCTCTGCTATGCAGATGGAGCAAATTTAAAAGAAATAATCATAATTGTATCTGCTGATACATTTGTATACAATTGATATCTTTAAAAAGTGATGGAGAAAAGAAAATTAAATTTTAAAAACTATTTCACTTAATGAAAATTGAAGTTTCATAAATTCAACGCATGTTTTTTAATCCATGTTAGAGAACTAGAATTTATCTTGCAGGTACTGTAACAATTTAATCTTTATGGGTTTTCACTTAAATTGATTTACAATTGGAAATTCTAAAACTAAAATTAGATTGCTAGGGGACATAACTGTAGCTTTATATTTAGAATTATTCTCTCTAATTTGTTTCTTAATTATTGTCATTTTCAATTCTTTTATAAATTTCAAGATTTTATTGTGAGATTAGAGCTTAAGTAATTTTTATTTTGTGTACATTTCCTTTGAGAAATTCTCCACAAATTAACACTGCTATTTTCTCTTTTTGATATTTTATCATCATTATTTTATATTTTCATTTGTTCAAATTGTTGGTGATGAAAAAAGAAAAAATATAGATGATTACTAATAAACTGAATGCGTCTTTTTTTTGTATTTTTTATTTCTATTTTGTATATTTTACTAATGAACCAGAAATATAATTTACTCTCATAAAATTCCTGTTAATTGGAAACATATTCAAGTCTTTATTTCTCTTCTGTCCTGAGTCACTCTTTATTTCAGTCTATTCCAAACATTTTCTGACAATATTTCATACAGTGTGGATTATTGCGGGCTTGTATCACTGATCGCCATATTTGTTCTCTCCTGTTCATTGTCTGTTTTAACTGTTTTATAATCTGTGTGTATATTTTTAAAACAAGAAGAAAAAAGAATAGCTTTTTCATAGTCATAGAGAGTAAACACAAATATAAGGAAACAAAAGAATAATTCTGGAAATGAAAATGTTACTCAACTGAACAACTCACAGAACACAGCCTTAAACACTTTTATTCACTGCAAGAACAAATATATTTTCTGTAAAATATAATAAAAATTATTGCTCGTTTACTGATTTTATATCCTTTGAAGATTTTGTTTGTTATTTCATTTTTATCAGTATTAAACATATTTTGGATTACTTTTTGAAGAAAGAAAATATAAATAATTACATTTTCTTCATCTTTCTCACAAATTGATTATTAAATTATCACATGCTAAATTGTTTTAAGTGGATATACTGTTCAGACCATCATGCTGTTTTTGTTTGTTATACTCACAACATTTCAGACATCATACTCTCTAGTCTTTTTCAGGTGTTTTTCTTCATACTCAGCAATGTTCTTGAAATTTCAAACTGAAGTTTTAGGCATGGTACATGAAACTAAATCATTAGTATTTGGTAGAAATCATTGGCGTTGCTGATTTCAAAACACAGTTGATTTTAGGAAGTTTTTTCTACTACTTGACTGGAATTCATGAAAAAGATTGTAATACGTTTGAAAGAAAGCGATCTTCTTTCATGAGCATTATGGTTGAACAAACTGCTCTTGATGTACAGTAGATATAGGGTTTAGTGGTTGTCTTTTTTATAAAACCAGTCACTTGTTTTTCTTAGAGGGTAATATCCATAAACAAATAAATAAAAATTAATTATATTGTCAAAAAATAATTATGACAATTATAATTATCATTAATTCACTCATTCTCAACCAAGTGAATCAACACCACTTTTCTCCTCTACATGCACAAACACATGATATTCTCACTATTGGACAAGCAGTTCACACGGGCAGGTTGTTAGCATGTGTGTAAATGAATATTTCATCTCCATTTCCTTTTTTCAGGCCATAATAACAACATTTATCTTTTAGCACTCAACAAAAATTCAAGGTAAGAAAACCCCAGACACTTCTCATACTTTCTAACTAAATTATTTGGACACTCATTATACACATCTATAAAAAACGTGAGAAAGACCGTATACATTTTACTTATTCTATATCTTATCTTATTCTTTCGGATTCTGATCTATATTTAATTTACATTTGACCCCAAACTTAAAATTTTACATAGTATTACTGTCTTTCATGTTTCCAACACCATATAACAACCAGATAATAAATAATACTTCTTTTGTTGTTTCCTCATCTTGCTGTTTCTCATTTTTACAAGTATTTTTGTATAAATAAATGTTTGGGGTTTATAATCATTTACTCAGAATTATGACTCCTCTACAGAAACTTAGAATTCATTGAAGGTTTTCTGAGATGGCAAAAATTTGTTCTCGGAAGACATCATGGTTTAGCATCTTCAGATAGCATATTCTAGTTGGTATTCCAACTTCTCTTCAAAAGGTACCACCATGGTTTTGTTTTTGTGATTTTTCTTCGATTGTTCTGCTACTTTTTGGTTTTGATTTCTAATAAAAGCTGAGTTTGAGGTGGACAAAGTGGTGGTGAATGTGACATTCAGCTTTAGGTATCCATCTAGTTTGGAGGATGTCTCTCTGTTATACAAAAACATAGTCTATGATATGTCATTATTTGGAGCATTTATGCATCAATGTGTCAAACTCACTCCTGCAATTATTGCAGAAAACTATGACTCCCCTAAAAAGGCTTCCCAAACTACTTAAGAGCTTATAAGAAATGAAGAAAGCTCTCCCATATATCTTTTTGTGAAACCAAGGCATGAATTTGACCTTAATCATCAGTGCTGTTGAAGGATAAATGTTATGAGTTTCTAAGGTTTGTTTTAAAGCTTTGTATACTTTCCTTTGTTGAACGTGTTGTGAAAAGTCTTCCTGCCTTCTGAAAATTATTATTTAAATGTTATAAAATTCTGCTGGTGAGAGCAAAGTCACAAGTTGGTTTTAAAATGCATGCATTCATAAATACACAATACATGATAAAACCCAAGATAACTTCTGACAGTTTGCTAAGCAGTGGCATATTTTATAGTGTGGAGGAATGATACATCATCTTCCTAAAATGTAGAATAATCTATGCATTTTATTTTCTGCTTCATAATTTATTATGGTTATAAAAGACCCCTTTTTTTAAAATTCTTCATAATAATAACAGTAAAAGGTTTCTTTAATCATTTATTCAGATTTTGAAATATCTCATTATGAAATTGACATGAATTGATTGTGCATGTAACATCATGTAATAAACCATGAAATATATTTGAGTGAATAATGTTTAATTAGACAAAGAAATTTGCAACATAAAACAAGACTAAGACAGAAAAAGAATGTAATAAAAATAACAAAATAACAGGAAATTAGAGTATATAATGAAAAGAAATGTGGAAATTGAATATTGCTCAGATTTGAAAGGTGAATACAAATTAACATTAAATTTAAACTAGAAGCAAAGTTGTTAATTGGATATGCTCTCTGTTGGTCCTCATTTAATGTTAAAGTTATTCCCAAAATTTAATATGAATATATAAAATGACAGAATGTTCAATAAAGATGGGAAATTGATCCATTTAATGCTTTTTATGCAATGCTATAATTCTAATTTGTTTCTCAGGAAATGAATCAAAACACTTTGTCTGTGTTTGCTTTTTGAAAACCATGATACACAAGACAATAAAGGTAATTTACATTACACCTGTTATAAAAAGGAATTGAATACCAGTGTCTATATCTGGTTTATTAATATTTCCCTTTCCTTGATTGTTTCATGCTCCAAAGAAATTTAAGATATATGTTTTCACTTAAGGCAAGTTTCTTGGTGGATAAATAAGATTACTCTTATTTCAGAACTAAAGTGGTAAATTATGATTACTCTTGACACTGGGAATTTCTGTGTGAAAAGACAAACTGATAATGGTGATAAACAATGAATTATTTTCACACTCAAATTTTTTTCCTATATTTAATAGCATATTATCTTTGTAAATAAAAAATTACTCTATCATATCTGAATCACGATTTCTTGGTCAGTCCTAATCTTTCAAAGTGGAGTAACATTTTATAGAAAATAAGACATATAAATCTTAGCAAATTACCAAGGCTATAAGGTAAGTAATAATGGACAGTAGTTTTACATAAAATAGAATAGTTTCTTCTTTTTAGAATAAATTTTATTTTTCTCAGTGCTATGAAATTTCCATTGAACTGCTATGTAATATCAGTTTTCCAATATGGCCTTGAATGCAGTAGAATTTCCTTCCAGATAAAGGAAAGACTTGAAATGACATAGTTCTGTCAGATGCTGAAAATACTAGAGATGGAACATAGGAGCATTGTGGAAAGATAATGAGAATAAAAAATAAATTTATATTTAGAAAGAGACAATGAAGAAGGAGAATCTGGAGAATTTAATATTTTCCCAGGACATACTGAAGGCAAGAGGAGCAAAAGAGAACAGCCAGTAACTTACCTAATGATATTGTTAATTGATGGTGGAGTCAGGCATGGAAGGATGATCCGGAGATAAATATTGCTTAGACCTACAAAGAATAGGAAACTGGGGAGAGTCATAGTTGCCACATTCTGAAGCACATAGGAGAAGAAGATTATTATAATACTTATCATTAAGACTAATTACTATAAAAGTTTTAAAGTTTTAGATAATACAATTATTAAATAATTATTTCTGTGCTGTTCTTACTAAATAATTATTAGTGCTGTTATTTTTTTCTTCTGAGAAGCTGAATTGAAAATATAAATTATCCTAGATAACAATCCTTCTAGAACAATTTTGTTGTTGTGAAGAGTTACACAGGATAGGAAGTTGTGGAGATTGGTGTGAAGTGGTGGGTGTAAATATTTTCATTTACCTATTGTCCAAGAAACAAACTTTAAGAACTAGGTTAGTTTTAGTTGAAATATTTTGAAGCTGTTATATGAAAAAGTATATATATATATATATATATATATATATATATATATATATATATATATATATTTTAATATTGATTTAAAATATGATTGTTCGTTACACAGTAATAACCATGTTTTAAAAATGGAAGCTAAAAACTTTAAATTTAATTATATAATTAAATTAAAAGCATTAGTTCCATTTCATCTTCAATATATTGGAATAACGTTTTCCTTTTTTTTTAGAACCCGTGGTTCATCTATATGCTACAAGTTCGTAACATATATATATATATATATATATATATACATAAAATGATGTACAAAAGTGATAGATATAAAGGATTTTTAAGAAAATAATATTTTATATTTGCTTCCTCATAAATTTATTGAGAAATACAACAAAGTAATACACAAAGGTTTTGAACACATTGCAGTATAAAAATTACAGTTTCGAATTGACTTCTATTCATATTATTACTTTGCAAATTTCCACCAACTAGTCAGGGTACACCAGGCATCATGACCAATAACTTATAATATCAATATGCACTTGAAATAGTTATTAACAATCTGGATACCACACGCAAATATCTTCAGAATCGTAATATTAGTGTTTCTATATGTGGAAACATTTGACATTCATTGATCGAGCAGCCAGTGCTACTTCAATTGAAATTTATAGAATCTTTCTCTTAGAAATTTTTCAGGAAAATAGTTTTCTCAAGTGTATTGTCATTGCTCTTTCCAGTATTGATGGGGACTTCCTTCCTAACCTTATTTTTTTCTTTTGAAGTAGTGTAGGACACAAACACTTTATTTTGTTATCTTCTCTTTTAGTTTCATGTGATACCCATTTTAGTTGTTGCTGCTGTTGAAAGTCCTCAAATAATGTGGTTTTAGTTATTTGGAATAGTTCTTTGTGATTCTGTACACCCAGTCAAAGAAGGATGGTCCTCAATAAGACTTATAGGCTTCTTTCCACTCAAGAATTTAATGATTGCAAATTGATCACCAAAGTCATGGTATTGAATATTGAAAGATCTTCAGTAAGATCAAGGTTCATCAGAGGAATCCCTAAAATTTGAGGGATCTTTAGGTGATTTGTCAACAGGAGTGGGATAAAATGTGTTGTTAATCTTTGCAAGAAGTTTACTTCAAATTATTCCAAATAAGAATAACTGAATGAATGAATTAGAATTTCAATGAAAGAAGGCACAAGAGTTTTGAAAAAGATAAAATATGTTGTCAGTCTGTATGAGAAAAGAAATGATGAAATGAAATGGATAAGAAAATAAGGAAGAATATAACCAAATGAATTTGAAAAAATCTATGATCAAAATAAATGGAGACAAATGAAATTTTGAATGACTTACATTAGAAATAACCAAGTTGTGGATAAATTAAAAAAATTGACAGCTGAATATCAATGTTAGAGTAGCTTAAGAAAGGATAAAAACATTCATAATTTTTATAGTGAATAAATGTAGAATTAGTGAAGGAGAGTTGAAATAAATAGGTATTAACTATTTAGTATGGCTTATTGAAGAAGGAAGTCTAAAATAAAAGAGAAGAAAGGGCAAAATCTAAGCAATAGAGGTGATCAGTGATGATGGGAGTTACTAATTGAAATAACCAATGAATGATAAAGAAAAAAAGAAAATTAGATTCTTTAAATATAGAGGAGTAAGAATATGTAACAGCATTAAAAAAATACTGTAGAAAATAATCTCTATGAAAAAATAGAAAGTGGATGAATTAATAATAGATTTTAAAAGTCAAATAATAACAATAGCAGTATTAAGTGGGATAGTTAAGTTGACTATGTTGTTGTCTCTATTTTGGCTGATTCCATTATGCAATAAAATCGAGATTTTTTTTTTAAATCTTTATAAAAAGAACTAAATTACAACAAAGAAAGGAAGACAAACTGATTGACAAATAAAAAAGACAATACAATTTGTCTTAAGTTTGCAAAAAGTGTTCATACAAAAAAGTAAAAGAAAATAACCCTAATTCTTAAAGTGTGTACCTACTATAATCAAATGAAGCATTCAAATTTTAGAAAATGAAATAAAAAAAAATATCATATTCCATAATATTTGCACTTTACTTTCATTTATATTCAACTAGATTCTTTATGGCAGTAGTTTTTATGGAGATTTCTCAGATTTCTCTGTTTCATTTCCCTCTACTACAAATCATATAACATAATCTTATGTCATCAAAATTACTCAAAGAACGACTTTTCAAAGTTATTGTAACAAGCTGGTGACAGTCAAGGAATCAGAAAACCCCAAACTGTAACTAATGAGTGTATCTAATGGAAACATATGAAGTCTGCTTGCAAAATGTCTGGAAAAAGAGACAGGTAATATTTAATCAACTAGAAGTGAACAATGCCGAAAGGCTTAGCAGTTTCTTAGGTTTTATACGCACAAATAAATAACTGAATCCTTGCAGAAGAATGGATTAAAATTTGACAGTCATGCTACTTTATTGACACTTTTGTTAATTTTCCTCTTAATTTTTCCTTTAGCTTTTACTTTCATTTCAATCATTTTTTTTTTGTTTGTTTCATTTAACCTTTCCCTTAGCCCCTTTTTTGTCTTGTATATATTTTTCTTTGATTCATTTAGTTTAGTCTATTGTTTTTATTCCACTAGTCCTTTGATGTTGTTAATTATTTTTTCTACATATTTTATCTTAGATTTTCTTATTTGTTCTGTTAAAGCTTTCTGTATTTCTTTGTCTTATTCTTTATTTCGTTACTCTTCCCGCATAATAATTTGTTTCCTTTTCTTTTCTCGTATATTTTCTGCTTTAATTCATCCTTCATTTCTCATATCATTAGTCTTAGACTTTTTACATTTTTCTTTTATTAGTTATTTCTTTAAGTTTTCTCTTTTTATTTCATTTTTATTAGCTTCTTTCCAACCCCCATTCACCCTTTCATACTGCTATTGTTTTTTTCTGAATCCAGTTTTATCATTTTTTTTTCTCTTCCATTTTTTAATTTTCTTCATTCTTTAATTTGCTTTTCTCTTCTTCACTTCCCATCTCTTCCTTCCTTCCTCTAATGTTAATCTTTTTTTAAAGTAGACTGTTAAGTTTTCTTTTTTCTTTACTCCCTTTATTTTTTCATCTCTTCTAATTTGTTTATCTCTTTCTTTCTTCTATATCTTTTTATTTCTTTTCTTTATTTTCCCCCTCACTCCTGTTCATCCATTTTCTTCTTTTTACTACCTTTTATTAATGCTCTTTTCCTTTACTTTTCTTTTCTAAATCTTTATTTCTCTACTTTCTTCCACTTGTCCACTTTTTCCTTAGCATTTTCATTGCTTTCTTTTCAAAATTTTTCTTCTGGAAAATTCCATTGTTACTGTCATTGCCATTAATTTTATCACTGTCAGAATACTCTTACACATTTTTCTTTCCTCTCGAGACAGACATACAATTTCTCATGAGAAAGTTATTAATAGTGTTCATATATAAACTTGGGAAAATGAAAATTCCTCCAAGGCTATTTGTTACATTAGAATAACACAGCAATTAGCAAAACTCATGGGACAAACATATTCTACCATCATAATCCATACCACAACACTTAAAAGGAATTTATAGAGATATCCAATTAGTTGAAGAAGAGATAAGGATAATAATGTTAATAATTTTTAAATTTGTTATTGCAACAACTGATACTTCTGATAATGATTATGACATTTTCTTGAAGTATTGCTAAAAGCTCAGAAAATATATTTCATCAAAATTTGTCTATTGGTATTACTAGAATCTTTTTTTGCTATTGATATTTCAAGATTTTAAAATCATTTAAAACTATTTTAACAAGAAATACCTTCTAAGATTTTGATTTATTTTTTTTTAAAAATATCACATTTTAAAGAAAGAAATAAAAATGGCTGCAAATATAATTAAGTTAAATTTTATTAATCAGTGATGGAATTGTCGTCATTAATAATGACAATAGCCCCATGGAAATTAACATTTCTATTTTGGTGACATTAATGAAAGAGACTTGAATTGATGAATTCCTTATTTTTGAATATCCTGGCACTAAGAAAATGCCATTTTGATTGAAACAATTAAAAGTTTGAATGTGCAAGGCATGTATGGAGGATAAGGTAAAAGAAAATTCCTGACCTAATGACACTTTATTTTCTTTTAGATCAGTAAAGCTCTCCATGTTTTGTTTTATTCTTTTCTTTTTACTACATTTTAGCCATTCTTTGTTTTTTGGTTTTTCAACCCATGAGAAAAGAGAAGGAAATCTTCTTCCAGAAAATAATCATGAACAGAAATAAAAAAAAGTTGTAATAAATATTCCAGATGGATAAATTCTATCCCAGTCAGGCATAATACCATTTTCCTTTTAATTTTTTTTTTTATATTCTTAGCATTTGTATTTCTATCATTATTATTAAACTAATAATATTGTGCTATGAATAATACATGATCAACTGGAATGAAAGCAGTGATGGCACCTAACCTGAATCCATCATAAAATTACAGCATATGGAATTTTGTAAATACTAAACACTCAAACTCATACCTGACCTCAAGTGGATCTTCTATATAGGATTGATCTTTAAAGATGCAGGTAAAATGATCAGCTCCCTGTATCAATCCAGTAAGTAACCAACTTCTCATGTTATCCTCTACCTTTATAAGATCCAAATCAGACCAAAAAACATGGTATAGTTGCCATATTTGGGCAGGAACTTTCTAGTCCCCAATTTTCAGTCTTGATAGAATTCAAAAGTGTCTCTGAGTCCTTGTTGGAAAAGAATTATTTTCCACCCTCTCTCTCCAACCTCTCTCTCACAGACAGGATGTGGCAATTCTTTCACTGCTCTATCACTATTTCCATGGAAAGTGCTCAGATTAACTACATTCCTTGGTTCCACCAGGTCTAACCTTCACAGCTAAGACTTACACAGTAGCAAACTACCTATATTCCTTTTGTATTCTACCAGTGAGAAGTAAGTAACACTCAAAAACTTCTTCCCATGAACCACTTCCCTGTGGAACAGACTCACAAGAAGATGTTTCTCTGATTACTACAATCTTAACCTATTCAAGTGTAAAGTTAACTGTTATCTTCCCCCTCCTCTTATCTATATAAACTACCCCTTAACATAACCATCTGCCTCAAGTGGCCCCTTGGCATTGTACAGGGTGAACCTTACTGTAAAAAAAAAATAGCAAATAAATGGTCTTCATTTTTTTTGTACAAAGCTACCCTAAAATGAAGAGAAAATCCACTTACCATAACATTTCTAATACAAAGATTTAGATACCATACTTTTGTTTTTCATTCATGGATGACTGCAGTAGCTCCTTTACTCTAAGCCTGCTTCCTACATGGCCTAAATTTCTTCACATTGTTAATTCTTTATTTTTATAAGGTATTTGTAAATTTTAAGTGGCACACATAGTGAATGACATTCTGCTGTTCATGTAGCAACAGAAAGAGTTAATCTAGACTGCAGGATGAAGGTTAAAGGAACTTACCTGTACTATTAAGGTTAGCCTAAGGTACTATAAGAATGCAGGCCTACCAGGTAGGTTACAGCCACTAAAAATGCATTAAGATAGAATTTTAATTCCTCAAAAAAAATGACCTTTGTATAGTGCAACTGGTCACCAAAAATACATGATTTTTAACCTCTGCAAAAAAATTACCTATGTATAGTGTGAACACCCACCCACCATTATTTTTTGTTTAAAAAACTGATCATAAACACTTGAATTATACTTGAATATATATGGTAATAAATAAATTTAAATGGAAAAAGTTTTCAATGTCAAATCTTTTAATAATTGTTATTGCAATATTTTGTTAAAGTTTAACTCAAATATTTAATGATGCAATAGGGGAATTTCTACACATATGTTATTGCCATAAAACTTTCTATAAGTTTATTCACTCATTAACTTAAGAATTAAGATTTATCAAAAAATTCAAATAGGAAAACTGTAACTTTCTTTCATTAGTTCCTTAGTTAGTTCACATGACAGTTATGTTTTCCATTACTGTTGTATTCAGATAAGGACAGGGAGTAAAACTTTATTTTGGTATTATGGTCTTATATACTATGCTGTATCATGGTAACAGATCTCTATATATTTCCATTCGAGCAAGAAAAATACTTTTAACTTTACAAGATTTTCCTGTTTAAAACATCAACATCTTTTAAAGCCATGAATAAACTACATATACCAATCTCTTCTCCAAGGTATGTTCAGATGTTCATATTTAAATGCATCATAAAATGAAAAGCATAATTTTTGACATAAGCGACTAATGTAGTATTTCATTGCTATTTTATAGTTTGCATTACATTTTTTGTTTCCCCACTTCAGGTGTATCAGATACTTGAAACCTACCTGATAGGTTTGTGTGGATGGATTGCAGTGAGAGGATAAAGAAGGATGGCAAAGAGTCAAACCTTACTCATAGCTAAAAGGGACAGAAAGTTGTGGAGATCCATGATCATCCATGTCCTGAAGTGACATCATGCATAACATAAAAGATGAAATATATGTTAGTACATAAGTAAATCAATTAATTTCATTTTATTATACTCATTAATATAGTTTCCCCTTAAGCTTTCATGCCAGGAGTAATTTGTGGTTTCCACTGGAGTCCAAGTCTCCTTAGTAATCCAGGACTATTTTCAGTAATATAGAAAATTTTACCAATACTGTTGGTTGAATGATCTTAGTTGACTCTCTGATTTCTAGTCTCTTCAGGGCTGTTCCAATCACTCTAAAAACTATTGGTATGACTGCCATCTTCACATGCTACAATATCCTCAATTTTCTGGCAATGTCCAGATATTTATCTAGATTTTTATTTTTCTTTAGATTGTGGTTTGATGAAAGAGCAAGTGCCACAGTTTGATATGTTCTTTTGCTTATGACTAGATCCAGTTTTCTTGTCTAGACTGCGTGATCTGTTTGAACCCCAAAGTTCTTGATTGTTATTATAATTGTTTGCTGTATCCCCATTGTTATTTAGTTATCAAATAATGATTATTATTTAAAGAAACCTGTCTACTCACACTTTCAGTTTCAATATTGCATAGAACTCCTAATTTAGTCAACTGCCAGACACAGAGAAAAAGGAAATAAACAAATGTTCTGTGATTGGATATTTTTAGTGACAATCATCTCTTATAGAATTTGGGTTGATTGGATAAACAGCATTGTCTTCGATGAAATTTTCTATTCTTGGAATCTGACTGAATTCCAATAGATTAGGATGGTAGGCGATTCCAGATATAGGATCAATGTTTCATAGGTTAGTAGATTATTCCAATAATATATGCACTGGTGCAGCAATGTCAGTTTTCTCTTGTAGTTTGACTTGAGGACTTGTCTCCCTTGCATGGAGGCAAAGGTTAAAGGTTTTATGCTGATTTCCATATTGGTTGACTTCATTACCTATATGAAGGAAATATTATTTATTTATTTTCCAGGTAAAAAGTAAGTGGTGGAGATATTTATATATTTTCAACAAGTGACCAATGTTCAAGACTAAAATAAAAATCTGGCAGAACATTTTAAGACACAAGTATATTATTGAATGCACAATGTACACTTTTTTTAACACATATCTCTTCTCTCCTTCTTACATTACTTTTGATAGAACGATTGATTTTGAAGTCAAATGATGAAAATGGTTTTGTCATTCATTTGCAACTTAATGAGAATTTCTTAACCACTTGGCTACAGAGAATGTCATAGCCCAGCAAGATTTATGGCAAAGCTGTCTTAAGTATGCCAAATCAGATGGCGATTAATACTACCAAGGGGGATGCACATTTGAACACTGTGGGTGAGCACATTATCTTTATTAAGTTGAGTGTGTGCAGACTGGTAGATGTAATAAACTCTGTTTAAAAAAAAAAATGGGGCATTTACTCAAACACAGGTATCCACTAAAAATTACATTTTAAGTATATATATATATATATATATATATATATGCACGTCTATATGCATATGCGTGCCTTTGTATGTAGGCTCACTTTTAGTGAATAATGATTCAGAAGGGGCATTGCAGGCCTGCTGCATGCTCTCAGTAGGATACTGACAACAATGAGGTAGAAACATGTTTTCCTACAAGTTTGCAGAAAAAAATGAAAGCTAGAAACATCTTTATACTGTGTATTTAGTTTCTAGCTTTCCAAAACAATGATCTTGAGAACTTTTTCAGACACCTAAAATATATATATATACATATATATATATATATATATATATATATATATATATATATATATATATATATATATATATATATATTGTGGTGATTATCAATGTTTTCCTTGTGTGTACCCTAGACATTGGTCTGGTGACTCACTTTGATTTATATAAGGACATAGCAGTGATAGAAATATGAGAAACTTGTAACCTGGTTCATGTTGTCAAATATATTCTTTAATTCATTAGCACAAGTATTCACAACTTACCTCCTTTTGTTGTTGGGCGGGTATATTATTTTGATTATTTTTTGTCGGACATTCTTTAGTATTTGCAATTACACAATTCTGTTGGTATGTTTTACATCTTAAATAAGACATGTAAACAAATCATTAATCATAGCAATAAGTCTTCTGATAGACAAGGAAAAAACTAGAATGATTTCTCTTTGTGTATGCCCCAAGCTGCTCTTATGTCTCCTTTTAGAGAAACTGGGATTTCAAGTCTGTAACTAATAAGAACTTTAAGTACTGGATGAGCTGTGAAATGTGTATGAGCTACGAATAAGCTTTTTTTGTTTAACAGACTTCATATATTTATGCATTACAGTAGGTATCGATATCTACATACATGCCAATATATTTTCAAACATATACATACACACGTTTATACTTTTTTGAATGCACTGTGTATTTTCACAAGCTCAAAGGTACTGAAAAATTCTCAACATGATGCACTTCCTAAAATTTAATCAAACATTTTTTTATCTAAATGTCTTAGTTGGCTCCCAGTCATTTTTTTTTTAAGCATTTCATCCCTAGCAAGGTGGGAAGCCACTAGCACGCAAGGGGTTATAGAGGATTTGGAGTGAGAGCAGATAGGAATGATAGAGGAAAGGATGAGGAGAAGGATAGTGGATAGATCAAGGCAACTGGAGATGTCAATTGACATTACATTTGAATAGTTGGAGATTATAGCTATCAGGGAAACAGGAATAGGGAAGGGAGTTCCACAGGCAAGAGGTGCGAGATATGAAGATATTGGAGTAGAAGAGACGGATACATTTAACAGTTTCAACAGGGTGAGAGCGGGATACCAGCCTCGTAGGACGCTTGAATTCGCGAAGTCTGGGAACCAGCGAAAGCAGCTCATCGGAGCAATTACTATGAAAGTATTTGTAAAATGACAGAGAGAGGCGATGGCACATCTGTGAGAGAGCGACTGCACATGAGATGCCAGATCAGGGCCAATTATATTACATATCCGTCTCTGGATCTTATCAAGAACTTTGAGGCAAATAGAAGGGGCTCCAGACCATATGTTTAAAAATGTATCACTTAGTATTTACCTTATTTTCTTTCCATATATATTGGATAAAATTTATGACAAAGTGGAAAAAGTTTACTTGTGACACATCTCATTCTTCAGGACTTCATCAGAGTAAATTTTCTATGTTGGTATATCTACACATGAGCATGAATGAGGGATGATAGGAATTTCAGAATTTTTTTTTATCTAGCTGAATTCATTTAGTCTTTTTCTTTTACCTTCTGTCACTTTTGTAAGTAGTTATTCCACACTGTGACATTAGAATTCTAGCAGGAATTGTAAAACCTTGTAAGAGCCAAGGTGCAAATTTACTGTAGATGACCTTGCAATTAAGGCACTCTCAAGACATGAATTATTTCTCCTTCGATCAGAGTAGCATTTTTTATATCAAAATTGTGGTCAGTCTTGTTATGGTAGGAAACCAATGCATTTGATGTATTATTTTGTAAAATTCCCTGTGTGTTCATATAATCTTTTATTTAGATTCCTTGAGGTTTCGCCTATGTATTTTTTGTGACAATTATGATAGAGTATATTCCTCCTTATTGTTTTGTTTAGTATTGACTAAGTTTTTTATTGTTTTGGATGTAGTAATAACAAATTTTATGTTGAGTTTAGATAAATTCTTTTTGATTGTACATGTTTAGGATGCTGACAATCAAGGCTCTCCATAATCTCTTGTCCTTTGTAGCTTTTGATAAATTTTGTCTTTTGCTTATCTCTCTCAAACCATACTCCACCATCTATTCACTCAAGCTTATCAGGTATGGTATGCATAGCTTTCCTCTGTCTCTCTTACTTTCGATCTGTTTTGTGAGTATCAAATTTTCCAACCCTCTTTTCCTCATTATGTGCCCAAGAAATCTCTCAGCCAGTAAATATTATTTTCACTATTTATAATACAGGGATGTCTACTCAAAAATGTTTAGCCATTAAATATGATATTTATAGTAATAAGAAATAATGGATTAAAAAATAGAATGCAATATATATAATCTTTTGTGTGTGACCAATTATCATAAGGAGATTGTGAAGAATGGCTGTGCTACTGAAAACCATTCTCATGTTGTAATGTCTATAAATCCTTTGGATTCATTCAGCTGCATCTCTTAAAAATGTTTTGCATTCTGTACATTATTTCATTGTTGGTATCTCCACAGTTCATTGTTGTATTTCCTAGTTGAGAAACAATATAATTTTTGCTTGCATTGCTGCTGCTTACCTCCCTTAATTATTCATTCTGTTTCTCAGGGTCACTGCAGATGACCTTTACTTGATGTTGAAGGCAATGAACTAATCATTTGTCAACACAGAAGTGTGAGTTTGAATCAAAATTTAAAAATAGCCTAATATATATTGCTCTCTCATTTGTTTTTATATACACACAAGTATTCTATCCAAATTTTACATATAACTAGGACATCTGAAAATTAGTAAATTTGTCTTTTTTTCATTGTGCACAATAAATATGGCCTGTGTTCATGTGACCAAGACTTCAAATGATTGTAGAATGCATCAGTTGAAATGTTGTAGTAACAACAATATGAAAAACTGAAACATTTTGAATGCAAATGATTCTTTAAAAATTACAGACAATATCTTGGACATAGAGATTTTTATAAAGACATTTTTACAGACACGATACAATTAGAATATACTCATACTTCTTAATAAATGCAGTGTAGCTATTCTAATTCAGATTTTATTATTCAACTCAATATTTTTGTAGCAAAATTGATATTAACCAAGTGATGATAAAAATTTTCAGAATATAATTATATGAGCAATATAATATGATGTAAGTTTCAGCTTACAATATTTATCCTTATTAAAATTTTGTTAATAACTTATTTTGGTCTGCAATGTTAATCCGAACTTGATATCTCAATTTTCATCACTTTCCCTTTGCTGTGATGTGGTTTCCTTTTGATTTTTCTATAAATATTTTCATGGCAATTCTTTTAATCAGCTCTCCTCCTTGGTACCTCAACTGCATGAATTTAAGTGTACTACTAGATTGGCAGATAGGTCTCATCATTTTACTGTTGGAATAGATAGATATAACTATAAGTTGTATTCTAATAAGTTTCTTTTCTCACACTTCTTCCCCATGGAACTTTATTCTGATTTCTTGCTTCCCTGTCAACAATATTCAAAATTTAAAAGCAATGTCAATTACCATATTCTCTCTTCTGGAATCCTTCTTTTCACAAAAGTCTTCTCATTCTATTCCACTCCCAGTAACTCCTCATGTCTTAGTGGCATTATAACCTTGCTTGGGGTGAAATGATTAAAAAAAGAAAAGGGTTTTATTATAAAAACAAAGAAACTAAATGCAACATAATTTTCTCAAATAAATCCTAAAGAAATAAGATATAAAACATTTTTGATCAATGCCAATTCCCATATACTTGAATAAATTATTATTATATTACTTTATGTTCCCTCATTTATTTTGTTAAATTTTCTATTTCAACTTTAACTTACAGCAGGTTTTATTGCTTTCTAGAGATATTTGTTTTAATATTGCTTTTTCATTCTTACAGACATGAGGAAATGTATTCTATTGGATTAACATCTGGAAATGTTGGAAGCCATTCCATTAATTTGATTTCTTTGAAACCTTTTTTGGCAAATATAGGCAATACCAAGTTTTATAGAATGTAAAAGAGCATTATCTTGCATAATATACACTTAGCTTCAGTTTCTTGGTTTTGACCTGTACCACTCAAAACAAGTGTCTTACCTACATTCACTGCATTTATTTTAGCAACATCATCAGATTTTAAAAAGGCTTTTAATTTTACTTACTACAATAATAGCCTATAACATTACTTAATTTCTAAACACCTAACTTGTAAGTGATGTTTGTTGATGACTTCTATGAAGGACCCCATCACTATGCTAGCCATCAGGCCCATCCAGTATAGCTCACCATTCATCACTAAAAAAATACTGTTAATCAGTTTTTATATATTACTTTGCCCAACTTATACAATTCTCTTTGTGTTATTTAAATGCAGTTGTTTAGTTATTTTCATGTCTTCAGCCAATCTTCTTAATATTCTTTGCTTCTTTCTTCCAATTCACAAGACCAACTTCTTCAAATATTTTACTTAATGGTTAATGTACTTTTCTTGCAATCACAACAATCTTTATATGTATATGAAATTAAAAACTAAATAATAATATCTATACTATCATATACTATAGTGTAAATTTAAACAGTGTAATTTTGCATTTACAAGCCTGTTTATTTGAGGCTCTTAATAAATTGTGTATATATATATATATATATAAGACATAACCTTCACAACAAGGACCTGCCATATCACTCACATCGTAGCAAGCCACATATATTCCCTCTATATCCCAACAGTAAGAAGTTCCACTCAAACAACTTCTAATCTGCATACCACTACCCTGTGGAACTGACTCCTAAGAGGATGTTTCCCAATCACTACAATCTTAACCTGTTCAAGTCTTAGGTTAATGGTTACCATACAAACTGCCTGCTAACATAACATTCTTTCTTGATTGACCCCCAGGCCTTGTACAGGGTGAACCTTGATGTAAATATATATATATATATATATATATATATATATATATATTACGGTCACCTAATTCCACCTCTGATTTCTTACATCTTCTCTTTTTTTCTCTCTATATCACTTCCAGTGAGATGACCTATTAAATAGGTTAATGTCTGGTCCTTACCCCATTTCTACACTATTAACTATTGTAATAAAAATAAATTTAAAATCATTCCTATGTAAATTTAAATTCATTTTTTCACCCTTGGAAGTGTGGTCTGATGAGCCAGAGAAAAAGAAATTCCCTGAGGAAATAAATTATAACCAATGGACCCTTAAAGTTGTCTGTTTTTATTGAATATATATATATATATATATATATATATATAATTATGATGCTCTACAAAACTTTATTCATTTCTCTCATTCAGTTCTATTTAGAAACATGTTCAGGAGCAAAGAACCAGTGTCAAAAATCTGCTTCTAAATTCACTTCTCTATGTTTGTCATCAGCATTTTTCTTTGTTGATTTTCAATATTCTACATGTTCCAATTTGTTTCTTTTATATTTTAGTTAAGTAATTACCATAACTTCTAAAGAATGAATCTGCTTGGCATGTGCTTTGTCTGTCATATGATCAACTTTTTGCAGTGGATATATATATATATATATATATATATATATATATATATATATATATAAAAAAAAAATATACATTTCTTTTTCCTCACCATTTAGTACAACTCTGAATTTCATGTATGAGTCTATTGTCAGGCATGGATTGAAAAAAGACTGTTTTAAAATTTAGATATTTATAAGTTACTGTTAAAATAGTGGTGTAGTCCACTTATTTATGGGGAAATATATACATACATGATACATGAATGACCAATGAAAATCAAGTCACACAAAATTGAAAATACTAGAATTACTGTCTTTTTCTAAATTTCTAAATCTCTGACAAAGTTTTAATTAAAGTGGAACATCATTCTGTCAGATTCCAATCCTATTTGATCCTTAACTCACATATATATATATATATATATATATGGTGTATAGGGGTAGCAGATTATTATTCAAACAAATGTTGTTAAATATAACTGTTATGTATCATACCTATGAACACTAATGGGTATGTCCCAATCCTTATAAATATGTTGGACACTCTATTTACATTATTCGGACTATTGATATATTTATCACGTTTTGGCCGTTGTACACTCTGGACTTCTTCAGGTGGTTGGAATGTCAAATGAATTTCTGGGTATTGTAAACCTAATGTCTTCAACACATTTTTTTACCATATTGCAATTTTTGCTGTTATCATTGCATGTTTTTTTTGCAATTTTTGTTGTTATTATTGCTTTTCTCTGGCATTCCTTATTACTGGTTCCCATATTGTATTCCTAATGATAACTGATACCTGATATCCATTAGACATGGCACATGGAACTAGAAAAGTCTACCCTAGCGAGCAAAATAAAAAGTTCAGTTTGACATTCCAGCCACCTGAAGAAGGCTGGAGTATACAACGGCTGAAACATTGTGATAAATATGGCAACAAAAATGAGGACAATAGTCTGAATAATGTAAATAGTGTACATAATACCTCATCTCAAAAATATAGACAGATACGTTGGACACTATTGTAAGTGGAGGTAATATGCTGTCTAAGTAGTCAAAGTAGTCCACCACTAGCAGTGGTTTATCTACTTCAGGCCACTGGCAAGTATAGTATTTTGTTGATGTTATAAAGATTACCATTTCAATTCCAACCTCAGTTTTGGTGATTCTTCATTCAGTTACCCTTCCTAAGTTACAACAATAACATAACTGTACCATTTCTGTAAATGTTTTCATGGTAATTGTTCTGATGAACTTTCCTTTATGGTATCTAAACTTTATGATTTTAACTGCAATACTGGATTAGTAGCAAGGTCTCATCATTTAACAGTGGAAATGACTCAATGTATTTTCAAGTTCTATTCTAAAAAATTGCACTTCTCACTTGCAGAACTCTCTTCCAGCTTCTTGCTTCCCAGTCAACTTTGATCTTGAAAAAGTTAAATGCAATGTTGGTCATCATCTTCTGTTTTCTTAATTCTTATTCTTTTATTGCCTTCTCTCCTTAATACTAGTTTTTCTCATATTCTCTAACACTCAGTAACTCCTTGTGTTCTCGTGGATTTGTTGTCTTGTTTAGGGTAAATGATTTTATATAATATATATATAAAACATACATATATATATATATATATATATATATATATATATATATATATATATACATATATATATATATATATATATATATATATATATATATATATATATATATATATATATATATATATATATATATATATATATATATATATATATATATATATATATATATATATATATATATATATATATATATATATATATATATATATATATATATATATATATATATATATATATATATATATATATGTATATATATAATATTCATTAATTTATGTATTAGTTGACATATGTATTTTAATTTATGTATGTTGGCATGATTTTAAAAATGTAAAAGTTTGTATGTACTTTTAAAGTATGAAGGTGTCCATGTTTGCACTTGATGCAATTTGAGATAAATTGTCTCAATTCAATTTTGTTCTAAACTGGCATTTTCAAAAAGTTTGAGTGAAATAAATCACTTTGTTTGGAAATTACACTTTTTATTAATCTATCAACGTTATTAACAAAATATATTGATTTAGATTTTTCTGAATCTTTATAAACTCCAATCTTATCATCATCAGAGTCAACATTACAAAACTGAGATTCTGAAATTAGTTTTTGCACTTCTCATTGCAACAAGATTAAAATCAAAAAGATAAATTACTTTGAGTGAATTTCTCTTATATCATAGATATATAATACAAACAAAATATTGTTCCCAAAATCATTTAAAGGAATCAAAAAGGTTTGCTGGTCATTATTTCTAACAACAATACTGAACACAAAAGTACAATTATTTACACTATTTATATTCTTATTATTTAGAATTATTTACACTATTTATATTCCAACTATTGTCCTCATCTTTGTTAGTTTTATCACATTTTGAGTGTTGAATTCAGGTGAATATTGATCTGGGTAACCTACAGGAACCCTTTATTTAATCTGAGTAGGCTGTTCTCATTCTACTGCTCATGTCTAGGGATATTGTCTAATTTTTAACTTTTTTTTAGTACTGTTTAGTTATTTCTTGCCAGTTTCACCTATTCTGGGATTGAACTCTCAACCACTATGTAACCATATTCACAAACCAATACTTTTATTCACTAGACCTTTGTCCTATAGGACAAAAACATTGTGATAACAACAACAAAGATGAAGACAATAGTCCAAATATAAATAGTGTAAATAATGACAACTTCTCATCCCAGAAATTTAGACAGAAACAAGTACCAGCCATCAACATTTCCATTTTTTGAGTTTTTGAAATATGAATTAAAAATTATCCAAAAAATTCATATTTACTCTGCAACCATATTTTTTATATGATTTAAAATATTTACAGCTTATGGCATAACTAATTAAATATTAGACTAGACTTTATACGTTTGTACAAGAATGCATATAATAAATGATTTTAATTATTCGAGCTGTGCCTAAGTGTTGTCTGATTGCTAGACGTAAAGGAACATTTATAAATTAATTTCCGGGACTAGAAGTAACTATAAAGTCAATTTTTCATACTCATTCATCTTTTAGACAGTTTATGACAAATGACAAGTATGAAATGTTGTAATTGTTGGCAACTTCGAAAATTGAATTTATCACAAAAGTTTGAATTATATCACTGCACTTTCATTCTAAAAGGAGCCACATATGAATCCTATTCTCACTGTGTTCTCTAGCCATACATCTTAACTTCTTTTACATACTGTGTCTCTTCAACACATGGGCAATCATGGCTCTCCACAATATCCTATCCTTTGTAGCTCTTAGCAGAATTTGCTTTTTTACTATCCTTCCCTGTTCTGCCATCCATTCACACAAGCTTGTTAGGTAGGTTACTTACTATTTTCTATTGCCCATCTTGCTTTCAATAGCCCTTTAAATGACACATTTTCCAAGCCTTCTTTCCTCATTCTCTCTCCTATAAATTTCTTCTAAGTATGTGTCCTTTTTGTTTCCATTTTCAATAAAACTTTCTCATTCATCACATGCTCTCTCCATGGTATTCTCAGGAGTCTTTCATCGGACCACATTTTCATTGCATCATCTGTGAGGAAATTGCCAAGGATTTACTACCATACAGAAAGTTTGTTATTACATCGTAGTTAAGCAAATTTTCTAATTTAATTTTCCTGTTTCTTAATATTTTGTTTAGTTTTTGGAAGTCATCTCTTGCTCCTCCAGTTCATCATAGGATTTTTGTGTTACATTTTCTATTATCTGTTAAACTACTTCCAAGAAATTTAAATTTCTGTACTTGCTTTATTTTAACATCTACAATTTGTTTTTGCACATCTTAGGTTGTTCCTTTTGCTCAAAACCATACTTTCTGTCTTCTTACAAGGGATGTTGTGTGTTTTCTTCCCACTTTCCTTACCATGTTCTCTAGGATATCCTACAGTTTCAGCACATATTACATTGTTAAAATTGTGCCCATTAATAATAAATCCTGGTAGACTTCTAGTTCTTTTAGTATCACCTTACTTTAAAGGTTGAATAAATCCAGTGATAAGATATATTTTTGTGCTATATTCTGCTATACATTATACCTCATTCTGATACACTCCACATCAAAACTTATTGTCCAGAAGTGAATGCTACAAAAACAAAATTAAAAGTAAAATTTTAACTCTGTGTATGGTCTCCAAGGTTCACATCCATCTCACAAAACAAAGCCCCACAAAATATGAAATAAAATTTAAACATCTGAGCCAATCACAAACATTGCTGATAAAGCAAAAGCATGACAAAAATGCTAAGTCATGTATCCACCTTGACTGCTTAAAATTAACTGCTCAGTGATATTCAAGGCAGTGCATATGCAGTTTACAGAGTTCAGCAGTAGCTTCTCGGTCAACTAAACTGACCTAAGCTTCAATTCTTTTATCTTCCAGACCACGTTTCTCACCACCAAAGTAATATTTCTCTGTCAATACAGATATTTTTATTTTAACCTATTTCGTTTCCTCTTCTTTCTGCTTCACCAGCAATACTTTGTTGTTTTTGTTTGTGTTATGGTCCGGTTCCTTGTACCACGGTGATAGTCCAAGGTAGAACCAATAAAGAAGAACTCAAACACAGGTATGGAATAACACAGATATATTACGAACAGGAATATATACAGAGAAGTAGAAGTGTTAGTATGAACAATCAGGTTTAGTAGAGAGAACAATGTAGTCTCAACCAGTATCACTATTCCAATGTCTTACAGTAATTGTCTGAACGCAACTCTGTTTCAGACTGCCTCTGACTCGACTCTTGACTCGACTTGAACTACTGACTCTTTGCCTACTCCTGAGGTGCAGTATTTATTAAGTATGGAATAGTCCATTATTATTATTATGGGTAAGATCCCATAACAGTTTGTTACTCTTGAAACTATATAAGTATATAACATTGTAGCATATAACATTTGTCTTACACCACATTTGTTTTGTATCTTTGCTCAATTCATTTTAACTAAAAAGAATGAATGACATTACATGAGCAATTCATTTTTCCATCACCTGGTTAGAAAATAGCAGCCATTTTTCTCTTATATTTCTTTTTTTTTTTTTTACAAAAGCCTTTGAATAGGAAATAGGGATAAGTGCTATAAATAAAAGTATAACATTTCTATTAAATATTTCTGTATTTCCTGTGATCTTGTAATCCAGCTGTGATGTCTGAGAAAATTATAAAATAGCATGATGCATCTGCTTTTGTAATTTTGGAGGTTAACACAATTGTATTTTGAAAACTACTTTTCTCTTCATTACTGACATAAAACAGAAATAAGTAGAGTACAAATTTTGTCAAGCATCTTGTTGAAATATGAAGAAGTTTTAGCTGTACTTCTTGTTGTATATAAAAAAACTCAATTACTATACAAAAAATAGATATCAGAATTTAGTAGCAGAGGCTACTTGAAAACAGATATATTGGATTTTTTTTTGTCTGTAACACATTGCGATAATTATTCTGCCCAAACCCATTTTTGTATCCAGACTCATTAAACATAAAAATATTTTTTTCTGATCAGTTTCTCATAATTACTACAATCATTAGCTGAATTTTTTTTATTAGATTAATATTTCAAATGTTTTGTTCCTTTATTTACTTTCTTACTTACTTTCTTTGAATAAATGTATAATTTTCATTGTTGCAAATCATGATTTTTAGGCCTGAGAAAAATAGGAAACTTGTATTCTTTTATGAATTCATTCAGGATAATTTGCTATGAAAAGATAGCAACTTTGAAATTATTTTAGAAAACGGTTATTTTGAGAAAGAAATCAAAATCATTTTGTGTGGACAATTTTTTATCATCCACACAAAATGAGAGGAGAAAATGGAATAGGTTAGAGGGAGGGAGGGCGGAAACACAATGATAAATCTGAGGTAGAAAGACTGAAAATAATAAAATGAAACAAAAAGAGACAGAAATGAAAAATGAGGAAGTGAAGGGAAAAGGTATGCAATATAAGGAAATAAAGGATAAAGAGTGAAAAGGAATCAGGTTATTGTGACCAAGGATATGGAAGGCAAAAACATAGTTGTTGAGAAATATGAAGGAATGAAAATGTCAGATTGCTAAAAGAAAAAGTGAATAAATTGAAAAAAAAATATTTAGAGCAAGAAAATGACAAAAAGAAACAAAAAAGAAAAAATAAGAAAGAGAAAAAATAAGAAAGAGAAAAAAGCAAAGAACACAAAAATGAAGTCAATGAAGGAAAGAGAAAGCATTGAAAGAAAGTGGTCAGCATTATATGGAAGAGAAATTATCAAAAGATATGTGAAAGTAAAATAAAGGTTCAAATTAAACATTAGAATTTCTGAGAAAGAATGACAAAGCAGAAAGTCTTTGGATGAAAGAGAGTGAAGACATTGTGAAACAGAAGAATAGTTTAGGATAAATATGGTGATATCAAGTCATGGATAAAAAGAGGATGGAAAACAGAAGCAAGAAGCCAAAAAGAAAGATAATTATGCATACAAATGAGAAAGAAGAAAAATGTCTTCATTCATGGGAAAATGATCAAAAAGTATCAAAGACAAATGTCTAACTTAGCGATTTATGCTTTGATTCAGATTACATTACTTTCACTATCATTTTTATCTAATTATGTCAGACAATTTTTCTTGCCAGAATCTATCTTATATATTTATAAGACTACCATTCATCCAGGCATTGAATATTGCTACCACATCTGGTCTGGTGCTTCTCCTATGTATTTAGAAATTCTTGATAAAATCTGAAGAGGAATCTGCAATATTAATGGTTCTGATCTGGTATATCAGTTTCAGTCATGTTCCCAACACCATAATGTGACTGTTCTATAAATATTTTCATAGTAATTTTTCTGATCAGCTTTCCTCTTTGATACCTAAACTTTATGAATTTAAGCACAGTACGAGAATGGCAGCTATGTGACATCATTTTACAGTTGAAATGGCTAGATGTAACCATAAGTTCTATGCCAACTGTTTCTTCTCTTTCACTTATCACTTGTAAAGCTCTCTCTCAGCCTCTTGCTTTCCTGTCAAGTTTAATCTTCAAAATTTTAAATGCAATGTCAATCTTTATCTTCTTAATTCCTGTTCTTTTATTGTTCTTTATCTTTAATAATCATTTTCTTTTTCTAACATTCTTTCACAATCAGTAACCCCTTGCATCTTGTAGCTTTATTGCCTTGATTGTGGTGAAATGATTAAAAAAATAAAAACATAGATTTTAAGAGTTAGATAAGAAAATATCAAGTTTTTCTGCTTAAGCCCTTTAACTATAAAACATAAAGTATGAAAACATTAGAAAATGAACTTTGTTATAAAATAAAATAAGACATATCTCAGCTGATTTACAGGCAAATAAACTAACACACTCAAGAGCGAGAGCCAGATGTGAATGGGACAAAACCCCGTCACAAAATGACCATTATCTTCGTTTACAAATGTTCCCGATGCACGAGTTCCGGTCGAAAAATAAAATAATATTTAAAGTGTTCTATTTTTCGTCCAATAAAAATGCTTCCCTCCTAATTATACTCGCTTCATTTTTCGAGCCTGTTAAGCCATAAAAAACGCCATAAAAGGGGTCACAGGGAAGTACAACAAGCAGTCAACAGGTGACCAGGGAAGAGACCTGTCACGGTCAGGCCGAGCAGTCAGCAGCTGTCAGCAAGGGAGCGCCAGCGTCAACATGTGTGAACTACTATGAGAGATCGACCTAGATCCGAAGCTGGCTTATGAACTATACCACAAGGTAGTTGTCCGAAACCGTCACGTTCCTGTTGAAATAAATCACGTAAATCTATTTCTGCTGTTGTCGTATTTCTTTCTTGCAACCATACGCTTGTCTATAACAACTTTAATAGCATGTGTAAAAATCTGCTGCTTAAAAGAAACATGATTTGAGTATTTTTCAAGTTAAAGTATCATTTAATTAATTAAAATTATAAACTTGCATATTTACATTTGAAAGACTATTTTATTATAAGATACAAAGCTTATCTGTATTTTTGTATCTTAATTGAAAAATAATTTTTCTACAGTAGACTACATTTTAAGCACTGAAAGCAGAATTTAACAAAGATTAAATTTTTCACATACTGAGGTTCAAGGAAGATATATCTAAACTAGTAGCTTTATTGCCTTGCTTTGAGCAAAATGATTCAAACATATCATAGTAAATGAGTAAGAGTTAATGGTAGAAGAATAAGATTGGGCCACCAACAGAATTCTGTTGAACTAGACATCTTGTCTTTGTTGATGTAGTAGATGGGGATTATTTGAAACTGCATCGTAATGAGTGTGAAGGAACCTGCTCAGGACTTGAGGAATTAATGAGTTTTACTAATTTAATTCAGAAAGCCTCTTAAGAAAATCTATAAAGAAAAAAGAAACATCTCATTTAGGATATTTGTTGAAAAAGGTAATCAATAAAATTAATTACTTTTTGAATGTGGGTGATGGTGTTTGGTATTTTCCCAAAACAAAACAATACATCATTGTCAGCATCATCAACATGTATGATTAGCATCGGTAAATAACCTAGCTGATATATTGTTTAAAAGAGTGTTAGAAATATTGCTTCTATTTTAGAGAGATACAAACAAGTGTATGCACCTTCAAAATGTTCCTGGTGATATATAGAAGTCAAGTAAGTATGAATATGAAGTGGAGGGGAAGAAACTATACACCTGGATTCTTTGTTCCTTTATATCTGACCTCTTTTCACTTCAATAAAAAGCCAATGTATACAAGATGAATATCCTGTACCAGAATTATCTATTATCAGGTAGGCATAACCATCATCCTAAAAGGTCTGCCTTTATTTTTAATAATGGTTAGAGCTGATCTTGGCATCATGTTTGCAAATATGACTTTTCAAGCTTCAATTTAAACAAGTGTTCCCTCTTTATAAAATTTTCAAGTTGATTTGTTTTTAAGTCACTTTTTGCTATTTAAAATCATTTTTGTCTTAAGTTTCATGAGAATCAGAATGAGGTAAGCATTGTAATCTTTCAGAGCATTTTAATCACAACTATAATTTCCAAGTTTAGGTTCTTGTATAAAAAAAATGTTTTCATGACTTTTTAAGCTTCAAGGTTGACACAAAAATGACCCTGAATACTAATAGCTTATATCTTTGTAGGACATAGATAATGCTGACCAAACAAGAATATATCATTAGTTTAACTTTCCATGACATTGCTCAGAATGAACAAAAGAAAGAAAAAAAAAAATATATCCTATTCTCTTTTTTTTTTACTAATGCACATGAAATGATCTGTTTGTTTAATAACTACAGTTTAGCTATCATTGATTATACTTACACTGTTTTTATAAATTTTTGTAATCAATCATAATTAAATAGCTGATGTGTAACAAGGATGTGCAGGTAGCATAACAATTATGGGCAAGATAAGTGGAATTGGTGAGCCAAGTTCAGGTCTGTTGCATTCAAGTCCACATAGATGCCCTTGGGAATGACATGAATCCATTTCTTCTTTCCATCCCAGCTATGTTTTAAATAGTAGAGTAAACTGAACTCCATAGCCTTGGTTGGTAACCAATCTAGGACAAGGACAACTCTGAATTGAAAACTCGAGAAAAGGCCATGGAAAAGCACTCTACCACCTTTCTCATAGCAATTTGCAGTTAAGAAAGAAAAAAGGAATCTGTGTATCTCTATGATCAACTACATCCTTAAAGGACATAGCATTAAAAGAAAAATCTGTAACACTGACAAAGTTTAGATAAGGAAATATAATGAAGAACATCTTTATTGCTTTCAATCATTTTTTTTTATAAAGAGACTTAACAAAATTAAACACCTTTACATTCTGACTTAACAGAAATAGGCACCTATTTTCCATTCAACAGGAATCATATCAAGAGGTTGATTTGTTCATGGAAGCTTCTTAGAACCTTAGAGAATTTAATATTCTCAATTTGTTTTGTCTGTATAGTATACAGCTTTATCTTGCTTGAAAATGAAGCTGTTTTTTTTTGTTTCATTTTCAAAGTAAATATTGGAAGAAATTTTACCAACAGAATGAACATTTGTGTGTTTTATTTATATATGCTATACATGTTAAAAGGTTTCCGGGACTAATGTTTAAAATTCCTCTATACACTATAATTCAAAATCTGCATGTGGGCTACAGGAGGCACAAAAAAATTCTTGCTATTGCAGTTTTCAGAATCATGCTCATCTATTTTTCAAAAATAGAGCAAATAAAGAACTCAATGAAAAAGGTGTGTCCAACATATGAGTTGTTCATTATATTCGCTGGTAAAATTTGACTGGTTTAAGAAATCACTTTCTTCTAGATACTCTGCAATAATAATCTTGTGATGAATATTCTACCATTCTCAAGCAGATTTGAACACACTATACCATTTCTGCCATTTCAAAATGGGTATTTTTTTCATTTTTCTCTCCCATTGTAGTTGTCTTTTCTGATGGTTTAAATTAACCTGAACACAATACAGTGTTTCCTTTATTTAGGAATTGTACAAACATTTGGTCTACATTTCAGTTGGATTTTGATTTATTTTATCTCTGGAATTTGACAGTAAAGCAGTTTTATGTAATTGTACATTTTTTCTTTTTTAATTGTTAATGGTACACTATTAGTTTTATGGTAAATTTCATATTATTTAATTTGGAAGTGTTGGAATCTGTTAACATTAAGTCTGACCAGCCATCTGTCTATAAGCAGAAGGATTGGTTCATTTGCTTAAAGGTATTTAGCCTGCAAGTGTCATATTTTTTCATAAAACATTTGTTCTTGATTTTCATTTTTAAACCAGTTTAGCTGTCTTTTTTATTGTGTTGTATTTTGATTTTACCATTTTATTATAATATTTTTATTACCCTGCTGTTTAGTTATAAATGTTTTTCTTGTTTTGAAACATCTGTTTTTATTGCTTTAATAGTATTATTGTTTCAGTAATTATAATGTTATTATTATATATTTTAAATCTGAGTTTTATTTTATTATATCCTTAACCAAAAAAGTGGATACTTATAATTTCCATATCAGAAGAGTTATTTCATAGGTAACTTCTCAAGCATTTATAATTCTTCTATGTGCTGTGTCCCTTGAGGAAGTTGACGATCATGTTTGACAATTCCTGTAGCTCTTAATAAATTTTGTTTTTTACCTATTTCTCCTAAACCCTGTTCCACCATCCATTTACTCAAGCTCACCGTGTAGGTGAGGCATTGTTTTCTTGTGTCTCTCTTGCCTTTAATCTGTCCTGTGAGTTTCAAATTTTCCAATCCACTAACTCTCATTATGTGTCTGTTCCAGATGTTAAATATAAGCGTCCTTTTTGTTTCCATTTTCTCTAAAACTTGTCATTGCTCACTTGTTTCATTCATGATATTCTCAGCATCCTTATTATGTCATGCCATATTGCAATCATAATTTAAAGCATTGATTTTTTAATAGATTGTATAAAATAATAAAAGCTAAAGAACACAATTTTCTAACCACAACATTATGATATTTTTGAAAGGCTCTCCCATAACAAAAACTGTCTACAAAATTTCAAAAATATAATATGTGTGTTTAGTATCTTGAGGCAAGTATTTTTCCTCTAATTAAAACTATGGTTTTACTTTTGATAAGTGATTTCACTTAATTTTTTCATGAAGCCTCATATTATAATCAGCATACTAATTGATATTGCTTTAAAAACCTTACAAATGTTCTATAAAAAGAAATAATTCTGAGGAAATTGACATTCATTTCATAAAAATCCTTATGCAAACTTTTTCTTATTTTGCAAAAATTTACCCTGCTTTTTCTCTCTACATGAAGATGTGAACAAATATTAGCTATTGGTTAAGACTTTCAGATTCTTATAGATAACAAAATAATTTATATATTATTTTTATTTGAATAGATGATATAAATTGATAATATTTTTATGTTTATATTTTTCACTAGTTTTTATCTTCTTACTTCATATTATATGTTTCAACTTTATTTTCAGTTATCTTTTATAAAACTGCTGTTAAATTTCTTTTCTCCTGTGGCTGCATCTGTTTTATGATTTATGCAAATTAGAAAATCAGCAATGTCATACTTGAAGGATATATTCCCAGAATGTCTTTCTCTGTTCTTTATTTATCATTTCCTCTTTTATATAATGGCAAGTGAATTGGAATGTCTTTAAAAAAAGCTGTACTCATGATTCCAAAGACAAAAAAGAATAACATTGAAAAAATAAAATATATGCAACACCATTTTTGGCAGTGCATAATTACCTTTAACATAGACTGCCAACTTCTCTAATTGCAAGCAGACGTCTCTGAAAAAGTGAATTGAATGAGAACTTGGGAATTGTCAGGTTTCTTTCCTTATTTGTTTCGTTGGAAAATCTTGTTAATTTTGAGTAGAAGTTTAAAGAATGGTAATCATTGTGATCAGGAAATGACTATTTGCATTCTTGCAAAGACTTATATAGATAAACTACAAAATAGCATTGAGTAAAATGCACAATATGACCAAAAATTGATGTTTCTCCATGATTTTTAATTATTTTTTTTATTCATATAAATTCATATCATTATGAAGTCATCATTATTTTCCCTGGCTTTTTCTGACCTTATGTTACTGTTTGTTGTAGTTGGACTTAACACCTTGGTGAGTAGCTCTGTAGAGTAAGTGGTCATTGTTAAATGTAAAATAAATGACAGAACTGTCTAACAAATAGAATTGACAAAATTTGTAAGGCAAATTAACAGTAATAAGACAAAAAGTTCATAAACTAAGAACTTAAGTTGACACACAAGAGGAAATTTGGATAAGCAAATGTAGAATTCTAACTTTAAGACAAGACAGACCAGGACTGAGTCATATGAAACTAAGAACTGGCTTTGTTTTATTGGTTAGGAAGAAATCCCAGCATGCATTTGTGTGCTTCTGACTGTAAATTTGGGAAGGGAAAGAATTTTACAATCATTTCTAATGAGTACTGAAACCTACAAGCTCCAACAAAGAAACATAAAACAGGACTTGAATTAAGCATGAACTTAGGTTCACATGAAGAAACCATTTATTCACAACAGCAAAAGTCACAAAACAAAAAATATGTACAAAATAATATAAGATTGAATGTAGTCAGAGACATATTACTTTTGTAATAATTACTTTCTAAATAACCTCATTTTGTTTTCACATTTTAATGAATTATGCTTAAGTACTGAAGGTTAGAGCTGAAAGGTCTTTCTAACATACAAATGTGTTATCTTTTAGCTATTGTATCTCCAATGGTGGGTTTATGTGAAATCACATTTTCTACTTTCCTGATAAATGTGAATACTTAATCATGAAAGAATGATTACAGTTTTGAGTCAATGAATTCTTCAAGAAATATTTTATATCTATAATTGTTGGGGTTGATGATTAAAAAGTGTTGCATGTAATGAAACAAATCTGAAAAATATGCTGCATCTGGAAGAATGTTCTATTTCAATTCATGTACCAAAATAAATGGCCCACTTCCTTGTCTAGAAAATGTCTTTCTTGTATTAATGTTACCTCCATGTGACCAAAATTCACACTGCATAAGATTTTTAAAGGTTCAGAAAAAAGAATTATGTCTGAATCCCACCAAATATTAAGAAATGTTTTTTTTCTCCTGAAGATTCCAGTGTTGAAGCTGTCCTGGATGTAGCCATGAGTTTCTTAATTTTGGAATCTCATTGTAAATACATTTTTCATTGCCAGTGACCATCTTGTCCAAAAATGACATTTTTCTATATTGGCTCAAGAGACAAAGATCACTCTTTAAATACGGACCACTTCCCCTTTTCATAAATTCATAAAGAATTAATATCTGAATCCCACCAAACACAAAGAACATTTTTGAAAGATTCTAGTGAGGTTGTGATGGTGAAGGTTGTTCTGGATCTAACTTCCTTTTTTTTTTAAATATTTTCTGTTCTCATAATAAATCCATTTTTCATTTTAAACAAAAAGATCAGGACAAGTCTTTAAATTCCTATTATGAATTTCTTGTAAGTTCATATGGAATCACTTTTCTTTGCTTCTGATTTTTTACAAGGTTTGAAAGTGACATAATACTGATTCAGTTTTAATTTTTCTTTCATTATTATTTTTATTCTGTATCTTCCATTAAAAGCTCTTGTAATACATCAATTTCCAAGTTGTAAGGTTTTTGACAGCATTTATTCTGCTTGAGCATATCAAGAGAAAATGAAAAGGACAGTGGCTATCACAAAATAAGAAATAAATTCCAGTGCTGAAACTAAGACTCCACCCTCACATGTCCTTGCTTTGTGTCTGGAGAAATAGGAAAGGCATCATCCATTACAATCTAGTGAAACATGGAAGAATCATCACTGAAAATTATTATTAGAAACTTGTCAAAAGTGTTCTTTTTTGTGTGATAATGAAATAACCACATCCATCTTCCCTCTTGCTTGTAACCATCCATTACTATAAAATAAAACATTTTCAGTGCTCAAGTTGAATTAGTCAAATAGAGCTTCTACTTAGATTTGTTGTTATATTACAATTTATTTGACTAATTCAGAGGGCAAACTGTCTGAACATCAAAGTGAAAGTGTGTCAGGTGGAAGCATCCAAACTCAGAACTTGAGAAAAAAGCACAAAGAAGACCTTATGTTGATGATCCCAAAGGACCCACAAGATGTCCAGTCATGTAAAGGATTTTCTTCCATATGAATAAAATAAATATTGGGTAGAGAATGTGGTCATAAGTGCATCCCATCTCCCTTCTTGCTTATAACCATCCATTACTATAAAATAAAACCTTTTCAGTGCTCAAGTTGAATTAGTTTAATAAAGCTTCTAGTTAGAGTTGTTGCTATATTACAATTTGGTATATATAAAAGTTGCTATTCTTCAGTATGACAATGCAAAGGTCCAATCTGCAAAACCAACCCAGGAAAAATAAGATCTTTAGGATGGGAGGTTCTTCCATATCCTCCATACTCACCAGATTTTACACCTACAGATTTTCATTTGTTTTTATCACAAAAACATTTCATAAGTGACAGAACATTCAGAAACAATAAAGCTGAAAACAATCTTTCAAACTTTTTGGAGGGTAAAACCCAAATTTCTTTAAACATTGAAGGTTTTTTTAATATTTTTTAATAAATAGTATTTAAATAAATTTAATTTATATTTGTTTTTATATCCTTTCTGGTAAAACATAATTACTTTTCAAACAACCTTATAATTTATATCATCTTTTGTTTATTTTAACGTCCTGAATTTCTTATATATTCTTTGATATGCTATGTGCTTTCAGGACATGGTCAATCATGGCTCTTCACACCTTCCTGTCTTCTATTGTTCTAAATAACTCTTGTCCCTTTACTACCCCTCTTTGTCTTTATTCTTTGTTCACTATGACTTGTGAGTGCTGAATTCTCTAATCCATCTTTCCTTATTATTCATCCCAGATATTTCAGCTGCTTCTTTTTAATTGTCATCAGCAATTTCCTTGTAGTTCCTATTTCTCATTATTCTCCATGAATAAATAAATGATAAAACTTTATCAAGAGCTTTGCATATGATTAATAATGGACATTAATGCTGTTGAATTTGGAATTCAGTATCAAAGATTATTCAATTAAGTGAACTTTTTATGCATTTCATAAAGCTGTCTTTATATTCTACATACAGTTTTAAAATAAATTGATCAGATACACAAATAGTTTCCAAGTTAAATATCAGATTGTAGCACAGAAATGTTTGCTAAGAAGATAACAAAAACATTAATGCAGTTTTCATGTATTAAGAGAATTGAAAAGCTTATTTTGTAAGATGTTATCACTAAATGTTTTACACTTAAAGCACTCAGGAGACACTTATTTTGAAAGCTATAAAATGGTGTTTTTGCATCAGATCAAAACACTAATAATGAAAAAGAAAACTCATTTAGACCTTTACTAAAACAATACAAGGTAAGTCACAAAGAAAATGATTAATGAAAAGATTTATCAGTAACATAGAAATGCCCAAAATTGAATAGATGACACTGACAAACTTTTGTTCTAAAATAAGAACAGACATTTTGTAAGATGGGATCAGCACAACATGTTTTAAATCTTTAAAGGATTTTTTTTTTCATACAAGTGATTTTTTTTACTGCAGAATTTGCCCAGATAAATCAGTTTGGGAAGTTGAATGATTCCCATGAAAAACATTTTATCCAATTAATACAGATAACATTTCACTCTAATTACTTTCTGACTTTAGTAATGTTGCCAACTATATATTCTTACTGAGACACTTTATTACTTCTTATGTATGTATGCAGTTAAGTATTACTGTATGCACATATAAATGGTAAATCTATTCTTGAAATAGTTGTGGTACATTGTTAACTTTAATTGATGGAAATAAAAAGAGTGTCAATAAAAACATTTGCAAATTCCTTTTTTTTTTGTTGATTAATAAACTCACTTTTCACCATTAATAAGCTAATGTGTACTCAAGTCAGTACTTTTTTCATTTGTTATATTTTGAAATTTCTCCTATAAAATTAATGTATATATTTGTTTCCTGCTTGAATGCAAATTTGCCTTTCTTTATTCTCTTTGGAAACAATGTATGTTTTATTGTGTATGATTCCTAATCTGTTATATATTGAGCTTCTCTTCAGTTTGCATCTCAATCACTTGATGTGGATTGCATTCATTTCTAAAGGAATATTTTCTTTTTTTTCTATTCCAGGTAAGAATCCTTGTTCTGCTACTTGTCACATGCATTAAAATTGAGTTCTCAGTTGCCTGCAGGAATTCGTGAGTGAAAAATGTTTTTTTTTTTTATTATTATTTTCCAAAAGCAAAACAAAAACAAAAGGCAGGAAATAGCAACATAGAGATGACAATGAATATTTATATAAAAAAAAATAAATCATTGAAAGAACAGGTTGACATTTCAGATTTTTTTTAGTTTTTCTTATTTTATCATTATTACTTCAGTGGGGAATTGGACATGCTAACAATCACATTTAACAATGTGATTTTTCAGAAACATGGTTCAGACATATGACTTTTTTTAAATTCCAAAATGTTATGTACATGTTAGGTTTATTCTGATGAATATATTTTCCTTTTACATAACTTTATCTACTAAGAGGTGGAAAATCTAATTTGTTTCTGATCTTGCCCTTGTGTTTCATTAAATCACAGTTTGATGTGATGAAGTTGGAAATCAATGATTATAGAAAAAATAAAAAGGGAATACATTCATTTTGCTAGATGTGCAAATGTTTTTCATGTAAGACCTGCTAATATAGCACTATACAAGAACAATAATAGTTAAAAAGAAGTATTGATACAAAAATATAGATTTCATCATACTTTACAAAACAATTATTAGATAGAAAAACAGGACAAAATAATGTTGGATGATAATTTAATACTTGCACTTTTTAAATTTAGAAATTTAAACATGATTATCTTGTTAGAATTAAACAGGTATAGTAATTTAAATATCTGTTTTAAATGTTCTTTTTAATACAGAAATTTAAATATCTATTGTACAGGAATTTAACTATCTGTTCTTAGTGCAGAAATTTTAAGCACAGAAATTTAAATGTTTTAAATTAGTGTTTTAAAAACATAAATTTAAATATCATCAGATATTAAATATCAGAAATTTAAATATCTTATAGAAATTTAAATAGTGTTTTAAGTGCAGAAATTTTAAGTATCTATTTTAAATAATAGTTTAAGTAGACAAATTTAAATATGTTGTACAGAAATTTAAATACCTTTTTTAAATAGTATTTTAAATGCAGAAATTTTTGAATACAGAATTTTCAATATCTGTTTTAAATAGTGCTTTAAGTACAAAAATTAAAACATCTTTTGTACAGAAATTTAAATATCTGTTTTAAATAGTGTTTTAACAGATGATGGGATATATGTAACATAAATTCAATGGTGCATTGGAATAGCAAATGATGCCTTCCTACAGAAAGTATTAGCACATAGGAATCATATCATTAGAAAGACATAGTGCTGAACAGTTTTATAATTTCCTATACGGCAGTGAATGCGGAATAATTTTCTCCAAAATGAAGAGACTTGAAACAACAGAGATGTATTTGTACAAAAGAATGCTAGGAATACCATGAATAGAACATGTGAATAATGAGGAATTCTTAATGAAAATCATAAGAAACTTACAACCTGAAATTTCTGCGCTACATGATGAGGAAAGAGAACATAGAATTTAATACTAAGCAGATATACTGAAGGTAAGAGAAGCAGAAGGAAACTGGAAATAACCTACTTAATGAGTTTGTCAGAATGTCTGGCATAACAAGGACAAAGGTTGGTAAAAGATCAGAAATTACTGATAGTAAAAATGACAGGAAGTTGTGAAGAGCCATGATTGCTGATGTCCTAAATGGACATGGTGCATGAAAAAGATGAAGAATATTTTTATGTCTTTGGATAGCAATTGGTGATACACCGAGATAAGCAGCATTATTTTTCTTTAAGTTAAAAAAATAAAAATGTAGAAACATGCTTGAAATAGTTTCTATAGATTAATCATTTTTTTTAAATACTTTATTGTTCAGGCATTACTCTTTTCAATTAGAGTTACTTTTTCTTCTCTCATTATTTTTTCTAATTGTACATGATTTTTTGTTTAATAAATATTGGGAGTGAAAATGTAGCAGTGATAATTTTAGAAATATTTTCTCCTTTAAAAATTAGTTTTTAAGTACATCACCTGCAAATAAAAATACACTGAAAATTCAAGAATGTGGAAAACTTTTATAAGTTTTCATCTGTTTTTAGCAAATACAGTTAAAAAACATATGGGTTTACTTTTGGCCTTTTTTATTGAAGAGTTCTCATAAAATTTTCACATTTTTTAACTAAATTGTTTAGAAGCCTTTTACTCATAAATGCAAAAATAAACTAATAAAAATGTAGAAAACATCTGAGAAAGTTATGATACTATAATTTAAAAAAATAATTTCAGTTATAGACTAAACAAAGTTTCTCTATTTTGAAATTATTTAAAAGTTTATAAAATTAAACAAAACTTATTTTACATATCTGTTTTTAAACCATACCAAAAGGCCAAAGGAGAAAATATTATACAATATTCTTCAAGTGTTATTTTTGCTATATACTACCTTTCAAAGAATTAATAATTCAGGTGTTCTCTTTACACTTATTTATAATCTCCTTTTCACCTAATCAACTTAAGCAGTCCACACAGTAACTGAATTGGCATGATCATATCTCTGTAATTCCATGTAAAGTTGACAAGTAAATGTTTGATGTGGCTTCAAATACACAACTAATTAAGAAAGTTATTAATTACTGAAGTTATTAATCATTTATTAATTACAAGTTTTAATTACAAGCATTGGCAATCAATTGACTCTGGTCTCATTTAAACTCTTAAAATGAATAAATGCCAATGTGTTGTTGACCTTGTAATATGATACTTGTTGTTAGCATGTAGAAAAATACTGATGTTAGTACAATTGGCTATTATAAATTTTAGTAGCAATAGACAGAGAATCATTTACAAAAAGGAATTTTTTTACATCATTTACTTTGAAGTCAAAGCTGCCTTTGTTTTCCATTATTTATCTAATTATAGATTATCAGTTTTTGACCTTCTGTCAATTAGCTCAAAATTCTAATTAATTTACATGTTTAATTATTTGAACACTGAGATAAATTATTTTTTTCTATTGACTTCTTTAACCAGCTTGATTAAGGTATCATCCATCAAAGATGTTATGGTGACCTATCTACATTAGAATGAACTCTTCCTCCTTCATAAATACTAACCTGCAAGACTTCCTAAGGGAGTCAGTCGGGACGCTGTGTAACCTGACAATTCAGACGGACACTTCTCTCTGCTGACTAATAACACTCTTATTTTATATATATGTTCTGTTATTTCAATACACTTGTTCAACCTACCTTTTTCTTTTCGTGTCTTTCTTTCTGGCCCTTAACAAGCCACAACAAAAGATGAGATGGGAGTTCTTAAAAGTTAGATATTTATTCTTACTTCATGGGACTTGTTTTAATTTTTTTTTTTATTTGACCTTTAAAATTATGATAAAAGGAAAGTATGAAAACTAACCAAAAATTAATAAATCTCATCTAATTCTTTAAAGCCCTTCATTTTTTTATCATTTTCAAATATCACAAAATTTAAAATTAATTATTATAATGCTAAAATGCCACTGTTGGAGTGTATATCTTGAACTTGAGATTTTTAGGTTCTTTCACTCCTGCACAATATTTTAACTCTGAAATGATTAAGAACTCATATTGATGTTAGTAGATTCAGTTGATATTCTTTATCAAATGAACAATGATTTTTAATTGTTTATATTTATTACAATTCTAAAAGTGATTGTAGTGACAATAGAAATTATCAGCAGCAGCTCTAAAATAAAATTCATATCAGTAGCAGCTCTTGAATATAAAAACCTGTGAACTCTGAGGTAACTATCTCTTTCTTTCCGGGGTTTCCCTCTTTTGAACTGCTGACATGAACTTTCCATGCTGAAGCTAAAAGGGCTGTGAATGCATAATACTAAAACATACCAGCAAAGTAAGTTCCCACTGTAACATAGTAATGAACATTTTTTTTGTTTATACAATTTATGTCTAACAAAACAAACTCTTGTTTTAAACTTTCCTTTTGTTAATTTTGTTTTAATAAATATTATCTCTATATTTCAAATCAGTTGGTCTGTTATTTTGTGCATGTAATCGTTACACCACCATTATTCCATGTGCTATAAAATGTTCCCGTAAGAAATCTTACATATTTAATTATTGAAGTAGCTAATCACAAAACTGGTAACTATAACAAGAAAAGCTTTTATGCTAAAAATGAAGGTGTTATTTTTCCTTTAAAATATAGAGCATTAAAACTTTACACTAGTAAAGTTTCACAAGTTTTAATTTAAATGGATTTTTCTTTAAAATAAATACTTGTGCCACATTCTGTAAGTATTACTCAGACTAACTACAGATATATTTTCATTTTGTATTTCATTTGTGAAATTTTTTATACAGGATTTTCTCTTGGTAATTTTCAGAGAAAAAACATAAAAATCTTTCATGTAATTGAACTTTGAAATAATGATATTTTGTGATAAAATATTTCATAAACCTTAACGGTGATGCATAATAACAATCAAAAAAAAGTATTGGCAGTTATCACCACAAGGTCTCCATGAGGATGACTTCTCTTTTGGTACCCCATATAGAATTGAAGACCACTCACTTTTCAAAGAGTGGATTACTGCAAGGTTTGCTAAGTGCTGGAATTCCTGTTTCGCAATCTTAAGTTTATTAGGAGCAAGTCAGCAAGGCCATGAGAAGACAGGTGGACCAGTTGTTTCAACTACATGGAATTAAAATCCTTTCAAAACTTGACCTCATCCAAGCCTACCATCAGATACCCATAGAGGACTCTCTGATATAAAGAAGACAGCCATTACAATGCAATTTGGGCTTTACAAATTTTTACATATACTGTTTGGACTATGGAATGCAGCCAAATCCTTTCAAAGATTTATGAACCAAGTTCTTGAAAGACTAAGTTCAGTTTTCTGATACATCAATGACATGCTTATTGTTAGTTATTCACTAGAAGAACATAAATAGCATTTAAAAGATGTTTTTGAATGATTTCAAAAATATTGTGTTGTAGTGAATCCAATTAAATATAAATCTGGATTGTATGAAATTGACTTTTTAGGTCATAGGATTTGTAAAAATAGTATCAAAACATTACCTGAAACAACCCAAGCTATTTGCTGTTTTCTGGTTCCTAAAACATTAAAAAATCTATGCCAATTCCTTATTATAGGGAATTTATTCCCAATTTTGTGGAAATAGTTTCCCCATTGACAAATATTCTTCAGGGACAGAAGGAAAAGAAGTGTGATATAAATCTTTCTGAAGAACAGTTGTCAGTCTTTAATTTGGCAAAAGTCAGCCATTGCTAGTAACTGTTATGTTGTGTAAAGTTCTCGCAAGTATACAGGGTAGTTGAGGAAAGATAACTCCCCCTCATGAGTATAGAAACCTTCCCATTTATATACAATCTAATTTGAATATCACCTCCTAGAACCTTAAAGGCTGTATGCCCTTGGTAGATCTGTTACTTCTATGAACCAATCCAGGAGGTGTACCGTTTGTCTCATGGTGATTGCTGAGATTTCTCTTTATGGGGGATCTCGGTCTATCCAGATTTTCTTCATTTGTACCTTCCTCATGTTTCTCATTATCAGTAGACACATTCATTCTCTCCTCCCCTTCACTTACCAGTTCTTGGTGATAATCCTGATCCCTATTTTATAACAAAGAATTCCTGATAATTTTTATCAGGCACCCTCCTTTGGTTCATCCCAATTTTTAAACAAGTAATTTGTGAAAATTTTTATCAGCTGTTCTCTTTAGTTTCATCTCAATTCTTAAACAAATAATTCTTGACTATTTTTCATTAGATATTCTCTTTAGGTTGATATCATTTCTTTTATATATTATTGTTACTTATATATTGATTTAAACTATCCTAGAGTTTAATTTGTTTCCTTTATTCATACTATTGTTCTTATTTCAGTTATTGAATATTATATATTTGGGTAGCAATTCTTCTTTTATGCATGGTTCATTAAATATAACAAACAAGTAATATTTTGTAAATTTTTTATTCAATTTTTCCTTACAAAGTTGATTTTTTGAAGAACTGAATGTATGGAAAAATTGTCCATAATGTTTATTTTCTCACGTTCCTTTGATTAATACTTCAGCCATTTTCAAGAGTGGTTAATTTTTGTGATAATAAGAATTGTTAATATGTTTTTGTTTTGTTTTCTATACTGCACAAGAGGCAATTTTTGTAGAGGAAGTTTGATTTTTTGTGGAAATGTTTTTGCTTAGTTTCCAAACATAGCCAAAATGTTTTGGACTTGTTTGAACAGTATAGGAAACAAAACAAAAATCTATTAACAGTCATCATTACAACTAAAATCAGTCCTCCATAAAAGTAGATAAAGTTTTAGTTAAAAAGCACTCCAGACAATAAACATATTGATGTCATTATAGATACATTATATATGTACACACACACACACACATATATATATATAGAGAGAGAGAGACAGAGAGTGAGAGATAGATTATTGTACTATTTTTCTGTAATTTCATCTTTTCATTTATTATTGCTGAAGCAGAGAATATAATTTCACTAACTGATCTGAGGATTGAACATATAACTACTAGATGATAGCAATACTTGATTAATCAGCACCTATATCCATTACACTATCATCCTGAAGGAAGAAACATTTTTGGAGCCTTTAAATCCAATGGTGGATAGTTTCACCATTTTCATTATCCCAGTGGATTTGTACTGCTTGTTTGATAATTTTGTTTTTGATTTTAGAGATGAGGAATTATCAATAAAATTTGTCGCTTTTAATTCATTGAAACTGTTTCTCTCATCTTAATTATCATGAATGTTATTATAGACACAGTATTTCAGCCTGTGGACACTTGGCTTTCATCCTTAATTTATGCTTTTTGAAAGTATGTCAATTTAATCATCAATTAATTGCTGCCATTAGTATTTATCAAAGAAACCATTACAGAATAGATATTAACATTGTACTTTTCAAATCATCATTGTTATTGATCAACTGTAGATTTAGTTTCTGTTAAAAAAAATAATTTAGTGCTGATGATTTGATACCCCTGTAGTGATGGTTTTAATCTGAATTTAAAAAAATTAGTTTGTTTGGGTTTTTTTAAATTTCTATATTCTATAAAAAGGTATATATTTAGTGGTTCAAGCTAGTTACTTCCCTTGTTCATTCAACAGTTTACTCGGAGATTCATACCAGCCATTTTGTCCTGTTAATTTTTTAGTTTGCACCAAAATCACCATAATTAAGCATATGGATTAAGATGGAGAAATATTTTGAAGATTAAGGTATTTGGTTGATCCAAAAATTGTCAGTATCATCCTTTATAGAATTTTAAGGAAAATTGATAATGTTGCTTATTTTTAATGAAAATACATTGAATAAGTCTGGTGAGAAAACACATCTTTGTCTTATACCTCTTTCTAGTTTTGTATATTTTCTGAACTCATTTTCTATTCATATGCAGGCAGTTTGCTACCAGTATAAGTTCTGGATTATTTTAATATCCTTCCCAAATATGCCAAGTTTAGTTTGTATAGAAAAACATAAACAAAATGAATTGATAAGAAAACTACTACTATCAATAAAGTATTTAGGCATATACAGATTGAGGCAAAAGTCACACAACATAAGGATAATTTATATTTATTAAAAGTATAATTATGCATGAAAATGTTATGTATTAGTTATTTAATTGTTATATGTGCTGTTCAAAATGTCCTCCTTCTTTTTCAAAACACATTTCAAATATATGCCTGCATGATTCATTAACATGTCAGAGAATTTCCTCTGTCATTTTACTGCATTCATATTTAATTCTTTCTTTAAGTTCATCAATATTTCTTGGGTACATCTGATAAACAACTGATTCCAAATGGCCCCGCAGAAAAAAAATCCAAGGATGTGAGGTCTGATGACCACTCAACAGGACAAAAAAAAAAAATTAGATTTTTAAAACATGTTTAACTAATTAATCTTTATGGTATGTAACTTTTGCTACAGCCTGTATTTTGTTAATATATTTTAAAGTATTATGGGAATATGTACTTTGCTTGGAAAACTCTAACAATAATTTAAAATTTTTTCCATGATATTGCATTGCTTCTTAAATAAAATGTTCCTAAACAGAACATGTCATTATATTGCTATCATTTTTTCCTTTTACTTTGAGAAAATGTACAGACAGTGAGGAATTGGTTAATGGTAAGCTATGAAAACAATTAAAAGCTCTGTTTATTATTCCTGCATCAGTTTTCTATTAGTATTTCAATAACACATCCTCTGCTTCATTTTTTCTTTGTTCTATTAGTCGTTTGATACTTTCACTAAACAGTACTGGTTGCCAATATTCTTAGAATAGAGAAAGTAGCATGATGTTTTCTTTTGTTATACCAATTAACTGTGAATCAACATTAGTGATGACTACATATACTATTTCTGTAATGTGTTATTTGTTAAGTTATTATATAAGAGAAATTTTAGGAAAATCTATGAAATTTCAGTGCAGAAAAAAATTGCTCATTTGGGAGATGAGATATACTATAATCATAAGTCCTTAAATATGGAGGTTAATTCAAATCTTACCCAGGGATAATTGTTTGCTATGCCTTATTATATCAAGCACAATGAAGAAATAGTCAGTGAGAATTGCAATTTCTGTAACTCTGATTTTTACCAAATGTTTAATTTTTTAAAGACTGTCAAGTATTTTTCTTTTCATGAAAAATTACATTTTATCAAAATAGAAGATTGCTTTGAATTTTCAGTAGCTGGAATGCAATGGAATTCAGTAAACCAAGTATGTATTTATCTATTGCAGATTATTCAGTGACAAATTTTTCTTCCACTGACTTTTCAAATTTTATATCATTCATTATTCAGTACACATTTTCTTACTATCCTTGCTTGTTTCCGATAAAATTTCTCAATTCATATAACATTGGCACAATATTCTTTTTTTATTATGTTATGTAGTTCCTACAATTCAAAATGAAGTTTTATTTGCATTCTATATGAAATATATTGGGAGATATTATATACAACTCTCTCTCTCTCTCTCTCTATATATATATATATATATAATCAGATTGAGAATGAGTAATTGAATGACCAAATAGAAAAAATCTTAAGTTATGCATGGAAATATATCAGACACCAAAAATTTAAAGTTAAGCATCCCTGTATCTTTAGTATTTCTTGATTTAGAAATATGATGAGTGTAAGTTGTATTTTTTCCTTCCCCCAAATATATTTTCTGATGAAATTTCCTCTGTCTTACCTAGACTTTATGAATGTAAGCATAATACAAGCTTTGCAGCAGGGTCCTATCATTTTACAGATGAAATGGCTAGATCTAACCATAAGTTTTATGCTAATAATTTTGCTTGTGAAACTCTCTTCTGGCTTGTCAACATTGATCTTCAAAAATTTAAATGCAGTGTGAATCATAATCTTCTGTCTTCATAATTCCTGTTTTTTTATTGTTCTCTCTGCTTAATAGTGTTTTTTTCTCTTCTATTTTTTAACATTCAGTAACTCCTTGTGTTTTAGTGGCTTTATTGGATTGCTTGGGGTGAAATGATTTTAAAATAAATATATGTGATTTTATCAATAAGCATATTATTTAATCTGAAGAAATCCTTATGAAAAATGAAACATGTTTGTAAAATTTTATATTTTGTCATTCAATTACACACTAAAGATATTATAATTGGCAACATGCAATAAAAAAACATTCTTTACTCCATAATATCATCTTCTTTTCTTATGATTATTCTATTTTTATTATTATTCAGTTTCAGTCACTCTCTTTTTCTTATAATATTAATGATTGTCATTTTTTTTCTTTAACTTCAAAATACAGGAGGAACATTTATTTTGAGACTGAATTAGCATTCAGCATATGTAATTTTGTTAGAAATTATATATGCATCTGTAATTATATCATTAAATTTCATTAGAAACAAAAAAGACTGCTGAACTGCTATGTAGCATCAATCCTCCTTTATGGCAGTAAATTCAGGATATTTTCCTCACAGATGATGAGGAAATGTGAGAAAACAGGTGTGATTCTATTTAAGATTGATGAGGCTACCATGGATAGAAATTATAAGCAATAAGGAAATTTTAAGGAAAGTGGAAACTAAAAGGAGAATCAGAAAGAGACAATTTCAGTCTTTGAAATTGATAATGAGGAAACAGAGCTTGGAGAATTTGACACTCACATAATATAGTGAAGGCAAGAGAGGCAGTGAGAAACTAAATAACCTACCTAAAAAACTTGTACAAATATATGGCAGAACAGGGAATGGGAATCAAATTTTTCTAAGAGCTACAAAGGGCAGGAAGTTGTGGAGAACCATGATCGCATCTGTCTTAAAGGGACATCATACATAAAAGAAAAAATATGTAATTATTATTCATAAGAATATTAAAACTATATTCACCATTTACATTATTCGAACTATAGTCCTCATCTTTGTTACCATATTTATTACAATGTTTTGGCCAATATACACTCCAATCTTCTTAAGGTGGTTGGAATGTCAAACTGAACCCTTTATTTCACTAACTGGGGTAGACTGTTCTAGTTCCACGTGCCATGTTTAATGGATGTCAGTTATCAGTTATCTCCTGTTAATTTCTCTCTCCAAGTTCTCCACTGCCTTAACTGGGTATTGAACTCACACTCTTTGGGTTCTGTCACTGGATCTAACCAACAACTTTATCCACTGTGTCATGTCCTCAAGGATACATGGCACAGTGGAGAAAGGCATTCGTGTGGGTTTAGTTTGACATTCCAACCACCTTAAAAAGGTTGGAGCATACAATAGCCGAAACATGAAAATATGGCGACAAAGATGAGGACAATAGTCCAAATAATGTAAATAGTGTACATAATACCTTATCTCAGAAATATAGACAGATACTAAAACTATATTGCCATTTGTCAGGATAAAGTTGATTTTTAATTAAATTTTAGAACCAAAATCCTTACACTGTATTTCTACAGAGAATGTTTTTTTCTAATTTTTAATAAGCTAATTAGTAAAAAAAAAATCATCTTTTTATGATACTTGTTTTATCAGCACAATGCCAATTTTGTGCATAAACTCCAAAGTAAAAAGATAAAACAAGCCCTTTTATCTGATTAAAGTCTATTGCACATGACCTGCTTAGTATTTACGTAGCCAACCAATGAATGAATGAGACTTTTGGTAATTGAATAAACATCACTGTATCAGTAGCCACAACTGATCATAGAGAAAAAGAGGAATTGGCAATGTCAAGAATGTAATTTAAATTTCCTTCGCATCATCATCATCCTCTGGCCTAAGCTTTTCTCTGTTGCATTCTTCTGAGATTTGAAGTAAATTCATTTGCAAGCAACAAGATACTTGTTATTCGGAACATACAAGACAAACTTCCATGAATCTCAAAATATTTCCCAAAAGTGAAATGAAATTCAAGCATTAAGGATTAAATACAAGATTCCCAACACCAGTTTCTGACTGTAAAAATCTTTGATTTTTAGTTTCTCTTCATACAATCCTTTTTGTACATCTTTTGAGTGCTGTAAATATTTGTTTTGTCTTGATATCTTTTTTAATGTGGATATTATGAATATTTAATCTTTATTATTCATAACTGGTCAGTGAATAAATTAAGCCATATTGCAGCCAGAAAAAAACAACTTGTATCTCTTATATGAATGCTGACAAAAATTCATTAGCTGAAATAATGTGTGAACTGAAATAAACATAATCTCAGCTTCAGTCACTTTCCCATTGATGTAACATAGCTTCTGTGTGCCTTTTCTATAAATACTTTTATGCTAATTGTTCTGATGAACTTTCCTCTATAGAACCTAGAATATGAATTTAAAAGCAATACTAGATTTGTGACAAGGTCTCATCATTTTAATGTTGAAATGCTTAGATGTAACCATAACTTCTATGCTAACAGTTTCTTCTCTTGCACTTCTCGCTTGTGGAACTCTCTTCCAGCTCCATGCTTTCCAGCCAACTGTGATCTTCAAAAATTTAAATGCAATGTCAATCATTATCAACTTGCTTTCTGATTACTCTTCTATTGTTCTTGTTCCTTCATAATGTTTATTTTATCTCATATTCTCTCACACTCAATAACCACTTGATTCTTAATGACTTTATTGCCTTGCTTGAAATGAAATAATTAAATATATATATATATATATATTATTGTTCCTCATCTGGCGGCTCGACTTCAGTCACTTTCCCACTGCCGTAAAGCTGCCTCTCTGTGCTTTTTCTATAAATACTTTCATGGTAATTGTTTGGATGAGGTCTTTGCTATAGTTCCTAGACATTATGAATTTAAACACAGTACTAGATTGGCAACAAGGTTTCATCAATTTACAGCTGAATTAGCTAGATGTAACCATAAGTTCCATGTTAACAGTTTCTTTTCTCACACTTCTCATTTGTGGAACTCTCTTCTGGCTTCATGTTTTCCAGTCAATTTTGATCTTTAAACATTTAAATGTGAAGCCAATCGAGATCTACTGTCTTTGTATTCTTTCACACTCAATAACCCCTTGTGTCTTAGTGACTCTATTGCCTTGCATGGGGTGATATACTTAAAATTAAAAAAATAAAAATATATTTTTACCAGTAAAAGAACAGCAGATTCATTTTAAAGATTTTTCACATGGCTGTTCTGATCTTTGTCAGTGCACCTTATATATTTCTTTCATTTCCTTTTCTTTCACTTTGTGATTATGATATAAGTCATGATTCACATACATTCATAAGTAATGCATAACCTAACCTATATTTCACTATTTGTTTCTTCTCCAAGGGTGACCCAAGTCCTTTGAAACTATTCTTTTCTCCTAACCAGACAGAGGCTCTCTTCAAGCAACAGTCTCTGGTTTATTAGTGAAAAGAAATAAGTGTTGTTCCTTTGTCTAGACATCATATTATTAATACTAAAGTCATCTTCCAATTTGAGGTGTAGGAAATATTGATTTTTATTGAAAAGTATTACAGATTTTAAAAAGTTTTTTAAAAAATCTCATTTTCTATCTTTTTGAAGACTTCAAACATTATTCATAATTTATAATGTATTTAAGCTTTGTTACTATCAAATGTAGATCAATAAGTTCATAGTCTGACTCATTGTTATTAGTGAAATTTGGATTTGATAATTTTATTCTATAATCTTTGCTCTATATAATTAATTTGTGAGTTTTCAGATGAGCTCTTTTCAATGGTACCTAGACTTTATGAATTTAAGCATAGTACTATATTAGGTTTCATCAATTTACAGTTAAATTGGCTAGATGTAAGTGTAAATTCTATGCTAATATTTACTTTTCTAACACTTCTCACCTGTGGAACTCTCTTCTGGCTTCTTGCTTTCCACTCATGTTTGATTTTCAAAAATTTAAATGTAATGTTAATCATTATTTATTGTTTTCCTAATTGTTCTATTCTTCTTCTTCCTCAATAATGCTGTTTTCTAATTCTTTCACACCCAGTAACCCAGTGACATGCAGTGGTTTGGTGACATTTGTTGATGCCCAAAGCTAATTCCATGATTGTATGCCTCTAAGAGTCAAGTAGTACGGTACAATAGGGCCTAGTATTGAGAAATGTGAGAAAGGAAGATATTTTAAATATGTAAAAACATGACATGTGAAATAAACACTTTCTTCAAATTAAATATAAACTAAATTTTTATTTTACTCTTTGACCGGATGCTCTCCTGATATAGATGCCTGGGGTCATCGCACCATCTGCCCCTTATTTCTGCATGCTACTGCAGTTACCTCTAGTGTACTAGCGGCTTTAATGCCTTGCATGGGTGATTTTGATTTAAAGAAAAAGAAAACATGTTTTAAATGCATTCATAAGAAAATATATAGTAATAATACATTGGCATGAGCATAAAACAACCATAATCTATATTTTAGAGTCACTTTGAAATTAATGATCATGTCAATGGTTATATATGTGCTGACACACAGTTTTGAATTCTCCTCAACTGATTGTCAACCACTGCTAGAGAGCTCACTCTGCTCTGCTATTTAACCTATAGCTGTGGGTGTAAGAGGTGGATTATTACCTTTTCCAAGGGCATTTACATGAAAGTAAATTAAACAATGACAATGGGAATTCAACTGCTTTCAGATTTCTCTTTCTAAGCTGCTAACCATTGAATCATCTGTACATTATAGTTAAGGAAATTGAAAAATAAATATTTATTGTAAAATTTTTGGATTATTTTTTCATCATTAGTCTGCATACTTACTGATATAACTATATTTATTTTAAATCATCATGTTTGCTTTAATAATAAAATAATAATAATAATAATAATTCTCAAAATGTCTAAAAAAAAATGACTAGTCAACATTTCTAATAAGTAATTTTGATTTTCTCCATGATCCTTATTGTTTATGGAATTGATAAATGGGTGAGGTCTCACAACACAGGTAAAAAATACCTTCATTATCATCCAAACTGCTATATAAGGAGACTTGATTAGGTGTGATGTGAGAGAATACTAGCTGTTCCCTAAAAACTTTAAAAAAAATAAAATTTTACTTACCATCTCTCTCTCACCATTTTAGATTCAGAAATCTTATGATGATACCTAACACTGTTGTTAGACAATTTAAAAGTGGTATAGTAAAACCATTAAGTAAAAAGCTGATTTCAATGAACCTTTTAAGCACCTGTCTTTCTTGTTAAACCATTCACTACTTCAATGAAGCTAATTTGATTTCTGTTTAACATGATTAACAACCAACATATTTAGGGTATCAGTGAAGATACCCAAATTACCCTGTTGCTTAATACACATGATCTGATCCAATTTATAGTTTTAAACAAAGGAGCCAATCATTTCTTCTGCCAAAAATATAAATGATAAGAAGCTGTTTCAAGATAGATATCCCTTGGGAAATATTTAGCTTTGTTGACTTGTATCTCCTTTTGTACTCATCATAAGACTAACAAATTTTGTTGTTCTCGCAATGCCAAGATATTTAAAACTTGATTGCTTTGTGCTATGTTGTAATTTTCCCAGTGCAACTTCCTTGATCTCAAATGGATGGCAGTTTTCCAAAAAGACACCCATGCCACAAATCTGCAGTTTTGATATAAGAAAAACCAATATTGACTATGATCATATTACTATTATTGACAATAATAAAATATCAAAAACGATAATAAAAAATCCAATTAAATGATGTCCTAAAAAATAAAGTTTATAATATTTCTTATTAATAAAATTAATATCTGTGAGGCTTTCTTTATAAACTATATCCAAACACTGGAACTTGAGACAGCCAAAAGTCATATGCAGAAAGTATGTTTTTCAATATCATCTCAATGTAGTTAATATCAACAAATCTTTTCTTCTAAATTAAGAAACACTTTTATTGTGTTGGACAAATACAAGTGCTTGCATGATTAAATTATTTCCTTGAGTTTTCTCACCCCCTCCACCTCAGAACCTTTATTATTTTATTACTTATTATTTTTCATATAATTTTCTCTGCAGCACAATTATTTTGTTATATAACTTTTCTGTCTTGATAGAGTTCAAAAGCGTCTCTGAGTCCTTGTTGGAACTCATTTTTGTAGAAATAATGGCGTTGTTTTTCGTTTGGTACAGCCTTAAGCATGTCTGCTGGGCGAAATTAGGTCAAACGTCGCCGAGAGAAAGAAAGGGTCAAGCAAATATAGACCAGTGGGGGAAGAGTTCTGAGGTTCGTCTTGAATAGTAAAAATTGTTGTTCTAGTGTACGGCGTGCGTAGGATTCGAAAATAAGATTTTTTTTTTTTTTTTTTTAATGTTTTCCCTATCTGGCTCTCTTTTTGGGAAGGTGTGTGTATAAGAAATTGTTTGTTTTTGTACATATATATATCGTCTTGTGTGTTTTTAGCAGTAGTTGAAAAATCAAGTCGGCAAGGTCACCACATGTAGAGGGGCCGTGGCTGTTATGTTGTTGATAGAAGTCAGATGTAGAAGAAATGCATGTAAGGTTCAGATACTCCTGCTCACCGGGCCCAACTACATAAAAAGGTTGGACTTTGATTAAGTCCAAAGAAGAAGGCAAAGAAAGCAAAAAAAACACAAGACCGATAATATATGTATATACAAATATATATTAATAACAAGTTACAATACATGGAAACAGTACAAAGGATGAAGTGTATGGGAATATTGTGTATGTGCGTGTGTGAATATTCTGTATGTGTGTGTGTGTGTATTATGCTTAGCGTGTTTCCACGCTATCCCTTGTTAGTGCCTACATTTCGAGGTTGATAGCTGAAATTCTGAGGAAAAAAAGAGATTTACCTCAAGGTGTCGGCGCACAGGCCTGAAGGAAAAAGAGAGATAGAGGCGAAGGGTCAGCGGCTATTTATAGCCAGGGAAGAGAGACCCCTGGTGAAAGGGTTAATGTACTAAAGGAGGAGTTAACTCTGACAACATACAGTAATATGATGTGATTAAAACCATATCACTAACCATATGGCAGTGTGCACATCAGAGAATGACCAACTAAATACCTCTTATTAAGTGCCAATGCCGATTTAACGAGGAAATGTATATATATATATAAAACAATCATAGTTACAACTTTGGCATCCTTACGTAGTTTTTAATTTTTTGACATCTTTGAAAGTGTTTAAACAATTTGAAAGAAGGAAAAAATGTTTATCTTTATTTCACATCCAAAATCCTAAATAAAATGAAGACTATCAACAGCTTCAGATCAACTTGTATTGTCTTTCTAATACTACCACAAAGACAATAATTGTCTCTTGCACAATCATTGATATTCTTCTTCTATGTACTATGTCTTCTTGGAAGATAGGCAATCCTGATTCACCACAGCTTCCTATTCTTTTTTTTTCCTCTTAGTAATGTTTTTCTTTAATCATTTCATCCCAACCAAGGCAATAAAGCTACTAAGATGCAAGTGTGAGTGAATATGAGAAAATAAAAACATTATTAAAGAGAGAGAACAATAAAAGAACAGAAATTAAGAAAACAAAAGGTGATTGATATTGCATTTAAATTTTTGAAGATCAAAGTCGACTGCAAAAAGTGCAAGAGAAGAAAATATTACCATAGAATTGACAATTATATCTATCAATTTCAACTGTAAAATGATAAAAACTTGCTGCAAATATAGTACTGGACTTAAATTCATAAAGTCTAGATATGAAAGAGGAAATCTCATCAGCACAGTTACCATGAAAATATTTATAGGAAAGGCACATTTTTGTTTGTCTCTTTTCCTATCCCCCTCATTCCCTTTTCTGTCATTCACTTACACAAGCTTGTTAGGTTGACTACTCACTGTTTCCTTCTGTCAATCAATAGGTCCTTTGAGTGTGTAATTCTCCAAACATTCTTTCCTCATTATGTCTCTTAGAAATTTCAACTCTTTTTGATTCTATGTATGTGTCTTTTTTATTTCAATTTTCTTTTTACATGTGAGCAATTTCCTCATTGCTCACAAATCTCTTTCTCCATGGTATTCTCAGCCTACTTCTGAAGAACCGTATCTCAATTGCTTCAAGTCTCCCCATCACTTGTGAAGAAATTGTCTCACATTCACTGCCATATAGGAGGATTGATAATACATAGTAGGTCAGCACTCTCTTCCTTGTTTCTAACTAAATTTGTCTATTTCTTAATACTGTGTTTATTTTTTGGGAGGCTTCTTTTCCTATTCCAATGCACTTTCAGATTTCTATGTCACATTTTCTGCCATCTGTTAAAACACTTTTCAAATATTTAAATCTCCATATTGGCTTTATTTTGACATCTCTAGCTCATAGCTGTCAAAATCAAGCAAGTACAGAATTTTAAATATCTAGGAAGTGTTTTAACAGATGATGGAAATAATAACTGAGTTTCATAATACTGTATAGTAATAAGTAAGGTATAACCCAACTTATAGTAATAAGTGAGGTATAATACAAGTTACAGTAATAAGTGAGGTATAATACAACTGCAAAAAGTTATCAAAAGAAAAAAGATTCATAAAATTCCAATTGTCAAAATGATGGTAATAATAAGGTGAAAAATGGCTAAAAATAATTTAATAAAAACAAATAATGGATGATAGTAATTATAATAATATATGATATTTGTAATAGCAGAAATAATAACAACAGAATAAAATAAATGCAATAATAATGCTGCTTTAGAAGTAGCACATGTAAGTGTGAACATTATATGAAAATAATAACCAGGAAAGCAAAAAAAAAACAATGTTTCTTTGCATATGAACATCACCAGAAAATCATCCAAGTTTGAGCCTCAGGAAAAAGTTTAGCAGTCAAAGAAATAAATTCAATTGGTTTCTCCTTGCCCACTCAATTTTGCCTACAACAAAGCTAATGAAAATCATAAGTTTTACTCGGTTGCTGATGTAGAATGATCTCTTTTGTTGGCTTTTCTTATTTTTCAAGGAGAATTTCTTTGATCGGAGCATCTGATTCCTCTGGGATATTTCTCTTGACGTACCTCTTCTGTCTGGCTGACAACTCTATACACTAGAAATACAATCAAAAGATAGAATACTTATTCCCATGGCAACTGGCATCAGTGACCTGATATTTGTTGGTACTAAACAAATATCTAAATGAATCAAGCTTCACCTGACCTGAGCAGAGAAAGAGAAAGTTTTGCAAAGTTAAGGCAACATCAGAATTTTGTAATTTGCCTAGAGATAGTAAGTTAGTAACTAATCAACAAAAAGACTTTGTTGACCACCTGTCTTTATTATGGGAAAATGTATTTGCAGATATTTTCATCAGAGTTCAAATTTAGAACATTCTACAATCACAAAAGGAATTCATTTTCAGTAAGTTATATCAACAAAACGATTACTGATAAGTATATAAAAATATAAAGAGCAGAGGCTAAATTTCTTTTTAATTTGTCAGGATCCTTTTTTCAACAAACTGATATTGTAACAATCAGGATTTATTTAATTTTTTTCAAATTCTTAACTATTATCTCCCAACTGTTAGGTCTCAAGTTCACTTCACACTTCATAATGGAACTCATATAAAAGGAAAATGATCATCTCACTTGCTGATTACTAAAGAAAAATGATCAGCACACTTAAAGACTCATGGAAGTATGATTTCTTTTGACTTTTTTTTTATCTTTACAAGAGTCACATTAGGCCCAAGCTGGCATTTCCCAATCTTCATTTTCCAGCTTTGATAAATTTCAAAATCAATTGTATGGTCTTGTGGGTAATGGCATATTTTTCTCTCTCCAATCTTTTATCCCACAGATACAACATTGAAAGCTTGTCACTATTCTATCGATATTTCTATGACATATATTGAGATGAGCTCTATTCTCTTGTTCCACCAGTTCCAGACACTTCATGTTACTTTCATGGAGTAGAATCAACATTATTTCCTTCATGTTCCAAATATAGGAAGAAAATTCTGCTTACCTTTTGCACAAGAACTACCACTTTGTGTAACAGACTTCTATGTGGATGCTTCCCTGCACACATTAATCTTGACTTCTTCAAATCAAAATTCAGTTCTATTGTCCTTATTCTCATAATCTTCACTTCATAATACCTACTCTTCTATTCATATTTCACATCTCACTCACTGATACATTTTCAATTGTAATCCTCTAACTCAAGTGACTGTGAAGCCTTGTATTGGGTTAAATTTAGTAAAAATATATATAAATACAAAAGCAAAACAGTGAATGTCAATATGTAATAATTTTAAAATAATATTATACATACTACATGTGTTTATTTTTTTTACATTTCTATAACTCTAGTTTTGAGAATTGCATTGGAAATGTTATAATATCTTTGAAGTGTATGTTAGTATTTGTAATTACATTAATGAATTTTATTTTCATATTCTTTAAAAAGTGTTCTTTTTTTGCTGTGTATGTTCAGGGTGTTGGCGATCATTATTCTTCACAATTTCCTGTCCTTTTTAGCTCTTAATAAATTTTGTCTTTTTATTATCTCACCTAAACCCTTTTCTATGATCCATTTACTCAAGTTTGCTCGGTAGTTTATGCACTATTTTCCTCTGTCCCTCTTACTTTCAGTCTGTCATATAAATATCAAATTTTCCAAGCCTTCTTTCCTCATTATGCTCTCTAGAAATTTCAACTCCCTCTTTTTGATGTTAAGTATAAGTGTCCTTTTTGTTTTCAGTTTTTATCTTCAGCATCCTTCTGTAGAACCACATTTATGCTACTTCAAGTCTCTTCTTCATCTATGAGGAGATGGTTCAGTGTTCACTGTCATATAGTAGGACTCATATTATGTATCACTTCAGTACTCTTTTCTGTATTTATAATGAAATTTTCCTGTTTATTAATACTTTGCATAACTTTTGGAAGAAATCATTTTCTAATGATCCTTTGGATTTCAGTGTCCCACTTTCCATCCTTTGTTAAAACACTTCCCAGATAATTAAATTGTTGTACATGCTTGTTAATCTCCAATTAGTAATTTGCATGTTGGACTGTTCCTTTTACTAACATCCATTGATGTTTAGTTCTTTTTCTCTTGCTTTCCTTCACTACATTCTATAGGAGTTTTTATAGTTTCCTTTCTGTGTCTGCTATCAACACTGTGTTAGCCACAGATCTTATATTGTTTAGATTGTAGCTGCCAATAATGAATCCTGGTAATACTTCTAATTCTTTCAAAATTATCTCACTGTATAGGTTGAATAAGTTCAGTGAGAAGACACATTCTTGCCTTACATCTCTTTCTATTTTGTTTATATTTACTGAATTCATTTTCTCTCCTTATGCAAGTTCTGGATTATTCTAATATCCTTCCCAAATATGTGAAGGTTATCCTTTTTTTTTAAATATTAAATTGCAATATAGAAAATTAAAAGAACAAACTTACTGCCTATTGTCTTACTTCTGTGCAAACCTCTTTTGCTTAATTGTATCAAAGTTAATTACAACGTATCAACCTATATGAATGTATATGTATTTTTATCATTTAGACTAAAAGATCTTTCCTATTGCTTGATATTGAACTGAGAAAATATACTTCACTCTTCCATGGGCAAAAAGAAAACAACAAAAGATTTCATCCAGCACTTAAATTAATGATTTAAACATGCATATATTTTACATTTTACTCTACCAAGTTAAAATGTAATACTTCTAATGAGGTAATCACTAATATTTGCTAGCTAAAGGATCTCTTAGTGTTTTGCGCATTGTATTGACACTTGAATTAATTGGCAGAAGCTATAGAATGCACAGAATAAATCTTTGAATTCACTGCATTTTGAAATGCACAATAGACATTTCAGCAACAATATTTAGGGAAATACAAAGAAGTCTGTTATTTCAGGTGATTCTTTGGCTGACATGTTGTTACTTATAACTTTTTTAGTTTTTTAAATAATTTCACCCCATGCAAAGCAGTAAAGCCACTAAGCCACAAAGTGTTACTGGGTGTGAAAGAATTAGAAACAGAAACATTACTAATAAGAGAGAATAAAAAAAGGAATCAGGAGAAGAGTAGATAGCAATTGACATTGCATTTAAATTTTTGAAGATTAAAGTTGGCTTGAAAGCATGGATCCGGAAGGCCACAACCGAGAAGTGTGAAAAAAGAAACTGTTACCATAGAATTTATGGTTACATCTAGCCATCTCAACTGTAAATTGATGAGATCTCAACTCTAGTCTAGTACTGCAGTTAAATTCATAAAGTCTAGGTATCATAGTGGAGGGCTCATCCAAACAATTACCATAAAAATATTTATAGAAAAGGCACAGGGAGGCAGCCTTATGGTGGTGGGAAAGTGAAATTAAAATGAAGCCAAGCCACCAGATCAAGACTAATAATATTGCTGATTCTTCTTTGGATTTTATTAACCAGCTCAAATATCATATCTTCCCACCCTCATTACTATAAGGCAAAAGTGAAACCAACATTACTCCTCATCAGTTGGAATCCAATATGAACATCTTTGAAAATTGATCATGTTATTCGTTACCCATAAGCAATAATCAAATTGAACTTTTGCTGCCTTTAGCCCACACTCAACCTATCACACTCACAGCTAGAAAATGTCCCTGTTTGACTATATTTTGAATTCACTATAATCAGTTAGTTTTTATACTGCAGAAATAATATTCATGAAGCTATTGTGAAGGTGGGAATATATGATATATAATTCTATATGTCAGACTAATTGTGGCTAATTGAGTAACAAAATGGCTTTAAAAATTTATGCCTAGTGCATTTGTTCTTTTGAATCTGAAGAAATCTTATCAGAGGATGAAATATATAATGTAGGAGTGTTTTTTTTTTCCATTTTGTCACACAGTTACTAGCTATTCTTTTTATAATCTGTTTTATCTGATATATATTGTTCCCAAATATACCTAAATAGTATTTCACTTATTTATATATCTACATATAGAAAGAGAGAATGAAAGGCAAATATACATACATACATACATACAACTAGTGAATATGTCTGGAGAGATACTGACTATTAAGTATATAACATAATTATGTTACTGTTTGACTATTTATCATAAAAACATACATGCAAAGAAACTTTTTATTAAAATTTCTAGTAGAAAAAAATAAGAAAAATATAATTACTTAGAGCATTTTGAAAGAGTAAATAAGAAGATTATAAAATATTTAAATTAAACCGCTTTTAGGCTTTTAGTTTCTGCATTTTTGCTAATCAAGCAAAATAAAAATTCAGTTTTCTTAATTCAGAATGTTTTTCGTAATGTCTGTTAGTTTTCTTGCGTTACCACATTAGTCAGATTGAACAGTGTTCAGAAGGTAATTTTTAGGGGTGCATTTACAGCTGAGAAAAAAAGTCATAGGTGAATGAAACATCTGGAATGTAATCAGTCCTTATACTCTTACAACAACATTATAGAAAAATAATTCTCCAGTTATTCTTCAAATTCCCTGGGGGAGAGGGGATCCCTTACTTTAAAACGTGAAATAATGCTGGGATAGGGAATATCATTTGTAAGGAAATATGTAGACCTCAAACTTAGCCTTCATTGAATGTAGAATCACCATCTCTAATTCTCTCTCTAGACTTGCCTACCCAATTAAATAGTGTTTTATTGCTTATCTCTTGATAATGGCAATTATCAGGAAACTGGCATAATTGTTTGTAGACAGTCTCTAAAATTATCTTGAAAATTCCATGATATTACAACATTTTGTTTTCAATCTAATGATAGAATATGTTATGAATAATCAAGATTGGTCTCCTCTTGTTTTGTTACTTCCCTCTTTGAGAGAGATATTTCTGTTTACTGGGACTATAAAAGGACACTATACACAAATTTTGTATTCTCAGTTGAATAAAGCTTTCTTAAAGCCTACACCTGAGTACATTTGTCATTACAGAATAATTAGTGATTTTCAACTATTTTTAACATAATGTCCTATTAGTTTTATCTCATCATATACACCCAAAATTTTATCTAATTTGAATTCAAATTTTATTCTGTTGAGAAATGGTATTAGATATTATCTGAAAATAATAAAAGCAAAAAAAAACATTATATCAAAATCAATTGCTAGAAAGTTAGTTCACTGTGTCATGCTAGACAATTTTTCTTGCCAGGATATATCTGACACATTTTCTTGCTTGGAATATTACTGCCACATCTGATCTGGTGCTTCTGCTATTTAATGATTATTGATAAAATACAAAGAAGAATATGCAATGTTATTGGTCATTATGTGGCATCTCAGCTTCAGTCACTTTCCCACCACTATAACATAACTTCCCAGTGACTTTTCTATAAATATGGTAATTGGTAATTCTTCTGATGAACTTTCCTCAATGCTACCTAGACTTTATGAATTTAAGTGCAATACGAGATTGACAACAAGATCTTGTCATCTTACCATCGAAATGGCCAGATGTAACTGTAAGCTCAATGCTATCAGTTTCTTTTTTCATACTTCTTGCTTATGGAACTCTCTTCCAAATTCTTGCTTTTAAATGCAATGTCAATCATTATCTTCTGTTTTCTTAATTCTTGTTCTTTTATTGTTCTTTCCTTAATTGTGTTTTTTCCCTCGTATTCCTTGCTTGTTGTGAAATGGTAAAAAAAAAAATTTCAACATTGTTAGTTATACATGAGGCATCCTTATTTTCCATTTGTATTTAGAATGATATGTGGCTTAATTTTTATCATTTCTGGCTGCATGCATAATTATTTATATATATGTATACCTACACTTACATCTCCCTAGATATATATTTCTTGGGTAGATGAATGAATGTATATATACATATAAATAAATAAGCATAAACAGCCATCTGGAGCTGGGAATAAAATATTTTTTTTAAATTGGGTTTTATTTAATATATTCATCATCATCATTACTATCAGTCAAATCTCTTTATTTACTATTTCTCTCTAATATAGTTCTTTGTATTTTTTATTTTATATTGTCTATGAATAAGTAATGTCAATCACATCTTAAATAGTATTTTATAGTTAATAACACTTTTTCATTTGTCAGTCTAATAAGGATTACTTTCCTAGATTTGATGGACAAGGTTTTTAAAATGACACATACATACTAAAGCAAAGACTTCTTGTTTTATCTGCCATGTTCTTTCAGGATGTGTGCAATCATGGCTCACCACAACTTTCTATTCTTGTTGATCAAAATAACCTTTAACTCTCTATCTTCTGAGTCCCTTCACACAAAATAAGTGACTTGATATTTTTGATTCTTTTGCCTTCAATAAGTCCTCCAGCCATTTTTCCTCATTATATGCCCCGTAAGTTTCAACTATCTTTTTCTGATTGTAAGCATAAGTTTTCATGTAAAATCTAAGACTACAATGGTTATTCCTGTAAAATGATAGTGTTATATTCTTGTAAGTAGGTGCTTAGAGATTTCTTTTGCATCAGGGTATTTCATCAGTCTGTATTTCTGCTAAAGTTGGCTTATTCCAAATAATATCTATTGTATATAATATTGATACAGAATTCTTTGCAATATATACTATATATATATATATATATATATATATGTCTATTTTTCTGAGATGAAGTATTGTAATTATTTATACCATTTACATTGTTTGGATTGTTGTTCTTATCTTTGTTACCATAATCATAATGTTTCAGCTCCAGCCTTCAGGTGATTGGAATTTTGAACTGAACCCTGTATTTCCGCCATCGAGGTAGATTGTTCTAGTTCCACATTCCATGCCTCTTCTGGATAACTCAGTATTAGTTATTTTCCTTTAAATCATCTCTCCAAGTTTTTGTTCACCTCTGCAGGTATGGAACTCTTCAGGTCAAGTCAGTGGATTACTTCAACCAATTCTTTTATTCATTGGGCCATGGTGGATGAAATAAAGTGTTCAGTTTGAAATTCAAATCTCCTAAAGAAGGCCAGAGCATATAATGGCTGGAGTATACAACAACTGAAAAGTTGTGAATATGGCAACAAAGATGAGAACAATAGTTAAAACAATATAAATAATGTAAATACTGTATATTTGTTTTCATATATATAGCCCCTAGGTCACTCTTTGGTTTGTTTTATCTGCACAATAGAAAACTTATTACCTATAGCCTTTCTTTCTATGCACAGTTTATATCATACTAGACTAAGATAACTGGTGATAGAAGAAGTGATAGAAAAGTTTTGGATATTGCTTTTATAAAATGAATAAGAAAAGTAACTTAAACCTGAATCAAGACATCTTTCTGCTCTGTTTGCTCTCCATTAGGCTACATTACACATTGCCCTAACAGGATCATTGATAGTTTTTGCTGTGCACATCTCTGCTTATTCATCATGAAGGAACTCATACTTGGGCAAAAATATAAAAGCTGAATACTAAAAGATTTTCAAACGTGATGCTAAAAAATTGTATTGATAAAAACTACAAATAATAACAAACCTGTAAATAAAACAACAAAAAAACATAGACATTAATAAAATTGGGTACTTTCATGAATATAATATAGTATTAAAAAGTATAAAAAAAGTATTAAATTAATAACTTTCTTTTAATAGTAATATAAAAATGCTGCTCTCTTCCCAGTCATAGAGCATAAAAACTTGGCTCAAGCCTCTGACAGATGCATATATCAATTTCTCTGCTAAAGATGGGGAATAAGGTTTCTGAAAAGTAAAGCAAAACCTTTGGTGTAACTTAGAAAGTTTTACTGCAGGGAATAAAACCACTTTATAGAATTATTTATTATAAGAATTAGAAAACCCTCTGAAACTATATTTCATGAAGCTGGACCTTCACTGATTCCATTATGAATTCTTGCTATGTTCAACGTCTTTTAACATGGTTATAAAAATGCTATTTGAGTTTGCTCCACTGCAACCAACTTTCTCTAAACTTTCATTCACTTATCTGTCAATAAATCCACTTTATATTTATAAGTTAAAATCTGATAAATATATTAAGGTTATCACGAGTAAAAAATTTGGTTGCTCATCATGAATTATCCAAATATAGAGCTACTGCCAACATTATTTTCTAAGTATTGATAATATATTAAAACTGTGCTCTTGTGTTCATTTATATTCATATTTATATTAATTTTTTTCATCATTTCACACCAATTAAGGTAATAGAGTCACTAAGACACAAGGGGTTATTGAGTATTAGAGTATATAAGAAAGTAAACACACTATTAAGGAGAAAGAACCATAAAAGAACAGGAATTAAGAAGACAAAAGATAACAATTGACATTGCATTTAAATTTTTCAAGATCAAACTTCATTGGGAAGCAAGAAGCCGGAATTGAGTAACACAATCAAAGACTAATTTGAAAAGAAACTGATAGCATAAAATTTATGGTTATATCTTAGCCATTTCAACTGTAAGATGATGAAAATTTGCTGCTAGTACTGTGTTTAAATTTATGAAGTCTAGGTATCAAAGAGGAAATCTTATCAGAACAATTACAATAAAAATATTTATAGAAAAGGCACAGGGAAGCTACATTACGAAAGTGATAAAATGACTGAAGCCGAGATGCCAGGTCACAACCAATAATATTGCAGATTCTTCTTTGTATTTTATCAAGAATCACTAAATATATAGCAGTAGCACTGGACCAGATGTGATAGCAATATTCAAATCATGTGTGAATTGTAGACATTTTATTATGCTCTGAAATCTAGTGGGTGTCCAGATTTTTATCCCATATGTAGTTAACAGTGTTTGTATACATATATATTTGTACGTGTAATGTTATCATTGTACATTACTAATCAAAGCATGAGACTGTATATCTCATAAATATATATCAACTCTAGATAGTTACTGTCACCAGTGGGCCTTTTACAGACATGTATTCTATATTCATATGTGGATCATAGAGACTGTCCTCTCTAGGGTATGTGTTTATATATCTGTGATGTGGTTTTTTCCACATGTGTGCATGACTCAGGTACAACTTGGTTGATCCAGTGTCCACCTGTCAGGACTCAACCACAGACCTCCTTTGAAGCATGTATCAGTACATGGTAGCTAGATCATCTGTTATGCCAACTTAAAGGGCACAGTCCACCCTGGCATTTGAGATAAGTCACTGATGACCATGTGTATGCTTATATATGAATGTTTAGAAAATGAATTCAGTAAATATAAAAAATATAAAGGGGTGTAAGACAAGGATGTGTCTTCTCACTAGACTTATTCAACCTACACAATGAGGTAATTCTGAGAAAATTAGAAGTCCTACAGAGGTTCATTATTGTTGGCTACAATCTTAACATGAGATCTGTGGATGACACAGTGTTGATAGCAGACACAGAAAGGAAACTACAAGCACTCCTATAGAAGGTAGTAAAGGAAAGCAAGAAGAAAGGACTAAACATCAACTGCAAGAAGGTAGAATGCAAGGATTTTAGCAAAAGGAACAGTGCAACATCAAATCACAAATTGAAGATCAACAGAAATGTGATTCTACAGAAGGATGCTGAGAATATCATGTGTTGAACAAAAAGGAAACTTGTACACAACATCAGAAAGAGAGAGTTGAAATTTCTCGGGTACATAATTAGGAAATAAGGCTTGGAAAATTTGGTATTAACAGGAAAGATTAAAGTCAAGCAGTTCAGAGAATAACACTTCATAACATACCTATAGAGCCTAAGTGAATGCATGGCAGAACAGGGCTTAGTAGAGATACCAAAAACAAAAAATATTTAAGAGCTACAAAGACACAGGAAATTGTAGAGAGCCATGTTCACCTATGTCATGAAAGGGCATGGTACATATCAGAAGAAATTTAAGTATTATTAAAAAATATGATTACATAGTTATATTTGTGTATATGAATTTTTATTATGTACAAGCAATATTATTTGCATACAACACACAGTATTAGCAAAAGTGTCATAAAGCGTTATTTTAGGTTTAAACATTTTGGTATGTTAATTATGATTTTATAATTTATAACATTTTATTTGATTTTCAAATATTTTCATTATATATCAACAAATGTCAAAATTGTTTACTTCCCTTGGATGTGTGGGTAGTATAATGGTTATCAACACAGCCAATCAGAATTGCCATGCTGATTTTAAATTCTGTTTGGTTACTTCATGCTAATGACCTTGGAATAGGCATTAATCCCTCTTCTTATGGGTTAAATAGTAGAACAGACTGGGTTCTCCCAGGTTGTAATCAGAGAAGGAAAGCTCAGTTCAAACCCTTGTCAATAATAGGGTAACCTGGGCTTTTTAGCTTTGATAGAGTAACCAACCTGGGAGAAGGACAACTGATAATTAAAAATCAATTTGAGAAACCAACTCACTACCGCTATGGCTGCAGTACATGTGGTCCTCCTATGGATAGGGCCTCTAACCTGATGAAGCTTACAGCCATAACACATTGAAACACCAGTTCTCATACAATCACCAAAGTTAAGCAATGTTGAGCCTGATCAGTACCTAGATGGGAGACCACTTGGGAATACTAGGTGCTGTAAGTATGGATTTGCAGGTGGTGTAATGGATAACAGCCTGGAATTGGAAATCAGTTGGATTCTATATATTCACATATGAGCAAATACCTAAGGTATGAAGCCACCTCATCTCCCCCTAGCTATGGCTTAATTAGTAAGAATTTTATCAGAAAAAACATTACTATCTAAAAAAAGTTTCTTACAATTTAAAAATGTTTTCTGGCTTTAAATAACCTGCAAAAGCTGTAAAAATGAATCGATTAATCTACCCTAATTAATTATAGGATTTGTGATTGTGACTTCATTGTACTTCAGAGCTTTGATGTAAAAACTAATGTCATTATAACCTTCAAGGCAGAAAATGGCTTTATTTGAATATCTAATTTATCTAATAATTTGAATAATTATAAAGAAATTGCATATTTATAACGGTCCCAAAAGATAAAACTGAAAATAAATAACTAAGATTGTCTTTAAAATTTTTATTTTTAAAGTTGGATATGCAAATTAATAATCCCCATTCAGCTGTCAAGTTGGGCAAGAAATGCTGGTAGATATAAATAATAAATCAACATTTGATGTCATAGATTTGGGTAATATTTACATGCATACACACACACACATCTCAAAAAGGAGAAACAACTTTTGATGTGTTGAATTAATTTTCAAGGTTTTTAGTGAACATACTTAAATCTTGTGATTTATATATTAGGCTAAGATATTTAAAGGAATGCCTACTTATTCTGAATACAATACAAGGTCTCTTCAACAAGTCCAAAAATAATCAGCTTTGTTCACAAGATATTTAACTGAATGCCTATGCATTTCAACTGCTTGCACAAGGCTTTTTGAACATGAGGGTCTGAAATGTACAGAGAGCCAAGGTCCCAAAAATAGTCAATTTATTTTTAGAAATTAATATATTTTCAATATATATTGCATATATCTCTCTTTCTATCTCACTACAAAATATGATAAGTTACTAGAATTTAATGTGCTAAAAGGTGAGGAAATTTTTGTAAACAAAGTGCTCATTAATTAATCTGTATTAAGCAACCATGGATTTATCTAACTCTTATGAGCAGTGTATATGTGAAACTTAAAATCAATCACAATATAAACTTTGAACTTTTCATCTGTTGGCTATATATATAGAGATAGATAGATAGATAGATAGATAGATGTGCATGTGTGTGTGTGTGTGTGTGTGCTGTATGCATATGTTTACACTTCATTTAATATTTATTACATTACTATTTAATTCTCTTGTATACAGACAGGATTTTGTTTTCTTCACTTTTTACTTTGTTTTTATTATTTTTTTAAATTTATATTCTTTGAAATATAATTTTTTTATAACGTTTTGATATTCCTACTAATTTGATAGACCAGAACAATGCAAAACAATAACATATGTATAAAACATGATAATAAAACATTTAAAATATTTTGTTTATGAGCTGGGGAATTTGTACTCAGTCAGTTATCGAAAGAAGCTTTCAAAATTAATTTTTTTTCTGGACATGATAATCAAATGATGATGCATTTCCAAAAGTAATTTTATTATGCTGGAATTTTTAGCTGTTTGATTTCAATGAACAATTTAACAAGGAAAATAACTGCATATTTTTTTTACTGAATTTGTTTCAGCAATAAAAACGGTTAAAAAGTAAAACTTTTTTTATAAGTTGCCTGAATAAAAGTTAACATTGATTTTTACTGTGTTAAAATCTATATCATCTGTGTGCGTAGTCAATTTAACAAATAAAATTCAATGAAAAAGATTTAGGGTTGTCAGCGGGTTATATTCAAGAAGAAAAGATGAGGTTTGTAATGTAAATAGTTTTAAATCAGTGTGAATTCAGAAAAGAATAATCATTTATTTTTGTGATCATTGAAATTGAAAGCAACACTTGAATAAAAAAAGGGTTATCTGCTAGCTTATATTATCTGCTATATATTTAAAAATTCTTGATAAAATCCAAAGAAGCTGCAATGTTATCAGTCCTGACCTGGCATCACAGCTTCAGTCAATTTCACACTGCCATAACGTAGCTTTTCCGTGCTTTTTCTGTAACTAATTTCATGGTCATTTTTCCGATGAAATGATTTAAAGAAAAGAATGTAAGTTAAGTTTGTTGTCACAAGATTGCTTTTTATTATTTTGTAAGTTCAGTTAGATGATGACTTAATAGTGATCTTTTAATTCTTACTCAATTTGAATATGTAGTCAGCAACAACTGAGGTGATAAACAAATTTGCATGCAACAGACCTGGACAATTAATATTTTAATTACTTGACTGGTTTTTGTTTCTATACTTACTGAGCATGTATGTATTGAAATAAAACGGTTTTAAATTAATTTATTTCATGCTTTCTTAGTGTTAATAAGTTGCCCTAGCATCATTTTAATCATATTCATTATAATTTAAAACAACTTATTTCAGAAATGGTATGTTTCTGCTTGGTGCAACATTATTATTTATCTTTTATCAATTGCAAAGAGCTGTTCTATGTGTGTGATAGATATAGTAGAACAATTGTAAAAATAATGTAAGGATTGATGCATGAATGGACATAAGTAATAGGTTCTTTTGTTTATCTACAAGGGAGAGGTGCTGAAAATTTCTTGACTCAACCCTCTTCCTCAAATCTGACCAAATGAACAAACATATCATTTTTTGATTCTTTCTAATTTGGCCCCCTTATATTTACATTCAATACATATATAAAATACATAAATATGTATTAACTAAAATTCAAAATTTCATATGTAAATATTTAAGATACATTTCACACACATTAACATTTATCTACATTTAATGGGTAGGTGGCCAAGTGGTTGAAATATTTGCATTCTGACAATGTGAACAAATGTCATTTTTGGTGATTATGTTCAGGTGGTGATTTCTTCATAATATCAGCGTAAGAAGACAATCACAGAGTGCAGAACCATTGAGAAATTCCTGAAAACCATACTATAGCTTAGCTTAAGCCTTGTGAGTAAAACTGGACAAATGAAATTGTCAATGGTTATTCTTGAACAAAGTCAAAAGTCATTGTATCCAAAGGTTTCACTTGTTCAACTACAAATCATATCAGATTATTAACTCGCTCCCCCCCAAAAAAAAACTGTAATTAAGGTATACTCAACATTGCTGCATTATAAGCCAAATGCTGGTTTTATGAGTATTGAAGAAACACAAACTGAGCAGGTATCTGCAACATGGATTGGCTGTCCTCTCTAGAAGATGGGTATACTTGCATGAGAGTATATATAATATATTACCATTATGTATTTTTTTTTTTGTCAGAATCAATCTTATATATTTATAAGTCTGCCATTACATCTGGTCTGGTGCTCCTGCTATATATTGAGTCATTCTTGATAAAATCCAAAGAAGAATCTGAAATGTGATTTGTCCTGACAAGGCATTTTAACTTCAGTCACTTTCCCACATCAATAATGTGGCTTCTTTGTACCTTTTTCTATAAATATTTTCATGGTAATTGTTGGGATTAAATTTCTCTAATGGTACCTAGACTTTATGAATTTAAGTGGAGTAATAGTTTGGAAATAAGGTCTCATCATTTTGCAGTTGAAATAACTACATGTAACCATAAGTTCTATGCTAAAAGTTTCTTCTATCAGACTTCTTACTTCCAGCTTTTCGTGTGCCAGTCAACTTTGATCTTCAAAAACTTAAATGCAATATCAATCGTTATCTTCTGCCTTTATTGTTCTCTCTCCTTAACAGCATTTTATTTTCTCATATTCTCTACTACTCAGTAACCCCTTGAATCTTAGTGGCTTTATTGCCTTGAATGGATTGAAATGATTAAAAAACAAAAAGTATATCCATTTAGATTTATACTTAAATGTTTTCTTGTAATATATACACATAATTGCTGATTTTTTTTTTAAAATATACATATGAATTATCATACTGAAGCTGGTACAGGTTGGGTATCATTTTATCCAAAATTCCAATAATCCAAAAGTTTTTCAGGTGCTGACATGACTTGTCAATAATGGAACATTTTTGGGAACATTCCTAGATGATGTGCAGCTGTTGTAAGTGAACTCATAGTCTACATTGGTGCCAGTTTTTTGTTGGTGATCATCAAAGTAGTACCTTCATTTGTGGATTACTTACCAGGTGTTTTGCACTCAGTAAAGATATTCAAAATGTCAAAAAGTCCAGCATTTATATATTTTTTGTAGGTAGTGATCATGTATTTTGTACATGTACAGAGAGTACAAAACAATCTTAATTTCACCACTTAAAAATCTTGTGATCATGACATGACTAGTATCATTACAGTACATACATGTACTGTACATACACAAAATTTATTAAATTTGATATAAAACTACCTTCAGTTGATATAAAACTACCTTAAGTTGTGTTTATGAAATGTAAAGGGATATTGTGTTTATACTTGGGTTCCATTCCCAAGCAGGCCCCATTTTATAGAATACTATATGCAAATTAAATAGCCTGTATCGCAAAATCTGAAAACTGAAGCACTTCTGGTCCTAAGAATTTTTGATAAAGGATTCTCAACCTGTATATATCTTATGTCAAGTGAGAACTATTAATTTATATTCATATTAATATTTATTTAATATATATGTTGGAAAGTGGTTAAGTATTTTGCCTTACCTGAAATAAATCTTATAGGAATTATATTCTCACTTTAATGATTAAAGTTTTCATAAAAATTTAATTTTATATTTACTTAGAATTTTTTTATATTCTTTTTTCTTTAAAGTTAATACTTATTTATTTCTTTTGATAGATCTGCATATTTATAAACAGAAATAAAATAGAAATCAAAAGATGCCAGGCTGTGAATGACCCATTGACAAATCATCATCGCATTGACTCTCCTTATCTTACATATTCTTGTGTCAATTTAGTAAAACTCAGCCAAACATTTGGCACTTTGATAATAAAAAATAAGCATATTTAAGATGAATTACATCTAATTACAATTAAGATCAATTGTCAGAAGCTCAGTTTATACTTTCCTTCAGTAAAATTTATTCTAGATCTTTAATATGTTTTTATTTCTAATTTTAATTTCTTATTGAACTTGTTAGCATATACAAAAGTAAACCATTTTCACAAATCAAAACTAAGGCTTATCCCAAAATATTGGGATCTGTCAATAATAATAACTGCTTCCCTATATCAATAATAATATAATTTTGTTGAAAAGTCCTGATGCTATGGTAATGGTAAACATTATCAGAAAGCATTTGGTATTCATTAACAGAGCAGCCAATAGTACATTTGGCTGAAATTTATAAAGTCTTTTTCTTAAAACAATTTTCCAGGAAAACAGATTTCTCAATTCCAGTAGCTGTTACCACTCTTTCCAGTATTGATGGGGTTTTCCTTCCTAACATTTTGTTTGAAGTAGTATGGGAAAAAACATCTTGATTATGTCATGGTTATATTTTCTATTCTAGTTACATTGATATCCATTTTAATTGTTACTGCTATTGAAAGTCCACAAGTGATATGGTTTCTGTTATCTGGTATAGTTCTTTGTTTGTAATTTTGTCACACATGTATACTTTTATCATTTAAAGGTTCTCATATTTCTGAGAAAATATGTAATTCTTACAAGCATTATACATTAGTGCAGTGGAGAAAATACACACTATAGGATTATTGCATGAAAAGTAAAGTAAAAAATTAAATGCTTTACTGATATATGGCTGTATGTTAAACTTATAAATTCAGACAGAAATAAGAAATGTGTAAATGTTTCATAATTTCTTATGAATATACAGCCACAGTAAAAATTTTGTATTGATACAGTAAGTTTCAGGTTTATATTTTAAAACTTCTGTAAAATATACTAACCATATGCAAGGGAGTGCCAAAGAATTCTTAGCACAAGCAACTTCACAAAATCTAACCAACTAAGCAAACAGTACTTTTTAAAAGTCTTTCTTGGTTAGACCAAGGACATTTCAACAACTCTTCATGATGATGAACTCTCCCATTGTTTTATGAGGGTTCAACAGCATGTTTCAACCATGATGCCCTACTTGTCTTTCAACCTTTGAGGAATTTTGAGGCTAGCTTGAGACCCACAAAACATTCCATATACAGGACAAGTGAGAGACTTTGTGAAGACTGCAAGATTGTTAGAGCAGTGTTTAGTTTTCTGCCTTGTGACAATTATTTCAATTTAAGTCGTTAGCTTAAGATGCAAATAGTTATAAAGTGGTGGGGGTTAAGAATGGTGCTTCATTTGCAATAAAAATTCATTGTAAATTGAGTCCCCAAAATGGCGTTTACAGAGTTACTTCCCTCAGTCTGTGACAAATTTGCAAAGATAAAATTTAAAAAGATAAAGATTTTAATTTCAAAAGGTCACTTTTAATTCAGGGACAAATTTTTCCTCAACACATCATTAGGTCAAGAAACATGATTTAACTGTTCACTACAAATAACTGTTTTATCTAAGATGACTCCATCTGCAATCCTTCTCTGTGATTTTAATTTTAAAAGGTTACTTGCAGTTCCGGGACAAATTTGTCCTCAACAGATCATTAGATCACAAAAAATGATTTTACACCCTCATGATGAATAACTGCTTTTATCTAAGATGGCCCTTCTCTGATCATTCTTCTGTCACACTCTCTTATAAATATTGTAGTTTAGGTGTTTAAGCCAGACACAAATACACACATAACAAGTGTCTTAGTGTTGGGTTGACTACACATATCATACAGATATTTTTCCTAGAAAATTAAGTACAGCTGTGGATTAGGCGGATATGTCCTGTGTACTATTTGAATTTTATTTTAAGATAATCTAAATCTTATTTAAAATATATTTTAAGAATTATTACAAATTTTATTTTAAAAAAAGTTAATTTAAAAAAAAAGGACTTGGCACAACCATGTAATGAAAGTTGAATTTTAATGAATATACAAATTATTGTTATTAAATAAGCATGTATGAAATTAAAATAAATTCACAAAGATAAAAAAAAAAGGAAAGATTTTAATTTTAAAAGGTCACTTGCAGTTTTAGGGCAAATCTGTTGTCAATACATCATTAAGTCAAGAAAGAGGATTTAACCTCCTCACTACAAACAACTGCCTTTATCTAAAATGACCCTCTACTCCCGTCTTTCTCTGTGTTGCACTCTCTCTTTGTGTCTCTACAGCCCCCTCTCTCTCTCTCTCTTTGATTTTCAAACAAGCCAAGCACACACACACACACACACACACACACACATATATATATATATATATATATATAGTTTATTCAAATTTAGGTAATCCGTGTGGGTAGACCTGAGGAGGATGATATCCAGAGAGCTCAATGTAAAATTCAGAGCAGATATGTTTGAATAAAAGACAGACCATGTTAAGATTCCATGTAATAAGCTATTTCACCATAACCCCTTTAACAGGGTTCTGGATCATCAGACTTTACTTCCAAAAGCTGAAATGAAGAATGAAAAGAAATTCACACGTTTTTTACGGATCTCATCAAGTATACGCAAAGTTAACGAAGTGAGGAAGTGAGGTGGGAGAGAGATATGAGTGTGTCATATGTATCATTTTAGTTTCCTATTTTAACCCCAGTGTGTCGGCTGGATGTTGCTCAAATCTAACGCATCTCGTCTCTAGATAAAGGTGGTTATAAGGTGAGCGATAAGGGCTACATTAAGGAAGACGCGTTACAACAGCCCCAATAAATTACACGACAGGTTTCATTCAAATTCCTAGACGCTGTCAGTTCGCGTTACTTTAACGTGCATATTTGGGAGGTTAAGGTTTGATAAATATCTAAAATTTTAAAACAATCTATGAAGAAATTAATTTGAAATTCGGTGGAGTTTTCTATATATATATATATATATATAAAATTAGGAAATCAGTTGA
>CAHIKZ030000557.1:1735000-1897500 GCA_903632075.3 Acanthosepion pharaonis | reverse complement strand
AACCAGTGTTTTTAAGTAGCAAGGTTGCCATGCTAAAATTTTTTCCTTAACTTTTTCAGTTTTTATTGAATGAAATGACAACAGAATATAAATTTAAACATCCAACTCTTTTTCACATATTTCATCTTTTATCTCCATTGAATTAAATGCATTGAATATTGTGTTGAAAAATAAATATTTGTAGCTTAAGCAAATGCTTTTTCATCATTTTGTACCGTATATATATATATATATATATATATATATATATATATATATACACACACACACACATGGTACAAAAAATCTGCATGAAACTCTGAGTCATGCTAGCAGTGAAGAATAATATGTATATTTATTATATATATATATATATATATATATATATAAGAGATAATGATATGTTATTATATATCAAGAAGAATATAGAGGAAATTGTAAGGCAAAATGGAAAATTTCACACTTTCAACATAAAAAATGATACTTTAATTAAAAGAGAAAATAAACAAACTGAAGAAAATGTCAAGAAAGTGCTTTCATCACTAGTTCAGCCACAGTAAATTTACGTCCAGGTTTTTACAATGTTTCACCATTCTTGACAGATGTTTTGTTATTACAATGTGGGATATTTAAAAACAAAGATGATGGAAAGAAAAAGGATATAGATGAATTTGGTTAGATTGCAAAAAATTATTTAAAAATATTTTGAAACTACCAGCATCTCTATTTATGAGCATGTGTAGTCAACAACAATGTCAACAAACCCAGTCCAATGAAATCCTAACAAATGAAATGTTCTTGACTAAAAAGAAAAAGAAAACAAATACAGCTGACCGGTTTCACCCTCACTCAACAGAGCTGGATTGAGAGATTATATATTGCAAGAAAATATAAAAATGATATGTAATGTTAATGAAGGTAGAATACAACTTAAATTGAAAGCACATTAAGTCCTAACAGACACTCCCTCTATTTACAGAGGGATGGCTGAAATCATGTTAAGTCTTAACAGACACTCCCACTGTTTAGAGAGGGATGGCTGAAATCACGTTGTCCTAACAGACACTCCCTCTGTTTACAGAAGGAGAGCTGTCTGGACCAAATGTAAATTGTTTACAACACCTTTATCTGCAATATAGAGCAAGCATGACTCAAGATGGTAAATGAGTCAATGCTAAAGTTAGCGGCACAATTCAGGTTTCTAATAAGATGCTAAGTGATAGGGGAACCACATGTGTTGTTCAGAATGTCCTTTAGTTGGAATGTTCCATTCCTGGTTTTTCTAGGTATATACTGCTGTATTCTATCATCTAAATGTTGGGTTTTTCTACCTATGTAGTCGGCACTGCAACTACATTTAAAATGATAGATAAAATTATTAATATGGTGTGGCGATAGAACATCCTTTCAGGTAGACGTCAAAACAGATTTAATAGAAAACACAACATGCTCACTAGTAGAGAAATAACAATGCTCTACTGCAGAGGTAATTTGATTGGTGAATTTCTCACTATGCCCAACAAAGGCAAACAAAAATAAATTGGGTAAGTTTAGTTTCAGAAAAATCATATATATTCTTACTAATAAATGACCTAGTCACATCTAAAGGATACCCATTATTAGATAAAGTTTTACTGATCTTTCTTATTTCTTCATCTAATTTTGATTTTGAGTATATCATTAGAGTTCTATGTGTTAGTGTCCCAATTAAATTAAATTTCTGCTTGTTAGGGCAAAATGCATCCCACCAAATATATAAACCAGTAATCATTGGTTTATGGTAAATCAATGTAAAGTAACAAATACATGTAAGAATGACAAAGTGGAATAAGTATATGCTGGATGCATATCATTAAGTAAGTAAAAAAATGTGTTGGCCTCTATTGGGTTATCCAAGAGGCAAAATGTGTCATCTACATACTGATAGTAGACTAACAGTTTCATGGTTCCAGATAACAATTGGTTTTCATAGATACCTACAAAAATATTCACCATCATCAGTCCCAGGACTGAGCCCATCACAACTCCATCGATTTGCCTATACATTACATTGTTAAAACTAAATTCAACTGACGTGATGGCAAATCTCATTATGTCTACAAAAATATTCTCAGGAATGGTAGGAGGAGATATCTGGCTATGATACACAAAATCTGTACAAATATCAATAGTATCCATATATATATATATATATTTATTCATTGTAAAATTTTAAAGGAATATATGTCCTATTTCTAATACTTTTTTAAAATATAATACTCTAAAATTAAAAGACACTCAGATCTTGGAAGAAACCTAACATATATTTCTTATTGCTTTATCTGTGAATATTGCAAGATAATTATGTTTCATATATCTGCCTGTGCAACTTATCAAGAATGTTGTTGATGGATGAATTTATTTCTACACTACAAAAAATAAACTATATTCCAATAAATCTTTGTGATTAAGGAAGGAAATATTCGTTCAGCTTAAATGTGTTTTCATTTGATGTAAAACCTGATGAATCTTTTATTTTCTCAGGCTTTATATTTATACATGGAAGAATGATGCTCAAAATTCATGAAAAGAATTGCTTTATTTGCTCAAGAAGCAGTAATGAAAATTTCATCTTAACAGAAATAATCAACCTGTTGGACAGGAGCGCAATGTTTAGGAAATAGGATGGAAATAATCAGGTTTAAATTTTAATATCCACTTTTGGCGAGAGTGAGCTTTTATTTCCCAGGAAAATTCTAACAACATGATATTTCTAGTATCATCTTCATAAAACTCTGTGAGAAAATTTGAGAATGTCCAAGAGAAATGTGAATGTAAAATTATTAGTAAGCAATATATCTAAATAAATAAACAGCAAATTCTGTCTGTCCATCCATGTGCCTGAAACCCCTCTAAATTGGGCCACATTTTCTCTACATAGACATATTATACCATTTTGAAATCAGGATAATCCTGGAATTGAAAATCTGCCCTTCATCCTGTGCTTGAACATCCAGGATTTGTATTTGTGTCCAAATTTTTAAATAACTGAAAAAAATTAGTGATTTTAAATGTTTTTAATTTATATTGAGTTTAAAGTAGTACAAAAATTTAAAAACTTTTGTTTTAAATTGAGTTTAAAATATCAAGAAATTTTAATTTAATCAATTTTATTTCTTCAAACTGCCAAGGAATCAAAGTTAAAGTGAGAAGTTTCATGACATGAGGTTTTGAAGTTTCAGCCTGAAGTGAAATTTGATGGATGAAGGAAAACTGTTTAGGAGAGGTAATAAAAAGACAAAATTTAAGAGCTACAAATGACAGGAAATTTTGGAGAGTCATGACCATCAATGTCCTGAATGGACATGGCACATAGAAGAAGAAGAATGCTATTGATTAGATGCTCATGACACATTCTATGATTTATAGCAATCTTCCTAGGTTTTTTGACACTGTTCTAGTGCTCCAGTAATGACTGGCATGTTTAACTCTCTAATGTCTCCCAGCTTGTTCACAACTCTAACAGTCAAAATACTTATATATCCTTTCTTGTTATGTTAGATCTTCTCTGCAGCTTGCTTAAATAGAAAAATTCATGACCTTGATCTGGTATATTTTCTTTTATTTGCTTTTAACCAGCAGATCTGCTCTTCTGGCCTAGATTTGCTGATCCATTTGAATCTCAAAACCCCAGAGGAATTTCTTCTTCATCCTCCTACTACATTTAAAAACCCATTCAAAATATTTTGTTATTAGTGGAATTCAATTTACTTAAAATATACTATTTTACATTAATTCACAATTACATTTCCTTAACTGAGATGAATTTCAGTCTTTTCATGTCCAAACCTATGATTTATTTTTCTGTTCAAATGTTCAATTCCTAACATTCCAGTTATTTCCTTTTTTTTTAATTATTTAATCAGTATCACCCCATGCAAGGCAGTAAAGCAACTAAAATACAAGGGTTTACAGCATGTGGAAGAATTAGGAACAGAAACATTAATAATGAGTGGGAAGAGAAAAGAGTAATCAAGAAGACAATAGATAAATTTTTGCAGATTAAAGTTGGCTGGAAAGCATGGAGCTGAAAGAAAGTTTCACAAGCAAGAAGTGTGAGAAAAGGAACTCTTAGGAAAGATCTAGCCAGTTCAACTGTAAATTGAAGAGATCTCAATGCCAGTCTAGTACCACACTTAAATTCAAAAAGTCTAGGTACCATAATGAAGAGTTCATCTGAACAACTTACAATTTTCTGAGATTAAAGTCTAAGTATCTAATACCTTTATCTTTTTATATTTCTAGTTACATTAAAACAAGACAATCATTCCCTTTCCAAAACTGCATGTAAAGAAGATATATCTTCATTTTTGATAGATAGGAACTCAATAGTAATAATGATGATAAAAAATATATGAAAGCAAAACCATCCCCTAAAATGTAAAAATAAAATAAAATCGAAATAAGGATTGATTCTGATAGAAATAAATAAAAATGATGTAAAATAAGAATTCAGCTGACTTGAGTTTACATAAAAAAATAAAATCAAAGTTGAAAATACTATAATGGTCAAGTGAATAAGTCCTAATTCTCCAAAAATATGCAGATAATCGTTAATGTTAATGAGTATTAATAGAGAATCTATAGATAATAGTTGAGAATTTCCCTGCATTGCATGACTGGATAAAAGGAAATCTGAAAAATTGGCTAAGTTCCAGGAAATATCATAAATAAGAATCATGTTAACCCTTTTTAATGGAAATGTCAGAAATTATTTTAAAAAACAAAAACAGTTCAAAAGCAAAAAATAAAGAAAGAAAAAAGAAAGAGATAAAAAATGACCTTTTAATTCTAATCAAATAAGATTTATGTCGTATTGATTTTTTGAACGTCTTGATTTATTTTGTTGTTTGTTAAACTTCATTTTTAAAGGAAATTGGAAAAGCAGCTAAAAGAAAGAGATAAATTATGAGAGAAAAAAAAAATGAGACAAAAACAAAAGAATATTCAAACAAAAGTCAGTGGCTGAAAGATTACAAAAGAATGAAGACTAATATGTTAACTATCACCTCAGTAACAAATGATCAGTATCCAGATTATTGAAGAGTTTATATTGGCATTGGGAAAAAAAAGTCTACTTTCACTTTCCTACATTTATTATTTTCTCTGTCTCTGAATCCTATTTGCAATGTGCAAGCTGGATATGCATATTTATGTATGTAGACTATTACGTTCGTTATTAGACAGCATTTGTGCTTCTCTTTGTCACCGATGGTGGTTTTTGTAGCTTCAAGTAAGCAAATACATCAATCTTAGTAAAACTGGGGAAGTCATTGTATATCAGCGAAAAGAGATTACTATATTTTCTTGTTTCTCTTAACAACTTCAGATAATAAGTAGGCAGTTAATATTTTTCAACCTTAAGTAATAAATATCTTTCAGTGTATAAAGATAATTCTAGACTGACAACTATACTGATGTTCCAAAAGCCTAGGTTAGATGCCTAGTATCATGTAGGATCTCCTATAGCTCAGCAAAAGGCTGCCATGTTATCTCAGTTGCTGTTCACAGCTCTTGTATCTGAATAGACCTCTCCACCACATTCTATAAATGCCTTATTGGGCACATGTCAGGAGAATGTGATCGCCAAACTATTCATCAGATGTTTCTAGAATAATCCTGAACCTAATTCTGGGCAACTTAGGTCTGATGACTTAGTATATTCTCTTGCTGGGATAAGACATTTGGCGGCTATAATGAAGTTCATAACTGGGTGCAAGTGGTTATGAAACAGTGCAGTCACTGGTTAATAAAATGTATGTTGTATCACATAAGCACATTACATACCGTTATAGAGCCACTACCAACCTGTACATGCCTTGTTGAATACTGGAGTTGACTGTCTTACTGGGTCTACACCATATCCAAACACTATCAACAGCATAAAACAAATAGAATCATTACTCAGTGGATCATGTCAAATGCTACCAGGCCTCCATGGCCGAGTTAGTGATGTCACAAACCTAGGTGAGGCACTGTGTTCAGTATTATGACATTAAGAGGGGCACCCTGGTAGATTTTCTGTATATATGACAAGGAAGCTAAAGTATATTGAACTGATGTCCTAAATTGAATGTAGATGCAATCTATAACAGCATTGCTTGCCTGTTCCTGCAGAGAATAATTCTAGCTGGACACCACTAGTTGTGAGCATAAAACGCATATAGTACTATCTATTGTGAGTTATAATGCCTTTCATCAGGTATTTTTGGTACAAACATGAGATGGTAAATCAAGGTATGTCAAATGTCTCTACATGTTTTACTGGCAATAACTATCATGCCCCTGATAATTCATATCCACTTGTCATCCACTAGCTCACCTGATATCAAAGCACAACTAATATAGGCTTGGGCATTTCCATGACATCAAGGTCTGGTAGCAACATCTGTTACCTTCATATATACCCATGACTTTTGGTATGTTAGTGTATGGTAGAATATAATGCAGTGGATCAATAAGTCTATAGCCTGATAAAGTTATTGATTGAATTTTCATTTGAAGTTTTCACTGTATAGTGTTCAACCGATGTGATTAAAAGAGAAGTAATGGATTAAGTAAATTGATAAGAAAAGAGACTGCAGGGAAAATTAAATGTTTATTGTGTAAAATAAATAGATATAGATGTATTGATATACCAACATGCCATTAATTCTAGTTCTGGCTCTCAACATTAAATGTGGGATATATATACCTTCAGAAGAACTAAAATAAGTGAAATATCTTTGTAACTTTGTAATTTTTATATGAAATAACTAAGTAATTTCCATTTTTTTTTTCAGAAATTGTAATTTGAATGTTGTTTCTCTTTGATAATTTGTCTGATGATTTGTTTTTTTTTTTTTTCAAAGAAATATACAATGAGTTTAATTCTTCTATATTGAATATGAAGGCAAACAACTAAAGACAATCAGAGAGTAATGGTAATGGTAATATTAGCTATTTCTTTATAAGGAAATATTTAGGATTCATTGACTGAGTGGCCAGAGACTACAACTGAAATGTAAGTAAGCATTCAGCTTCAAATAGCAAAGTATATAATAATGATATTTCTTCATCTAAAAAAATGTAATAAAGATAATTCCTCATCTGAAAAATATAATAATAATAATTGCTCATCTGAAAAATAATATAATGATAATTGCTCAATTCAACAATTTTGAGGAGATACTTTAATGGAAAAAAATATTGCTGAATCAGTTTTCTAAATCATCCAAATTTATAAGCAAGCAGTTATCATTTCCATCATTCTTGCTATTATTTCTATTTGATTCAAGTTTGGTATTTTGTGTTCCAGCTAAAAAAAACAGTCAGATTTCCTTTAATTTTTAAAATTTATTGTTGCAGAGTAATTAAAACAGTATTAATTTCTCTAGGGTATAATGTTAATCATGATTTTTATTAAAAAATAGCAGCAGCAACCTTTTTATTTCTCTTAACACTCTGTAGAGTGATATGAAATATATGAAGATTTTTATATTTAAACATGATGCAAGACTGTAGTTTTGTGTTTGCTTAACCTATGCTTTTATCACAAACAAGAAAATGAATCTGTAAGAAGAGTAAGACTTGCTTTTTAGTTTTCAAACTATTTCAATAATCAGTGCCTTTCCATTTAATTTAGTTGTTTTATTTGAAACTTAGCTTCTCATTTTTATTGTTTCAATTTCTCACTTTTTATGATTCTGTTCCTATTACCTTTACCTACACATTTAAAAATCTCATTATTTATAGGTTCTTTGGTATTTCTCTTTCTCTACCATTCCCACATCAATACTCATTTTCTCTCTCATCATTTCATTTTTTCCACACCCCCATTCTCTGTTATCATCCAGTTCTTCTTTCCTTTTTCTTCTGTGTCCTTACTTATCAATACTCTTCTTTCTTCTTTTTTACCTCAGATTTGTTTTTTTGTATCTTTCTTCATTTCTCTTTTTCTCTTCACATTACTTACTTTCTTCACATCCTAATTACTTTTGTCTCTCTTCTATTTTATACTCACAATACAAACAATCTTTACAAACATTTATTGTTCTTCCTAGCTTCATCAGTACTTTCATAATTCTCATTTCGTTTATTAGTTTAGTATTGTGTGTTTGTGTTTTTCTCTGTTTATGTGCAGCAACTAATTTCGTTACTTCTTCATAAAGCAAATTTCAATGCATCTAGTGCAATTCCAGACTTTGCAGAATATTTCTCTTTCATACAACTGTTTTGGTAGACATTGAATGCTTAAAAATATATTACAATCAGAAATTATTTCACAATAGTACACAGTATATATACTAGTTACTTTGTCTCTCTGAGCAACATTACTGTTGTAGCATACCTATGTCCCTATTCACATAAATACAGTAGTAAATACTGTATGTTGGTCTGCAGTTGGAGATTTGTCTCCAGCTGTGCTGGTCAAACTCTATGCTTCCAGGCAGAGAGAATCCCCAGATATAGCTATGTTGAAGGGCAGAGTATTGTCTCAGGAAACAGCTACCTGACCCCGTTTTATATGGGGTCTACAGGGAATTTTTGGCCAAGCCTACGGACTCGAATACCCCACATTAAATTCAGCCTTGTGACACATCTGACCATGTAGGGTGGTTAGTAGATATCCTGCAGTTGGAGTCTTCAGCTCTGCTGGTCAAACTCTCTGCCTCCAAGCAGAGAGGATCCCCAGACATGGCTATGTCAGTGGACAGAGTCTCATCTCAAGAAACAGCTACCCAACCCTGTTTTATATGGGGTCTACAGGGAATTTTTGGCTGAGCCTATGGGCTCAGATACCCCATATTAACTTTAGCCATGTGCAACATTTGATTGTGTGGCATGGTTGGTGGCTATCCTGCAGTTGGAGATTCATTGTGGAATTCACTTGACTCACTTCTAGCAGTTGACTACTTCTACACACTGCTGGCAAATCTTATATGTATTGTTCTTGTCCTAAGTATTATCATTCATTACTAACTGTTTGATTATTCTATTCAGTAACCTTCCTTAGGTTACAATGGTTACATTTCATAAATTATATCTGCATCAGCAATTAATTAATATATATATGTCTGTGCTTTGAGTAAATTCCAACAATTTCATATTTATAGCATCTTCGAGCACTTTAATGAAGAATTTTGAATCTGCTTTTGAAGAAGCCAGAATGCATGGATACCTATAAAAGGATAAGCTGGAAATGCAAATAACAAATTGGAGATAACAAAATCCATCAAATACCAAAATTGAAATACAGGGAAATGTTTTAACAGAGGACAGAAAGTGTGTTACTAAAATCCGAAGGTGCATTGAGATAGCCAAAAGCTAAGCAGAGCATTAAGAAATAGAAAAACTTTGTTAGAAACAAAATAAAAAAAAATACTGTTATAAGATATGTGTCCTCCTATATTGTTTAGTGGTCTCCAAATCCCAGATTATTTTATTCTTGTCTTTTTTTTTAATCATTTCACTCCAAGCAAGTGGATAATCATACTAAGATGCAAAGGGATACTGGAAGTGAAAAAAGACTGACAAGACTTTTGTGATAAGAAAAAAGTAAAAGAACAGTAATCAGGAAAACAGAAGATTGTGATTTGCATTGCATTTAAAGTTTTTCAGATTCTTGAAGGGAAGGAAGAAACCAAAAGAGAGTCCCAGAGGTGAGAAATACCAGAAAAGACACTAATAGAATAGAACTTAAGGTTTTCATTTAACTTGTTCAACAGTAAAAAGTCACCAATCTAGTAGTAAAAATTTTTTTCTAAATCTGCAAGATGGATTCTGATGAGAAAATTGTCTGGCAGGACACAGTAAACCAACTTTCCTAGCAGTAGACCTAGCAATTGGTTCAATATAATTACTCCAATTCATGTTAGTAGAAAACATGAGCCCAAGGAATGCTGACACCATTTGCGATATGGTTAAAGCCAAGTTGTTTGCATAGTTTCTAATATGTGGCAGTTCCTACTCTTTCATGTCTGTTTCATACTCCTTCTGAGCCAATATTGTGTATTCATGTGTGAAGTGGTTTATGATTCCATTTTCTCATCTGTTTTTTTCCACAAAAGTGATATTTATTATTTTTCAGGCCTTTACCTATTTTTACTTTGATTTAGTTTGTTTTGATAGATTTAATCTGGTATGCCATGATAATGGATTTTATTTCTCTTTGTAGGTCTCCTTTGCATAACTGCTATTACTTCTGTCTTTTATCTTCAGTGTAGAAGGTTTTATTTTGCTATTTTTTTCCTTGTTCACTGTTCTCATAATTGTAATTTTCTTGTGCTGTTTCAAACAGTCTTTGTGATATTTTTGCCAATAAATAAAACAAACTTAATAACTACACATAATTATTAACTTGAATTAACCATAAAATCTGGAAATAAACAACTGTGAAGAGGCATAAAATCTAATAAAGAAAAACACATTATATTTTTTATCTCTTGTTGTTCTGTCTTGAGCAGTTTTCATGATATTTTCTTGGGGTTATAACTTTTGTTTGTCATCAAATGATAAAATCTGACTCCGTGAAACTGTCTGAGATGTGTGTAGCAAGATGAAATATACAAGCCATTTATTATGATAATGAAATAATTTATTTACATAAAAGTGCTGCAAAACTATCATGAAAGCCATTTGAAATAGCATAAAAAAGGTTACAAACATATCTATTGAGAACAAACCAACAAGGAAAAAAATGGAAAATAAGTCTTCAGAGAGAAGTTAAAAGGTAGAGAAGCCATGGCAGACAAACCATCATTGATATGGTTACACAGAGGATACCTAAAAATAGAAACAAAATTTACAGCACCCAGAATAAATGAATGAAAACAGGAGAATACTTTAAAAATTTGATGTAAAAAAAAAAAGTCAATTCAACCTAGTGAACCTTATGCGAACAGTCCCTATAATTCCATTTCCAGTGTCATTGGTGTTTTTTAACAACTTTGATCATTATTTATAGACATTTTGTTCTTAGCATACAGTTTATGTCATCCTTGTACATTACATGTTAATGTGTTGTTGACCATTGTTATAAACATGAGTATGGCAGCATGAGAGACCGATTGGAAAAAAAAGTACTGCCAGTTATATGAAAAGAAAAGAAAACAAAAATTAAGATAAAATTCTTTGTATTGCTGATATATAGAAGACCAAGGCAGATTGTCTCTCTGTGGGTAAGGGAAACAACTTAGAAGAAGGGGATAGATAGTAGGGCCTGAAGTTGATGCCTGTGTTGGTTTGGTTGACTGATCACATTGGTGGTGATGTTGACAGCTTGACTGCTGGTCCAAGATTGATGATAGTGTTGTAAGCAGTGTCCTTAAAAGCAGATGGGATGGATCATGACTGGCAGTGTTCATCATTGACTTGTTTCATATTTTTTTTTTTAAGAAATTTGTTTTGTGAGCTAGATATGATGCTCGGAACCCCTGCTCAGAGAGCAACTTTTTTTAGTTTTACTTGCTTAACATTCACATCCAACCATTAAAAAAAAAGATCTAGTTTGAAACATAGTATAAAACCAAATCCAGTAGTATTCATAGCTATGACAAATAAAAAAGGTAGACAGAGTTTCTTTGGAAATTCTGTGTTTTCATGCTTATCAATTCTTCTACAGTAGTTAAGTCTACTTTTCAGTGTTGTTTTGTATAATAATTTAAAAGAGTTCTTGCAAAATGTGTAAAGATCCTAAATATGTTGTCTTAGAATTTGAGATAATATCATGTTGGAATTTTTTCAGTTATTTACACCCAACTTTCTGAGTTTGATCATAATATTTTTGTTTGTGATTACAATATTTTGACCTGAGCTATCTCTGGTCTTACTTAGACATTTCCCACAAAATGTCTCATATCATAAAGAATGTTCAACTTTTTATACTCTCAATTTTCAAATTCATTGTCTTTCTAAAGAACTGAGAATATAATGATTTCTTTTATCATCTTTTTGTTTAATTGTCCTTCATATGAAACTGAATTTTCTGAGGTCTGGCTTATTCTGCGCAGTTTTATTAACATATAAAAATAATCCTATAAAACAGTCACACATGCAAATGCCATATGGAAGCGAGTAGTGAGAAAAGCTGTATACAGAAAACAGTAAGAACGATACTGAAAAGGGATTCTCATATAAAACATGAATACCTATATATAATACAAAAGAAAATATTTAAAACTAGTTTATCTTATAGGATAATAAGTGGGATGATAATGTTCAGTATTCTTATTTTAGTTTGCATTGATTTTCTGTGTTGTAAGGTCAATCCTAGGACTGGGAAGTTTTTATAAGTTCTAATGTATAACAAAATAACAGACCACTTTATGGAAAGGTTGATAAAGCTCTCTAAGAAGAATCACTAAACAAAATTGTATATGGGAAAGTTTGATAGTGCTCTATAAAAAGAATCACTAAACAAAAGTTAGCAAGGTTCAGTCCCAAGGACAGATATTGAATATGGCAAAAGCAATAAAAAAAAAAACAAACATAGCCACATTAGTTAAATAAAAGATTCAAGTTAAATTTACCTGAAAGATCATCTAACTGAGGAAGGTTAGAGAAAGCACCAATTTAAATGCTGAGATTGGGACAATCACTATGTGAATGTTAGTTTGATTAATTCAGGAAATAACATTACATAGTGAAATAACTATGTACTGAACATATGAGCAACAGCAAGATTTTAGAGAAAATCAAAACAAAAAGGAAACTTATACTCAACATCAGGAAGAGACAGTTGAAATTTCTGGGGCACATCATGAGGAAAGAGGGCTTAGAAAATCTGATACTCACAGGGCAAAAGTGACAGAGGAAAAACAGCTCATAACATAATTGATGAGCTTAAGTAAATGGATGGAAGAACAGTGTTTAGGAGAAATTATAAAAAGACAAAATTTATTAAGAGCTACAAAAGACAGGAAATTGTGGAGCGCCATGATTGTCAATATCCTGAGGGGACATGGCACATAAAGAAGAATACATTACTGATGCTGTTTCTTAGCAAACACACACGTGTGTGTGTGTTTCTTTAATATTCTATTCTGAATTGATAGGAACTGAAATATTTGCCAAATTGATAAAAGCTGAGAATTTGCTAGATCAGTGTGATATTAATCCCAATCAGGCTTTCTTAGCCTGAAAATGTAAATTTCAATAACTTCACAAAAGAATTACTATTAACCAATGAATAATGTATGAATTTTATTTTTATTTTACAGTGTTGTAAATTTAGCAAAAGACAGTTTGAGAAAAAAGAATTATCAGTTAATTGAAAAAGCAAATAAAAATTTTGCTTTGATAACCAACTATTATACTGAATTAAAAGCAAATAACTCCTTTGTTTAAAATTTGAAATTAATCTTTGTAAGCATTATTCATTTTTCATTTGTACCAGTCTTTTTATAGTTATCTAGAACTAGAAAAATTGCAGATGCATGCGGTTTATTTTGGGATTCATATGGTAAAAATATTACTGTTTATGATAGAGGTTTGTACATTGGATATCTCACAACTATGATGAACTTGTAAAATCTTAGATGTAAATGTGGTCTTCTAACATTAAACATTTAACATTATTAAATAAAACTAGAACTTGACAAATTAACAAGGCTTTCTTCTTATATATTCAAAGAATTATGTACTTTCTCAGCCAGCAATCAGTAAAAGTAAACCATTTCTCTTAAAAATATATTTGACTGACAAAGGCTTGCAATCAGTACCCCCAGCAGAACCATTTATGAATTACCTAAGCCTGGAATATCATAAACTCCTTAAACTCTATATTAACCATTTCTTTGAACTTAAAACCCATATACAAATATGTTAATGCGATTCCCTTTGTACATCCATAATTATAACATTTTGACCCTTTATCTGATTTGATCTTGCTGGTTCATTTATAAGATCTTATAATTCTTTCATTTAGTTTTCACTTAGTAAAACTTTTGAAAATTTAACTTGGCTTTCTATAGCACACTGACAAGACTTAAACATTAAGTACCTTTCAAAAGTTAACAAAATATATGATTTTCAAGGTAAGAAGACAGAATTAACAGTTATCAGCAAAAAAAGACGGCCCAAGATGGGAGTTATGTATTAGGGATGTTAAAAATCAAGGCGGTAAAAAAAAAATTAACTATCTGGGTAGTGTAGTAACAGACAATGGAAAATGTGACACAAACATCTGAAAACACATAGAAATATTAACAGCAGCCTTCCAGAAATTAAGCAAAGTATTAAAAGTCAATTAAAATGTCAATCAAATAAAAATAACAGTAATGAATTGCTATATTATATCTAACCTATAATACCAGTGAATACTGGATAATATTATCACAGATGAAGAAGTAACTCAGATGTGGTTCAACCAACAAATGCTAAGACTGAACATGTGAGCAATAAGGATGTTCTAAGGAAAAAATAATTATAATGAAACATACTTACAATCACTAAAAGACAGCAAAAATTTCTGGGACCCATAATAATAAAAGAAGACCTGGAGAATCTAACACTCAGAAGACATAGAGAATCAAGGGAAATAGTGAGTAACTTAATTTGTTTGAATGGATGGTGAAAGTGGTGAACCATGTTCACTCACATCTTGAACAGACATGGCCCATAAAAGAAGAACACAGCAGGATAGATGATGTGTTGGTAGTTACTAGCAAATTAATTGATTTTTAATTTGAATCAACTGGTGTTTTAACGAATTATGATTTTTATACTGTACATTGTGTTGCAGCCTTCCAAGTAGGAAAGATTTGACTGCCTTGAAAATTAGCATTTGAAATCATGGCTTTATCTGGTCTCAAATACTCAGTGTTGTCCAGTGGGAAATAAATAGTTATCTCACCTAATAAGCAGGCTTCCATTCGAAGATGTCTTTTTTTTATATTCAATGTTATGGAAGAATTTACAATGAAGCAGTTTCAATACAACATGCACATCTTAAGAATATATTCTCATGTCATTATCTACAAAGTTATTTACTTGTAATTAAATGATATATATATGATTGTATTCTAAAATGGGATTGCTTGTGTTTTAGTAGTGAAACTCAATTTTATCATATGTTAAATTAACAAAAAGTTGATTCCAGCTCTGTTCCCATATGTAGAACTTATGAAATTATCCTTGGCAAATTATTTTAAAAGAATATCAGCCTCTAATCAAATGACAGACATGCTCCTTAAATGTTCTTGGAGAACTTTTCATTTTCATCTCAGGTGTCAGTAATTGCTATACAAGGCCTTGTCAGACAAGTATGATATTTTTTTCTTTATTTCTATGTACTGATGATGATGATGAAAAAGAAGAAGAATTTCATTTTATGTCTATTGATTTAGCTCAGGAAATTGTTCTTAGTCTACTCACATGCAAGGACATTGCCAGTTGATAAATGACAATCATCTCCAGAAAGAGAATTTAAAAGGGAATGATATGAGAGATGGAAACATTACTATGAAGTTGATTAGATGGGGATAATAATGTGTTTCAGAATAACATATTTTCTTGTGAGTAATTTTTATAAAACGACGCTTGTGCTATTAGCTTTGAATTTTCTATCTTTTCATTAACAGAAAATAAAGAGATAAAAATGCTAATTCATGATATTAATATTCAGATGAGAACATGATGCCCAAACATACAGGCATGTAAGTATTTTCAGAACAGTCGTCTTTGCTCCGTGTAGAATATAATCATATGAAAAGGTTTGGACACCTCAAAAAATATGCAGTTATTACTTTAAGAAACTTGTAAATATCAATATTTGATCTTCTTTCAAACAATATCTACAGAGAGATGGTATAAAACAGAAAAATGAAAATGTTACTTTGTTACATATTTATTTAACAAAAACTGAACAAAAATGTCCATTCCTACTGAAGAAAAAGTTATGGCAACCTATGCCATAGTATTTGATTTTTGCCTCTTTGGTTAAAATGAACACAATTAGATATTTCTTGTCACTGTCTATCAATCTGTGACATTGCTTGTGAGAAAGTTCATCTCACTACCCTATGCAATATTTTTTGAGTTGGGTGATGTTTGACCAAGGAAATCTTCAAGAAAATGGTAACCAAAAGAACATGTATACTCTGAATCAGAAAAAGACAGCTGAAATTCCTTGAACACATATTGAGGAAGAAGGTCTAGGAAAATTTAACTCTGAGAGGGCATATCAAAGGTAAGTGAAATACAGAAAGGAGCAGGCCATCTACTTGACAAGCCTGAGTGAATGGATGGTATAACAGGAGATGGGAGGCTTGACAGACAGTGAAACACTTCTAAGGGCCATGAGGAATAGGAACTTGTGAAGAGTCATGATTGTCCACGTCATGAAGGCAAATGGCACATTAAAGAAGGAGATTAGGACTGAAAGTCTTAAAGAAAATGTCAGCAAAAAGAAAACTTGAAATTCCTTGGACACATAATGAGGAAGAACGTCTAGGAAAACTTAACTCTCATGGTGCATATTGAAGACAAAAGAGGGGAAGCTGGTGAGCCACCTGCCTGACAAGCTTGTGTGAATGGATGGCAGAAAAGGGGACTGGGAGTCTTATGTCATATGCCCCTAGTTTTCCTTTTGCTTTCTTTACACAATTCAACTTGTAACAGAGGTATATAATTTATTCTCTGGTTTTCCTTTTTCTTTTCTTTACACAATTCAACTTGTAACAGAGATATATGCTTTCTTCTCTAGTTTTCCTTTTTCTTTAAACGCAGACTGAATCCTCAGCATATAAATTTCTCTGCATCTTCAATTTGGGGCTCTCAAACAGGAACACTTCTTGTTATATTTCTTGTCCAGAGTTGCCTGGGTTGAACTGGATAAGTTCCATCACTATCAAATGAGTCTTATCTTTCCGTTCATAAACTATCAGCACTTCAGCTTCAGGTCTTGCTTCTTCAAAGTCAAGATAGCAACTGATTCTTGAGTGAATCTCTGACTATCATGTGTCTTAAGTTTTGGCACAAATTCCAGCATGCATCAGTCCCCTGTCTAGCTTCTGTCTAGACATTTGTCGCTACGGGTAATTGAGTCAGTCAACCTTTTGACCTGCCTTCCCAAAATGTAATAAGACTCCCACATGACCTTTATTCTGTTGCTAGGTGGAAATAGATGCGTCTATGCGTGTTTAGGCTATCTGCTTTCGTCACACTTAGCAAAAGGAGAAAAACTGCTAAGGGCCACAATGGATAGGAAATTGTGGAGAGCCATGATCGCCTATGTTCTGAAGGAACATGGCATATAGAAGAGATTCTTGAAGGAGGTCTTGCATGCACAGCCTGTTTTAAGTCACTCCATAATATTTTAATAAAATTAACATACAAATTTTGAATTGGCCATTCCAGAACTTTCAACTTCTTTCTTTTGACTATTTCTTGGTGGATTTATTGGAATATTTTGGGTAATTATCATATTGCATGATGCACATTTAACAAAAACTAAACAAAAATGTCTATTCCTGCTGAGGAAAAAGTTAGGACAACCTATCCTGTAATATCTAATTTTGTCCCTTTGGTTGAAATGACTTAGATATTTCCTGTAACTGTTAACTAGTCTCTACTTATTCCAGTCTTTCATGCAAAATTCTTCTTGCATCTATAGTATGTTTCAAATTATCCTGCAGCATCTCAATACAATTAAGACATGAGCTTTCACTTGGCTGGCTATTCCAGAACTCTCAAGTTCTTTCTTTTGAACCATTCCCTGATGGAGTTTCTTAATTGTTTTCCATTATTTTCATGATGCATGGTCTACATCTTCAATTTCAATTTTCTGACAGCTGCTCTCACATTTTTCTCAAGCACTCTCTTCTACAATAAAGGATTCTATGATGGTGAGCTGACTATTTCCTGCTGCAGCAGAATGGCACCAAACTATGACATTTAAACCCCATGCTTTGCAGATGATGTGTGCCCAAATGTTGTTTTTTGTTTCCACCAACCTTTTTGCATGATGAGATTTCTATCTCTAACTTTAAAAAAAAATCATTAAAATATTCAAAATTATTTGAATTCTTAAATCTATTTTTTGTATAGTTGCTGTTAATATGTTCTGGCCAATTCCGCCTTCAGTTCTTGACAGGCATAATCTACACACACACACATACACACACACATATATATATATATATATATATATATATATGAAATTCTGTAACTTCTGTTAGTCATCACAACCTCTAAAATACACTGACCAATCAAAACAAAATTTTGCGGAGAAGTGCTAGTGTGTAAGGTGGTACAAAGTACAGTTGGTTTTAATAGCTTGGTACAATAAATTTTCATTAATTTTGGAGGAAAAATTAAAACTTTTATTATTTAACTTACAAAATACTCCCACTATTTTAAATATAATTTAATGATTAAAATAATAAATACTTATTTAATAAAAGTCCAATATTGTTTTTGCATATCTTTTGTTTAAGTTTTTATATACATTTCATTCTATTAAAATATAAGGCACTGTAGTAGATGCCATAAATATAAATGCAGTTGGGGGAGTAGAGTTTGTAAATCTCAGCAAAAAATATTAGTGATAGCTTCAACAATACTAAATACTGTGATGACTTCAACACGTGTCTGCATTTTCCAGAAGAATTCTAGTTCACAAAAGAATTCTGGTATTGCTTAGCATATCTGCAGGAAGAAGAGTAGAGAAAGAATCCAGAGAGTATCATTGGGGAATGAGGAAACTGGGGAGTATATATTGGACTGTCTGTTAGGTGAAGTTGTTGTATGGTGGCAGAACAAAGAAACAATGAAAGAAATAAACAATTGCCTTAACAAAAAATTACAACAAATGACAAATCAGTGTAGATGCCTCTTGTTGAAAAAAGAGATAAATGGAATTGTAAAAGGTCTCCACTTTGACATACAGAGAAGGAGGAAGATGAGTTGTGATTAAATGGGGAGACAGCCAAGGCAAGCTGTCTCTTGGAGATGGGAGGTCACTTTCCGACAAAGTCTATGAACCCAGACCAAGATGCCACCAAACTTCCAAAAATGTCCCTTTAATGGGCTTTTATGTTCTTTCATAGGTTCAATTGATTCCAGTTTTTATATCGTTTCTTTAGTTGGAGTGGGTGCTATTGGGTGGAAATTCTGGATTGTATTGCTTATTTTTTCTTTGAGTGTGTGAGTAAAAATTGAAGGTATGTGCAGAGCTTTGCACAATTGACAGAATTTTAGTCCAATTTTAGGTGTTTGGAGTGTTCCCATCCAGCCAGTGGTAGAAATTAGTGTAGCATGAATCAGATCTGGTTTTAGGAAGAATGTAACAAGGTGTTGGTCAAGCACAAATTTCAATGCAGTGGTTTTAATTGCAGATCAAATGAGTCACTGTTGGGGAGGGTCCCCACTCTTTAATGTAATTTGGAATCACCTAAAAACTTAACACATCTGATAATATGAAAGTGGGCCAGTCCTTGAGCATATTAATGAATATTATTATATTACCTGTTTTCATCTGGTGTTAGAAGCTTTTTATTTTCTCACAAATTGCACCTGGCAAGGGTCAAGGGATAGATCAAACAAAATAGAAAATATGCAAATAAAAGATCTGCGAATAATTTTTTTTATTAATATACGTTCTTAAATATGTTCTTAACATATTAGTGTGGATTGTATTTCAGATTTTCAAATTCTTTGTTTCTGTCAGTTGTCATTGATTGATATATCTCCAGTGTTATTCTCTGTTGTTAATAAAAACTTTTATATATGTAAATTCATAGCATCCTTATTCAGTCATGAAAGTCTTTCTTATGCCTTTCAATTAACTAACACTACGATTCAGTTAGACTGAATATTTCATCATAAAGTAACATTTCCAGTTTTAATTTATTTCCTTAAGGAGAATTGTAAAGAAGGAAAAAATGCTGTATTTCTATAAAATATATAACCTCAGGTATTGTAACTATTTACACTATTTACTTTGTTTTGACTATTGTCCTCCTCTTTTTTCACAATGTTTCAGCTATTGTATGCTCTGGCCTTTTTCAGGTGATATTCATTGAAGTTTTGAACCAAACACTTTATTTCATCCACTGGGGTAGATTGTTCTAGTTCCACATGCCATGCCACTTCCAGATATCTTAATTTCAGTTATTTTCCTTTAGTAACTCAACTCTCCAAATTTTTGTTCACCTCTGCTGTGGCCAAGTATTACAACTCTTTGGGTCAAATCACCAAAACTTTTATCTACTGAGCCATGTGTCCCCAAGGGGACTTGACCCAAAAGAGCTGTGTATTCAATACCTGGCCACAAGTTTGCAGACAAGGCATTCATAATCAATAAAGAGCCAAGTAAATTTCAAAGACACTTTTGAGATTTCCCTCACACTTTGCAGCTAATGTCACTGTGTGTTTTTATGCATTAACTTCAGAAACTGAGAGAAACTAGCATCATCTCATATCATTAATTTCCTGTCAAGTGTTATTTGTGTGGTTTTGTTTTCACAACTCCCAAATTCTAGTAACTAAAGAAAAGCATGTTACAGGTTTTCTTTTCAATTTCCCTAAACATCAGTCAAACCAAAAATCAACATTAAAAAAAAAATGTTTAATATTTTAAAACCTTCTTGAAAGACCTAATATCTGTATCTTCAGTAAATTTTTATTTAATTAAACTACAACTGAGAATAAGGCTAGTAAACTGATAAACATTGCTAAGTGCTACAAAGTATAGGAAGTTGTGGAGAGCTATGATTTCTCATGACCTGAAGGTGCATGGTATATAAAAAGAAGAAGAATTGAAACAATGTCAGAAATTATTCAATCTCATGATAAATTATTTGGCAAAGTTTCATATTTTCACAAAAAAACGATGTGTCAAAATTAAAGATTTTCTCTTGACATGGCTATTACTCTGTTTGGCAAAATTTTATTGTTTTTAAAAATCTATTTTTAAAATTTTAATAAAACCCAAATATAAGAATATTTATGCATTTTCTTTTTTCTCGAGAACTGACAACAAAGTATTAAGCACTATTGATTTTATTAGATAGTTTATTTATAAAAACATTTAATTTATACAAGTTCATAAAAGTGTGTGAACTACAATGGAGTAGAGGTTTTATTTACCTTATAAAATATAACTATGAAAATAAATTTTTTATTCATAAATTTACAAAAATATCTGAACTATAGAACAAGAAAATTTAAATTATCACATAACAAGTTACTGTAATGATAATTTTTAAATTCACTAAAATCATTTGCAAGCATCTGGATTTATACTTTTTTTTCTTGAGAATTGACAACAAAATGTTAAACTTTATTTAATACATTGTTAATTTACAAGAATAGTGCAAAATACTTTTGTTGTCAATTCACAAGAAAAAATAGAATGTATAAATCCAATTTCATACTTGGGTTTGGTTAAAATTCTAAAAAGAAGTTTTTAAGACAATAACAACTGGCAAGGGAGTATGCAGTAATATCAGTATCAAGAGAAAAAACGTCCTTCTGACACACCCTTTTTTTGTGGGTACAAATGTTAAACTTTGCCAATTATTTATTATAGCGGATAATAATAAATTTTAACTTTGATATGTTAATAACAATTGATTTTATAAATGAGCTTCATCCAATTCTATCATAGCAACAGTTTAACTTTTGTATTTTCAGTAACACATGAGTCATCTTTACTGTTTGACAGCTGAAAAGTTATATCCCATCATTTTATCATCATTTGGTTAAGTGACAGTTTTTGTTTTTTTTTTTTGTTGCAAAGTATTTTAAAAATGAAAACATCTGTCTGAACCTGTAGCTTATGTCAAAATTGCAATAGCATAATGCCAGTGTTACCTTTTCATTTTATTTCCTTTTATTTCTCATAATTTATTTTCTGTTCTTTCAAGCTCTTATCTTGCATATAAATACAGGTAGATTAAGAACATATGTGACATATACACTAGTTCTTTTATATTAGATTCCTGAAGCTGACAGTAATGAGATTGGATAATCCAATTTTATCAGATGGATGAGAATTCTTCCCACCTGAGATTTTCTTTGCTGTTCATCCATGTGTGCTAGAGAACAAATTTTTTGTCATTTCTTCACAGATAAGACTTCTGAATTTTTTCATTTGCTTGCATAAAACTGATAGCTTAATTTAATAGTGTTTCAAATTTTTTGTTAGTGTAAGAATTCTAGGGAAATTCTTGGCTGATTGGTAAAAAGAATTCAATAAATACATTTCTTCTGCATGTACCTTGGAATATGAAAAGTTGACATTTGTCTGAGTGTATATTTAGTTGTCAGGTGCAGTCATATTCATGTTTATATCAATAATGTATTGTTGTTGCAGTCTTATCAATGTAGTAGCTCTATTTTAATTTTGATACTTTTTCCTCAATTATTTCTTTCTTTGCCACCTTCCAACATCCCCTTTAAATTTCATTAAATTTGCTTTAATATTTTTCCAAAATGTTTGGAAGCATATTATTTTATTTTTTCAAATTAAAAAAATAATTAATACTCATGCTTGAATATTTTCAAGATTCTATACAATTTGAGAGAAGTGATATTTATCAGACTTGCATATTATTCAAAAAAAAAAATTTAGAGCAAGAGATCTAATTCTGTATTTATTCTGATTTTGAAATGGAGTTTTGTTGTCTAAAGATCTGAGATGTTATTGTTTCTTTTTAATATTTCATTATAATTTTTATACTTGTTCACCTTGTGACATAAAGCATGCGTGATCTGGTAAATGGGATCACATTTCTGTTGGTATATTTACTAAAATAAGCTTAATATTCCATGAGTCAATATTGAGAAGATTGATGGGTAGGAAGATAATGTTGTACCAACCTATCTAGTGAGGAAATTATAATTACATTGCCAACACTGAAAATTTGGATATTACTTGGGAATGAATCCTGACCTGTGAGAAATAATGCAAGTACATCAGCCACAAGGCAGGTCACTCTGTATTTGTATGTATAGTGACCAAAAGCTTTTGAGAAATATATTCTTTAATTTTTACAGACAAGATGTTACAACAATTAAAAATCTTTTATCCTTAAGAATATGAAGTTCTTCTCTAAACCAGAGAAATGCTGAAAGGAATTGTTTCTTGCCTGAAAGTGTAATTCAAAAAAATTTCATTAATTCACAGATGTAATATAAACAGGCATTTGATCACTTATTGTAAAATTCTTCAATTAAACTTACTTCATTTGAATTATTTACATTCCATTGCTTTAAAATAAAATTTGAAGTTTTTGTGAAGAATTCTTCAAAAATTGAATGAAAAATAAGAAACAATAATTACTGTTATATTGATCTAAAATTAAGTTTTTTTTGGGTTAATTTATGAGGACAATATTTTCTAACATTGTACTTAACTTCAAGTGTCAGATTTATACATCAACTGTTAAATAAAACTTTCAAATTAAAATTATCAGCCTTATCTTTGTTGTTTATATCACAACATTTTGGCCGTTGTGCCCGCCAACCTTGCTCAGGTGTATATTGGTCTGGCTAACCTACATGGAATTCCTTTATTTAATCTACAAGGGTAGACTGTTCTCGTTCCACTGCTCATGTCTAGGGATATCATTGAGTTCTTATTTTATTTAGTACTGTTTAATTATTGTTCACGCCTGTTTCCCCTGCATGCAAGTAGACACTGCCTGACCTAGGGATTGAACTCAAACACTATGTCACCAAATTCAGAATCCAATGCTTTTACTCAATAGGCGATTATCCTAATTTGACACAGAAAGACAAATGACAGCAAGTCTTCAACTGCAGTAGCATCATCAGCAGCAGTCAAAACATGACAGTCAGCAGCAGTTGCAACCTAATCAGCAGCCAAGGATTATATAAAGGCTTCAGTCCGGAATTCCCTGTAGGTTACCCAGATAGATATACCCCTGAGGAAGGCTGGAGGGTACAATGACCAAAATATTGTGATAAAAACAACAAAGATGAGGACAATAACCCAAATATAAATAGTGTAAATCATCCCAGAAATTCAGACAAAACAATAAGATTTTGATATATTAAATTTCTTTCTCAGTACTGAAATATACACAAGGTGTCAGAATGCATAAGACTAAGAAAGCTTTTTGGGGTTTTTTGGTGGGGGTTTTAAGTAAAAGACAGGATTCAGTGGAGGAATAATAATAATTATATTTTAAGGAAGAAAACAGCTGCTTTTTATTCAGACACACATCTAAATTTACATGGCCAGTTTATATGTAAGCATAAAATTACTTACAGTTAAGAAAGAAGTTAAAATGAAAACTTTTTAAAATGTAATGTTTTCTGTGGCACTCTGAATAGCAGCTTCCTTATTTTTAGGTCACTGTGTAAATTAAACCCTTCTAGAAAGACTTCATGGCTTGATTAATCAAGATCACTGAAATCGGAATTTGAAGAAATCTTTGACAATGTGAAAGTAATTTTTTCCACAGCTGATTCAATATTTTCACCTCATCTTTATTTAGATTATATCCATAAAAAATACACATACCTACATAAACATATGTTTAAAAATGACTTCATATATTGATTAACCAAAATATTATGACTACCTGTTTAATCACATGTAGGTCCTCAATGTGCTCACAAAACAGCTCTTATTAAGTCATGAACTACAGAAAGAATTTTTCTGGAAACTAGTGCCAGAATTTTGTCTAATAATGTATTGGCCCTTGATTTACCCACAAGACAGCTCTGACCCAATTATGGACTAGAGAAGAAATTTGTCTGGAAATTGGTGCCAGAATGTTGTCTTGTAAAGTGTTAATTATCTATGTGCTCACAAAATATGTGACTACAAGAAATGATGTCAGGATGTTAACAGGTCCTTTAACTGCAGCAAATTAGGAAACATATGTTCTGGAATATGAACATATTCCCTAACTGCTCAATAAGATTAAAATCAGAGGAATATGGTAGCAGGATTGTGATGATTTTTTTATGTTTTTGAAATTATTTTTACACTATATCTACAATGTACTCTGCTGATGCCACTGTCATGGGAGATGAGTTTAACTGATGATCAATGATGTTTCAGTAGGAGATAAAATACCTTCTACAGGGTGAATAGGAGGTGAAAACATGAGACTACCTTTCCCAACTTATTGTCTTTTTCCATATTGCATTCTGCTACTGCCATTTCTCAACAATAATGATAGATATGTACTTTAGCTTATTCAGTAGAAAGTGAGGCTCTTTGAACTAGACAACTTTTTTTCCATTTGATGCAAAATTCAGTTCCAACACTCATAGGCCTACTGAAGATATTTTCACTGATGGATATTGGTTAGCATGGTTGCTCTGACAGACTTTTAGATATACTGCCCTTTTACAATAAGGATCGATTTAATGGGTGTTGCAGTGAATTAATTCTTTTATCTTGATTAAAGCTATCTACAATTTGATCAGCCTTGGACACCTGATGCCTTGTCAGTGTTAGTGATTTTTCCCTCATCACACCTCTCACCACAACTGAATGTGAGCACTCTGTAAACTATGCTGGTTTGGAAAGGCTCTGGCCATGTATTCTGGCAATAACAAATTGAAAGTTGTATTAGGGGCAATTGTTATGAGATAGTAGCTCTCATTCTTGGTATATGTCACTGGACATAATATTTGATTTACCAGTATAGAGGAATAGACATAAAAAAATGCTTTGTTAATATATGTAAGCAGGCGGCTATACATTTAGTCTCAAGACATAAGGTGGCATATTCAGTTTTTAATTCTTCCTTTGTTATATATTTTATGTATTCTCTGGCATATTTTGTCTATGAACATATATAAGAATGCACAGACACACTCACACACACATGTGTACATATGTATGTATATATTGTGCATCTTAATATATACATATATGTGTATCTGTGTATGTATGTATGTATTTATCTGTGTATATATTGTGCATCTTAATATATATGTGTGTGTGCATATGTATCTATTTATCTATGTATATATTGTGCATCTAAATATATACATATGTGTGTATGTATGTATCTACATACATATTCAACCTTCCAATTGAAAATTGTGACACTGAGTTTTCTTCTTGGGTCAAAGCCAGCATGGACACTTTCATCCCTTCTTGAAAATATCTGGTGAAACCACAATCCTCTCCATGGTTCACTCCAGCATGCTCAGCAACCATATACAGGAACTACTATTTCTGGCTATTCCAGCATGACAGCTCCAGGCATAACAGGGCCAATTGCCAATAACAAATGTAAGTGTTATGGTCCAAGTTAGGATGAAGGAAGAACAACACGAACACAAGAGTAGAAATAACAAAGGTATATTACACAAAATAATAATACAAGATGTGGAAGGTGTTAGTATGACTGTCAGTCTGGTTTGGAGTGAACTACTATCGGCTCGACTTGATTCGTCCCTCTCTCTTGAGAGGCATAGTATACATAATGTTAGAAAGAGTTCATTCTGTAGTTATAGGTAAGGACCCATGACAGTAAGAGTGTCCTCAAAGGAGCTAAGTCACTTTTTGCTGAAAGAATGAGGCACCACATAGCCTCTAAAATCTTTGGCTCTTGTGATTATTGGCAGCTCTATAATAGGATACTAAATCAGTGCACATTCTCTATTCCCCTCCTCTTCAATTAATTTGAGGTGTTATCATCCTCTGCTGCTAACGCTAAATGCTTTGCCTGTAAATTCTCAAACTCTACTTTTGACTCATCTGGATTATCCCTGCCTAACTTCCTACTTAGAACTAGTCTCTGTTGAGTGACATGTATGTAACCCTTTCCATGGTTACTGCTATCATCTCTAACCTGGGTCCCCACAAAGCATGTGTAGCTGATGGTATCCTTGTAATAGTCATTAAGAAGTGTACTCCTAAACTAGCTCCTGTTCTCTCTAAACTGCATAGTAAATGCCTCCTGCTTTCTGGAAGTCATTGTCTGTTGTTTCAGTTTTTAAGAACTCTGGTAAACCATCCGACTCATCTAACACTCAGCCCATTAGTTTTCTACCTCTTTTTGGTAAGCTCGTAGAAAGTTGCCCTGAATGTCAGTCATTACCACTCGTCTACATTCTTTTGTACTAATGCAGGTGTCCTTCAAGGGTTCATCTTTGGTCCTACACCGTTTTTAATCTCCATTAATGACCTTCCTAATGACATCAGCTCTCAGCTTGGCATCTATGCTGGCAAAACTACCATTTACTCCTACCACGATAGTAAGACTGATCAGTCAGACAAGGTCAAAATAGCAGCTGGTGTCCAAAATGACCTCAAGACCATTGTTAATTGGGGCAAAAGATAGTCAATTTTAACACCTCCAAAATTAAACTTCTCTCCATTAATCATCTGAGAGACCCCTCTCTGCCTTCCATCAACATGGCTTAAGCTATCCTTTGCTCATCACATCTTCTCAGGCTAATGTTCTCAGCTGACATGAAGTGGAAAGACTATATTGAATCCATCACAAGATCAACTAAGTAAGTCGGTTCATTGTGCCGGGTGAGACAATTTTTCTCTCCAGAATCTGTCTTGCATATGTATAAGTCTGCTATTCATCCATGCTTAGAATATTGCTGCTATATATGGTTCAGTGCCACTGCTGTTTATCTGGAACTCTTTGATAAGATCCAAAGAAAAATCAACAATATTATTGGTCCTGATCTGGCAACTTGGCTTCAGTCATTTGCCCACCACCATAAGGTTGCCTCTTTTATAAATACTTTCATGGTAATTCCAGCCAACTTTAATCTGCCAGAGTTTAAATGTAATATCAATCGCTATTTACAGTCCTCCTGATTGCTCTTTTCTCTTTCTACTCACTACTAATGTTACGATACCTAATTCCTCCATACCCTGTAACCCTTTCCTTGTTAGTGGTTGTATTGCCTTGCTTGGCACAATGTATACATATATCTGTGTGTGCATGTATGTATTTATCTACCTATCTATATATTGTACATCTAAATTTATACATTTGTGTGTGTATGTATTTACCTGGGTATATATTGTGCATTAACACACACACACACACACACATATATATATATATATATGTGTGTGTGTGTGTGTATATACATTCACATATGCATATATAACTAGGGACTAATTCATACAGGTATGTAGCTATGCATAATTTCTTGGGTATTTTTTCCTTCTTTAATCTCTACAAGACATGAGCAGTGGTTTTTCATTTGTTGGTAAATTTGTTCTGCATTGCTCTCAACAGAGAAATATTCAGTGTATAAATCACAGAGGAAAAGACCAAAACAAAGGGGGAAATTAGATTCGGTTTGCATGTACAAATGTGAATGGTACTTGAAGAGAAAGAATGGACTGAATATGTCATGAATGAAAAGAATCAAATTCTGACATTATCTTAACACCTTCTACACCCTTGGTTCTAATCTGTTGATGGCAACTAATAATGTCTCATACACTTTTGAAACAGAATTCAGAACTGTGGCTCCAGACCTACTCATTGTCCTTTGAAAAGGTTTGATGTAAGTAGAGGCAAGAGTTAAAGACATTGGATATTGCGAATAGATTGATATAAAGGATTATGGAACTAGAAAAGGTGATAGATTGATGGGCATAGTTAATGCAAATGAAGTTAAATATATTGCTGAAAAGAGGAAACTTGACAAAGACAGAAACTCATTGATGAACAGATTATGAAAAAGAAACTGAAAGACAGCAAGTTTCACAAGGTGATTTATTTCATAATTCAATCTCATAATTTCTCACAGTTAATAAATAATTTATTACATAATATAATTAGAAATTTTAATCAGTTCACTGCAATTTTGTGGGTGAAACCAGGTGTGCAATAAATAACAAAATGACTGCATTTAATGGCAAAATCTTGGAAACATTAGTATTCCAAGACTAATATCAGTATTTTTATTAGATTAAATACACTTTCAAAACTTTGAAATGAAAGAGATATTTCAAATGAGAAAATAACTTTTTAAGTTAAAATATATGCATATGCTTATTGAGTTCCCTTAAAAATAAAAGACTTTTAAAACCTATCCATGTATAAAAAATTTAAAGAATCTCTCAACATAAGGATGAAATTTATATTCATTTTATTAACATATGTTAAAAGTTGAACCAATTACTGCATTTTTTGTGTTCATAATTGTATAAATATATTTATAAAATATCCATGATGATTTTAAAATGAAATAGGTAGAGTTAGATTAAATGTTTATACACACATACACACACTCATATGGGCATGGGTCAGTACAGAGTTGAACTGTGTACTGGATATATATTAGATATGTGAGAAATTTTCCAGTACTCATTTTTGAAAACTAGAGCTTGAATACACCACTGAAAAGTGTTTGATCATTGGAGACATTTGCACACAATTAATACATACACACACACTCACACATATCTCTCTCTCTCTCTCTCTATATATATATATATATATATATATATTATGTGTGTGTGTGTGTCTGTGCACTTGTGTATTGCAAGCTAGTCACATTTACAGATGTTACATGGGTTAAGAGATCATTTGTAATTATTGCTAATTTTAAATGATTCACATTTTCTGCAGCAGTTAATTAATCAAGAAATAGAAAATAATAGATCAATATAAGAAAAGAAATTAAAAATTTTCCAAAGTTCCTATTGTAAAGCCTTCATTTTTGTGTCTTTCCATATAGGAATCAAAAATCTACCAAAAAAGAAAAAAACTCAAAAAACAAAATCTGATTTTCCTAAATAAAACATGGCACTTGCATAACTGGTGCTAAACCATATCTTAACCTCAGAGTCAAAAGCCTCACACGAAATTCTAAAAATGGCATCAAAGAATTGTTTCTCAATCAGAAAAAAAGGGAGAGAATCAATGAACAGAATTATATTTTTGATGTCAGGTTTGTCTTCAGCCAAAGTTGGTGAATTCCTATCTTCTGTAGAGAAGAAAAGAGCAGGGGTCAAGTCCAGTATTTCTTTCTGATAATCTTTGATGCCCTAAACAGTTAATTCTATTGTTAAACAGAAATAAAAATAAAAAACATTAAGAAAAAAAGGAAAAATGAAATATTTTGAAACTTATAAATTTTTTTTTCCTGTTAATGAAAACTTTTTCATTTATAGATTTGAAAATTTTTATTGCTTTGCCACAATAAAATTTATTCCAAGATAATATGTATGGATCTCTCTCTCTCTCTCTCTATATATATATATATATAGTTTTTAGGTAAAAGTGGTCAGTATGAGGGATACACTGTATGTAAAAATAACTATAAAAATGGATACTGAGGTTAAAATTGAGTGGCCACAATCTGTTTCATGCTTAATCACAATCTTCAGGCCATATATATATATATATATATATATATAAAGTGGACATTCAAGTCAACACACAGAGGCATGATGAGTGTGTTTAGCATGAAACTGTCTGTCCCCTCTGGGTGCTGGCTTCAATGTTCACTTTTATATTTACATATGCTCTATCCCTGTTATTGAGCACTTTAATCCATACATATATACAATATCTTATATATATATATATATATATATATATATATATATTTAGATTGTTCACTTCTACTTTCATGCATACAGGAATTGTCAGGCACAAAACTTGTGCCTGATCATTGTCATATTCATAGAGCATTGAGAAACAGATATATAATTTTTCTTGATAGTAATTTTAGCAAACTGCCCTTGTGACTGACCCTGGAATTTTAACTAATTGCACTGAAAAAAAAATGATCTGCATCTTCCGTTATACATACTTTATGCTAAAAGTGAAATGCTAAAATTTATACTGCTTATATGTTGTTTTAATTAAAATGTGTAGTCGTCTTGTTGAACTAAATTTATCCATTGCTTTCATGTCCATTCAACCATTATCTATAACACATACTCACAAATGTGAAGGGTTTTTTTCTCTTTCTAGATACTCAAAGCATTGAGCACTTTAATTTACAGTGTAGCAATTCCATCACTTGATCCCTCCTCAGATATGTGCAGATAAAGTCTTACATTTTCTTGAACAGAATGTGTCAACATTGGCAATTTTTTTTACAGTAGTTGGTCTATAATAACATATAATGATTGATTTCTCTCTATGTGTAGGGTCTTTGATGTTTTTTAGGCCTGGCATGCACACAAGGGATGTTGACAAATTATTAGCCTGACCTATTTCTGAAAATCTGATCAAGTAAACAGTAGATATTTTGAAAGGAAGAGCTTATTTGTCATGCCAAGAACATTTCCAGATGCCATATATATATATATATATATATATATATATATATATGTGTGTGTGTGTGTGTGTGTGTAATGTGTGCATGTATTTATCTGGGTATATATTGTGCATCTACATATATATGTTCCTGTGTGTGCATCTACATTCACATATGCATATAAGGTATGAAAACCTTCAGGATATATTTATATACTTTGTGAATTTCTGCTTATAATACATGTATTAAATATATATCATATTTATATATAACATTCTAATATTAGCAATGTTTATAATAAATTATTTGGTAGTGTAAGATTTATTATGCAACTCATCATATTGTAAATATATATAATAATGTAGTAAATGATATTTATTTTTTAGTTTCTGGTATATAAAGATTGGCATAGATAATAATAAAAACCTAATCTTAAAACAGAAAACAAGTGATAGGTAGACAATGTTAAATATTGTAGAAATTTGGACAGAGATATGAGAACAATCAAAAAAGAAACTGAAAAATATTAGCAAGATAAGAAAAAGAAAAACAGGAAAGTTTCAGAAAAAGTAAAACAGTAATAAGCAAGAAAAATGGATTTATCAGCAAGAAAATATTTCAAGAAGCTAGTTCTGCAAATAGAGATAAAACATGTAGACTATTAAGAACATTGGCCAAAGACCTAAAAACAAACAAATTATCAACTTTTAAGTAAGCATCAAAAAGACCAATATGTAAATTGGACAAAGAAATAAATGAAAACTGATTTCCCAATAGTAATTTTAGTGATGAATGTTGTGCAACATTAGATGGACCTGTTGACTGAACTGGAGTTTGGGTCATGCATGGAAATCACTGGCCAACATCACAAAGAAGACAACAGTGGATAGGAGAGTAATATTTTGAGCAGTAAAATTGGAAATCCCTTTAAAGCTGATGTTGACATCATGGTACATACAGAGGATTATTGTAAATTCTTCAAACATAATATAACCTAATAGCATTAGGCTAAAACTATATTGCTTCAAGACAATGCTCGTTCACATATAACATACTTAAATATAAAAACTATTGCAAGTAATGCAAAAGTTAAAATAATAAAATTGTTAACAAATTCACTAGTTGAAAGAGTGATGTAGGTTATAGAATGTCAAAGAGCTCAGATTAATATATAAAATAATCAAATAATGATCTATCTATCTATCTATCTCTATCTCTCTCTCTCTCTCTCTATACATATATATATATATATATATATATATATATATATATATATTTAGGATGCTGTGTTAATTAAACCAAGATACTCTTATGCTTTCAATCTTTTATTTATAAATAAAAAATTATGTCACATTTTGTTTACCCAAAAGCTGGAACCCAGAAAATAAGTTATTATAAGTATGAAGCATTTTTATAAGGATAAATATAAGTTGAAATTTACATGATATATTGTTTTTATAAATAAAATTTTATCCTTTTAAAAATTTAGTTTACATAACCCAGAAAATCAGTTTTATTAAATATAAGTTTTTACTTATATTGTTTTTTTTATAAATAAAATTTTATCTGAAATATTTATTTATCTATAAAGGCTAAAATTATTTATATATATATATATATATATATATATATATATATATATAGGAATAAAGTGTCACTGCTGACACCTGAGTTTGAACATAGATCGATAATGAGCAAACACAGGCAATCCCATTATTGAATTAAGTAGGCCACATGACCATAGAGGAAATGCATATATAGGAACTTGCATGACATCTAACTGATTGCTATTTCTAGTCTATCCTCTATACTATATGGATCACTATTTCTATTTTATCCTCTATTATTATACAGACTATTATTCTCTACTCTATTCACCATACTATTTCTCTTTTTGGATCACTATATGGATTACTATTCAAGTGAGTATTATCAAGCCCATACTATTAGTGTGAGTGCTATCTGAGGGTGTCTGACACCAGTATTGTTCAACGGCTATAGTTGTATCTGTGATTACAAAGTCTCTACTACAATGAGCATTATGAAAAGTGACAAGTATTCATTGGCATCACAAAAGTGTCAAACAAGTGTTTGTTGATATCACAAAATTTATATATATATATATATATATATATAGTTTCACCCCAAGTAATGCTCCTAGAATGCTACAGGAAGTGAAAGAGAATGAGAAAACTGAGAATGGGAAGGACTGAGGAAAGGTCAAAAATGAAACAAGGTTCAAGAAGACAAGAATGGCAATTAATTTTGCATTTAAGTTTTTGAAGAATGTAGTTATTAGAGAAGCCAAAAATTGGATGGGAATTCTACAGGTGGCAATTGTTAGAAAAGAAACTGTTAGAGTAACGGTTACCCAGGAAAAAAAGCTCATCAGAACAGTTTCCATAAAAATATTTGTAGAAAAGACAGAGGCAAATCACATCAGTGAGAAATTGATAGTCGAGATGCATGGTCAAGACCGATTACATTACAGACCCTTCTTTGTATTTTGTCAAGAATCTCAAGATGTACAGCAGGAGCACCACACCAGATATTGCAACAGTATTCAATTCATGGACAAATGGTAGATTTATAAATGTGCAAGATGGATTCTGTTTATGGTTTGGATGTGGCAAAATTTTTGAATATACATTTACACATTCATGAGGAACTTGCTTATCAGCTTAAAGTTATGATGCTGATGATATATTGTTTTTTTCTTTGTAATGAATAAGGGTGATATTGCCATGGGTTTTGCTAAAATCTATGGAAATTAATGATTTTAAATGAGAATGGTAATAAAAGTTTTAGTATATAAAATTGCTTATGATTTTAAAGGTCTAGTATATTTTCTTCTTGAATCAACATTATTTTTCTTTCACATGGATAAAGATAAAGTTTTATTTAAATAATATTTTACAGCATAGTTATAGAATTATAAATGAATTCCCTTTAGAGAATTATGGACAAGAAATGACTTTGAAACATGTTTGTATCTCTGTGATTTTGGTGTTAAAGTTAATTTCCTTTTACAATCATTTAGTTTTTGTAGAAAAGAAAGATGGGAAAACAGTAAGAATTAACAAAACACAGAAAGTAGAATTATTTCTAAGAAATGAATGTAAAAAAGTAAAACCATAGGTATGATCAGTGGATGACAAAATGAGAAAAAAAATGTGTTATTAAAGAAGGGAATGAAAAAAGAGAAAAAGAAGAGAATATGGAAGAAGTATGAAAGAAAAAATGAATGAATGACTTCAAAAAGGGGATAGTAAAGAAAAATGTACTACAGATAATGAGAGTAGGTTAAAAAGAAAAAAAAGAGAAATGAAGGTAAATTATAAGAGGATATAAAAGATGGAAAAAGAAAAGTAATTTCTCAAAAGCCAAAGTAAGATGACTGTTTCACACCAAAGATAGAAAACCTGAAAGTCAGCAGGTGCAAAGAAGAGCCAAAAGCATACATTTTTAAAAATGGCATTTTTATTCTTTTTCAAGAAAGGTGCAAACAGATGTTTCATAAGTATCTACAAGACAGAGATGCAACCAGTTGAAAAGGATTTATTTTATCTGATCAAAGTTATGTTGCATATAAATGTATCTACTAATGCCTTCAACCAGATATTCATTTCATACAGTTTGTTTTTTTTAAATTATTCACTGCACTAAAATCAACTTTTCTGAAAAGTGACATGTATTTCAATAGATTTCCTCTGATACTTTTCCATTAATTTTGCATGCAAACTGAATTCCGAGTCTAAATAAATATTTCAATTTTTAGCTGGAAGTTGAATATGTTTCTAATAATTTTTGTGTCAAAGAAAAACTGAATGAAATAAAAAGAGAGAGAGAGAGAGAGAGAGAGAGAGAGAGAGAAGCCAGTTTCATTTCAAAGAAAATCTATAATAGTGATATACACAAAATCAAAAAGAAAAAATTAAGGATTTATTTTATACATTAGCCTCTTAGTGTTTTGGATGTGAGGATTGACATGTTTATAAGGTAAAATTCAGCACTATCCAGTCTTTTAAATAGCATATTTTATTAGAATCATTTATTTAAAAAAAATGGCAATTTCATCTATAAACATTATTTTTATTTTTTTCATGTTTTTTTACCAGCTTTACACAGTTTTTCTGGTATATATATATATATATATATATATATATATATATATATATATATATACATTTTTAGAATTAGTTTGAAGAAAAAGAATTAAGATCTGTTCTCTTTAAAAATCTTATTATATTTGTAACAACAAATTACTTCTGGGGTATGGGAATCCACATTTATTTGAAACTTAATTTACATCTCGGAAACATTTTTCAATTAATTTTTAACACTGGTGAAGCATCCAATTTAACAAAAGCAAATAACTTTCTTTCTCTCTTAATAAAAGACTAGGTTAAACTACAAAAATATTTGGTTAATTTTGTTTGTCAGTGCCATGAAACATTTACTGAGAGACTTTTAAGAATTCTCAAAATCTTTAATATACATGATTAACTCCATAAACCACAAAACAGTATTTATATGTGTTCATCCACATATATTTTCTTAGAGATAAGAGATTGGCTGCCAAGCAGATCAGTATCAAAAGCTTTAGACTTCAATAATGACCATCAATGATGCAGGTATATTTACCTGGGACTCAGCTGGTCAATAAATAAAAATAATAATAATAATATTTTAATTATTTCAAAAAAAAAAAGGAAACATTCCTTTTCTCAGAATATTGTGTAGCTTAAGGGAAATATATGTACAAAGATATAAACACACACAAACATGGATATCAATGGATCACAAGTGTTTTACTTGAGGTGACAGAAAAGATAATGTCTGACAACAATTTCCAAAAGAAGCCATTACTTAAAGACAAAAAGTCTTGACAACATGTCTCCATCTGAAGATTGATCAATAAATTTGTAACTTAACATGTAGATGAATTTTAACTGAAATCTTTCACTGTATACAGTGTATATTTATGTAATTAATATTCAACCCTGGATTAAGTTCATTTCCAAAGAAAGAGATTATTTGAAAAAGAAATGTTTATTGTTAAAATGCATTGTTTTCATTATTAGGCTATGGAATTATTCATTTACATATCTTATTTCCACTTTCATTTTGACTAGTCTTATCTTCATCTTATTTTTTCTTGCTTTTTATTACAACTATCATCCTATTAATCTACAATATGGCTGGTGGCAATTTGGGAAGTTCATTGTCTATATCTGCATTCAAAGTGACTGTTGAAAGGTTTTTGACCTGACACTATTCCCTAAGTTAGTATTTCAATGACCACATATCAGAATATTAATTTTTGAAATGGGATTTCTACACATCCTCACACTATATAGTTTACTTTTATATTGAGTAATACAATGTGACTGCTTCAATAAATGAGACAAAATTGTGTTTATATATATATAAATGATATTAATCAGAGATGACATAGAACTTGTTTTATCAATTTTTAATCACATTCAGTAATTTATCTTCTGTAAATTTAATCAAAATCAGCACTTTGAATATGATAAGATTAGTGGCAAAGTTTAATTTTTATTATTGGGTTTAAAGTTAGGTCTCCTGATTTAAGAGCATCAAACTTATTGCATCCTGTACATTCATCTATGGAACATGTATTTTCAAACTCTTGAATCAGCTTTTATTTTCTGTCATTCCTAAAACTCAAAATCAAATTTGATAACAATTAAGTTTGCTATTTTAAAATCCCTTCATGCATAAATTTTCACATTCATATTTGTTTTTATTTTAAATATACAGAAATAATATTTTTTTTTAAGCAATTTGCTCCAAGCAAGGTGGGCGTGCCACTAGTACACAAGGGGGCTACAGAGAATGTAAGTAATAGAAAAGACTGGGTATGGAGGGTGTGGGTGAGGAAAAAATAAAAAGAAGAATGGCGGAGGATAAAAAGAAGAGGATCAAGGCAACAGAAGATGTTGCTGATTGAGATAGGAGGAAATGGTAGTGTTGTCTTTGTAGATGCTGACTTGAGAACTGATGATGTCAGGAAGATCATTGATGAAGATCAGAAACAGTATAGAACCAAGGATATAGCCATGAGGAACACCATTGTTCATATGGAAGGAACTGGAAGAGTACCCATTCAGGACAATCTTCATTTCACAATTAGACAGGAATGATTGGATAAAAATCAAATAATCATCCATATCCCTGAAGCTTATGTAGAAGGCCATCATGCCAAACTCTGTCAAACACCTTCGATATATATCTAGAACAACAGCTCGAGCTTCACTGTTATTATCAAGAGCTTGGTATATATATTCAATTATGGCCGTAAGCACATCAGCAGTAGACCAGGCAAAGCAGAAACCATATTGTTTGTCAGAGGGTAGATTGTGGGTGGTGAGATGCTACGTTGGCATTGATTAAAGCCTTGAAGACATTGTTGAAGAGTGGTAGGAGGCTGATAGGATGGTAGTTAGATAGATCAGAAAGGGTCTCCAGAGTTCTTAAAGACAGGACGACAGAAGAGGACTTCCAACAGGCTGGAAAGCAAGAATTTGTGAGGCAATTGTTGTAGAGTTTGGAGAGAACTGAAGCCAGCTCAGGGGCACATTTCTTTAGGACGACAGCTGGTATACCATTGCCACCACTTGCCTTATGAGAGTCTAATTTAGAGATGATGTCTAATGCCATCAATGGGTTTATGCACATCTCACTCAGTTTAGCCTTAGTTCTGGGGGAGAAATCAGGTGTGGGTACTCCAGATGAGTCATGTGTTAAGTTGGATGAGAATTTCTGAGCAAAGCATTCAGCTTTATCAGCTGAGGATGTTAGGATTCTGAATTGATTGAATAGAGGAGGGATTGAGGATTTGCTGTAGTTCAGCACACTCTTGCAGCACCACCAATAATCTTTAGAACCAAACTTGTGAAATGCAATACATTGTTAAATCCTATCATCAAACAGTAACTTTGCTTCATTGAGGACATGCTTGCATTCATTATGAGCAGAGACAAAGAGACATCTGTTGCAATCAGACATGTTGCCCCAGTACAGATAGGATTGATTCCTATGGGCTATAGTGGCAGGAGAAAGCAGGTGAGAACCAAGGAGATGAATGCAATTTAACTTGGTATTTTCTTGCTGAAATGAAAACCTTGATGCCAACTTTTACCCAGGAAGAGACCTCAGATGCACATTTTTGTATGGGATGGTTAAGAACCACATTCCAAGGAACGTCACAAAGGAAATCATGGAACGAGTCCCAGTCTGCATGTTGATAACAGAAAGATATTCTGTTAGTAGGAGTTTCATGGTTGGAGGATGAGTGGAAGGAGATGTTAACAGATACTACCGCATGATCAGAGTTGCCAAGAGGACACAGCTGTATTGTGTGACAAGAATCAGAGATGGTGGTAAAATAGAGATTGAGAAGGGAAGCGTCATCATCTGTGTTACTGGGGAAATGCATAGGAAAGTCAACCACTTGCATGAGGGATTGAGTGATTGAAAAGTTAAGGGTTTGGATGCAGCAAGGTCAGTCACAGAGTGTTTAAGCCACATGGTACAGTGGGTGTTAATGTCACCAAACATGAATATGTTAGCAAACAGATGTAGAGAGATGACTTTTTCTATATTATCAGAAATGCTATCAAGTATACAACAGTCTTGAGAGGAAGGGTAACAGTAGAGAAAGAAGAGATAGCTTACTGAATTGAGGAGAGATAGATGGAGACATATATACAAATGGTCTGGAGATTTCAAAGAGAGTTCTCTAGCTAGCAGTAGATGATCGCAGACATAAACTCCCAGGCCATGCATGTGAATTTTAGAGTCTTTTCTAAGAGGAAGGTAGCCAGGAATTGAGAAATCAGAGGAAGGGATTGACAAGTTAAGGTTAGTCTCGCAGAACACTAGTATATCAGGAGACTTATCAAAGAGGAATGTTTCTACTATGAAAATACATTAATCAAGGAAAGAGATTTTATGCCTTGATATGTATAATCAATATATCATTTTTAAATATGCTCTTCTGCAAGGGTGACTTGCTAATCCTTGTTGCAGACACCTACTCAGGCATACAGATATTTCTTCAACAACCACAGAGGTGACCTGTAGTTTATACTGTAACTATGCTAAGTGGATCTTAGTTACAGTTTTGGGGGCTAAAGTGCATAATCTAGCATGATCAAGGCTGTTCTGCTCAAACTCTCAGTCACCATCTGTAGTTTCTGAACAGTTTTGTCTACCCAATTTCTTTCACGGGGCTTGGGTTAATCTATGGTATGATTTTTTAGATACTTTCCAATCGTTATAAACTGGGATCATCTTTCCAGACTGATATTATCATATCTTTGATACAGGTTCAAACCTAGATTTCATGTTCAGATCAATAATGTTGTAACCACCCAGTCACACACCCAATCCTTACTACTTATATGCCGCTTAAAAGTGTTGATTTAAACTTTGGTTTAAAAGATATGCATTTCTTAAGGACTTGTGTCTCAGTAATTCTCAGTTGCTTTCTTCAGAAATTAGCAATTAAAATAGATCTCATGAAGTGTGCATATATACAAGGTTATGATGTCCTAAAGTATTTATTGTTAAACATTTGGAGGCAAACAAATGTGGGCTTTCAAATACAATACACTGAGGAAACATGTATCAGAAACTTCTAGCTATATGATAATTTGTATCAGACATAAATAGATTTAAATTTCATATTAATCTTGATGGATATTGCTACTACATCTGGTTTGGTGATTTGCTATGTATTTAGATATTCTTGATTAAATACAAAGAAGTATCTGCAGTGTTATTGGTCCTAACCTGGCATCTTGGTTTCAGCCACTTTCGCACTGCCCTGTGCTTTTTCTATAAATATTTCTATTGTAATTGTTCTGATGAGCTTTTATTTTTGATCTCAAGACTTTATGAATTTAAGTGTACAACTAAATTGTTGTCAAGGTCTCATCATCTTACAGTTGAAATGGCTAGATATAACTGTAAGTTCTATACTAACTACTTTTATCTCTCACTCTCTCTTACTGGCTTTTTGCTTTACAGTCAACTTTGATCTTCAAAAATTTAAATGCAATATCAGTCATTATCTTCATTTCTTTTCATTATTGATCTTGTTCCTTAATAATTTTTTCTAATTCTTATATTCTCTCAAACTTAGTAATGCCTTGTATCTTAGTGGCTTTATTACCTTGCTTGGAGTGTAATGATTAAAAAAAATACTGTCTGAAGACAGTGCTGAAAAGAAGTGTTTACTGATCTGAGAAAAAACATTCAGCTAGCACTTTGTTCATATTAAAATATCAAAATGCAATTAAAATTTCTCTTTCAATTCCTGCTCAATATGAAAATTAAGAAATAACAGTGTGTACATTTTTTCTTTGACTTCCATTTCTCTTGGTTCTCTTACATTTTTTAGACTATAATACTCACTGTTGCTACTAGATAGATCAGTCATAAATATCAAAATACGTGTATTCTTAGATTGTTTTGCAATCAATATATAGCAGTCTACTAACTCAGTTAAGTGACAAAAAAAATTGTGCTTATCCCAAAAAGGTAATTTTAATTTACTATTTTAATGAAACTACCTTTTGATGTATCCTGCCTATCAACCAGATAATCTGTTCTTAATCCTGTCCATTGCATGCAAAGTAAGAAAATAATGAAAAAATATCCATCAGAAATAAAAAAAAGCATAATAATCATTTACTTTAAAGAAAATGTCTCCTTCTTGTGATGCTTACAGAATACATACTTCAAGAGAGTGAGAATAACAATAATCAAAAAAGAGAGAAACTATATTTGAAATCCTTTGTTAATGATATAGAAATAAAAACTCTGAAAGACTTTGGCATTTTTTTTTTTTTTTTTTTACTATTGTTGACCCAACACAAAGCCTAAGTGCCACTCAGGGTAGATGGTTACTTAATGGGATGTTTTAGGGGTGTATATGCAGGTCGCAAAGGTTGCATATTATGAGGATACGTAAGATAGATAAAAGTTGACCCTCAACTTGAAGAGGTTAAGATTGTAGTGTTCATGGAAGCATCCACTCAGGAGTCCATTTCACATTGCAAAAATTCTAGGGAAGGAGCTGTCTGAGTGGAACATATTCAATTTTATCTATTCCCACTCCAGAGAATACATTAAATATGTTTTGAGGGAGTCATTTCCATGACATTAAATTTATCAATTTGAAACAAGTTGTTTACAATACTGTGTCAATGCAGATGATTACAGGGTAGAAATAGAGAACTGGTAGAAAGTTGTTTTTTTTTTTCACTAAAGCTTAGTAAGTATCTTTGACTTGAGTGGACCGCCACAATCTGGTAAGTTTTCCAGCCATTAAATCATCAAAAATAGCAGCTGTTAGATTACAAAACATATGTTAATACTTGACAGCTTGCATAGAAATTTAGTCAATATTTTGTAGTTGATATTTAAAACTTTAAAAAAAGTATTCCTTCATGTCATATTCATGAACTTAAACTATTTGTATCATACAATGATTTGAACTGTTTGACTTCTTTCTTTTAAAAATCACTGTTTCTACTGTTTTGTTGCTATCAAATGCAGATAATAACTTTGTGAACTCTACTTGTGATTCTTAATGTTCTGTCTTCTTCCTTTGTTTTGTACAGTGTTGAATACAAATTATCACCAGTTTGAAACATTTTAAAAATCTTTTCCTTTGTGTCTTGTATGACTATTGCTTTTGTACATTCATTATATAATAGATTAGGAAGTGTACCAAACTAGCTACTTTTTGAAAAACATTAAGACAACCTATTCATCCAAGCTTTGGATTTCTTTAGAAAACTTGTGGTGGATATTCAAAGCTTTAACCAAAGAAATGGCAAAAGTAACTTTGAAAAACTGATTGTCAAACGACACTCATGATGTGTAATCTCATATTCTGTTATAAACTGATTTTGTTTTATAGTTGCTATGATTCTAGATTAATTCTTGAGGTTTGTTAATGGTTTGTTCTAAAGTTATATCCATAATAACAACAGTGAATTTATATTTAAACAATTTTATAACATGATCCTCTTTATGAACATTTCTGGGATTGCCCATCATGTTACTGTATGAACAATCTTTATTCATGACTTTTTTTTTTTTTAATTGTTTCAATCCAAGCAAAGCAATAATGCCAATAGGATGCAGGGGGTTACAGGGAGTGAGAGAGAATGAGAAGACTTTACTGAGGAGGAAGAAGTTAAAGGACAATAAAGGAACATGGTTCAGAGATACAAAGAACACAGTCAAACATAGTAATTACTGACAGAAGTTTCTGTACTGTATCCAGTATAGTTCCAAGAAAGATTATCTATCAGAACTATTTTAGAAGATGGAAGAATCTTAGAAATTCATCCCAGTACAAAGATTTTTCTGATTCTTGTTTTCTACAGTCAACAGATTTTTTTAAAAAGTTTGGTTCACCCTGTACAAAGCCCTGTTGGCCCATTGAGGTAAAGAATTACATTAAGTGGCAGTTTATATGGAGAGGAGGGCAAGATAATCCTAGACTTGAACAGATTAAGATTGTACATCCTCTTGGAAGTTAGTTCCACAGTGATTTGCAGGAGGAAGCTGTTCAAGTGGAACTTACTTCTCATCAATCGATACAGAAGGAATGTGGGTGGTCTGCTACAATTTAAGTAGCATGGTGGGTCCTAGCCATGAATTTTAAGACTTTCCATAGACATAACAACAGAATAGTGAGAGGCTTGCCACATTCCACCCATGAGAAACTTTCTAAAAAAAAAATGTGCCTGTGTTCCCCAGCGTGAAAGCATTTTCCTTGTTCAACCTACATCTTACTGTCCATGAGTGTAAAAGGAAAAAGAAGATACCAGGGAATGATATTTCCTATTTATATGCTTAGGAAGCATCCCCTAGTGACAGTCTTTTTAGGGAAGTAAGTGGGGTAACTCCACACTGAGATGCCAACATTATTAGATGAAAATTCTACTTGGTATTTGATTAAAATACTAAGATAATGAGTAAACACTTTGGAAAAACAATTCTCCGCATACAAATTTTCCTACAGAACTGTAGCCAGATCCAGAACAATGAACATAGAGATAGTTATTTCATGCCTGCAAAAAAACGGAAACGAATGTTAAACATTGCCAATATTTTACTGATAGTAATAATTTGTCATTGTGTAATTTATCTTTAAATTATTTAAGATGCTTTTACTTTTTTACATTGTAAATATAACAAATCAATTTTTATTATTTTGCTGTAGGATTTTCTTAAAGTTTATTGATTGCATTTATATTACTTGCAAGTTGTCAAACTACTGCAAAAATATGAGATTTAAAATTCTAAAAAAATCTATAGTAGTTGAAATTAAAGGACTTATTGGTCTATCTTAGTTCCCGTTAACTGCATTTTGATTTATCTAACGACTAAATGTTTATACTAAACTGAAAACATTCTTCATTGAATGAAAGTGCAGTTCATAATATGTTCAGCAAGAAAAAACATAATTTAGGTAAAAATGCATCCTTTCTTTCATCATGGAGCTGCAAATAGACTTTACAGAATCTTAACAACTGAGTATTTTTTTTATAGATCTTGATAAATTTTGGTATTTGATAATATCAACATATTGCTTATATTTTAAAAGTCAGAATTTTTAGAATATCTTGCTTTGATCACTAGGAAGTAAGAATGTTCTTTCAGATTAAACTGCTCTGCATAATTCAGTGCTTGATTAAAAACAATATGAATAAAATCATAAAAAAAGACAACCTGAGTGACATCTCTTCATCTTAGTAAATGCTTTCTTTTTTTCCTGAATAAATTACCAATAATCTAAGATAAAGAATTTGTATTTTTCAGAGAGAAAATTTTATCTTATCTTATGAAAAAAAAAAAGAAGAAATTTATAATATTTTTGTACTTTTAAAGAAAAGTAATTTATCATGTCCCATACAACATGTTAGCAATTTAGTCAAAATTATAAAGATACAGTTTGTGCACACATACATAAGTATTCATACGCACATTCATCTATATGTTCACAGACATGAACTCACATATATACTTATATAGCATTATATTACACACACTCATGCATATATATATATATATATATATATATATATATATATATATATATATATATAAACAAATTTCATTACAAATGACTGACAAGGTACTGTGGTTAATTTTTTTTTATTTAGGACATTGATGAATAAAATTAAGGCAGCAAGAGTTTTTCCCTGTCAACATGGGGCATGTAACTTTACTAGTCAATGTTCTAAATAAAACAACTTAACAACAGTACCTTGTTGGTTGTTTTTAATGAAACTTGTATAAAAGATGGATTACTGCTGAAATACACAATTATTAAATTACATGAGCCAGTAACCAATTTGGAAAGTAACACTACAACATTCAGAAAAAAAAAAAACTTATGACATCAAACAATTCTGATATAGGAGACATGATAATCAACAAAACTACCATAATGGCAAAACTTACACTGAAACTAAGTAAATTCACTTGGTAAATTCTTCTCTAACTATTACATGTCCAATGTCAACAAGTAAAAGCTCTTGCCACCTTAAGTTTACTAGTCAGTATCCTAAATAAATAACTTAACCGCAGTACCTTGTCAGTTGTTTTTAATGAAACTTGTATAAAAGAAGGATTGCTGCCTAATTACATTGAAAAAAGAATGTAATTCAAGAACAGTGATGTTAATACTGAAAAGTGTAAAGTTTGGTATGTTCTGTATTTTGAAGAAAAAAATCCAGCTATTAAAAAAGCTTCCATATTTCTTGCTATTAAATTATTGTACTGTTCTTATTTTATCTTCCTTTCTCTCTCACTATTTGTGTCCTTTTCTCAGCATGTGTATATATATATATATATATATATATATATAATTCAAAGTCTGGCAAAACAAAATCAATTCTTGAATATTACTCACATACTTTTTGCCAGACTTTGGCAAAAAGTAAGTAATATTCAAGAATTATTTTTGTTTTTGCCAGACTTTGAATTATGACATTTTGTGTCCTCCACATGTTTTGACTGATCTTTCAAACACCTGATGAACATTCATGAATGTCCTCAAATTTAAAAGCCTTAATAAACCAATGACATCTTTGCTCTTATACATAAACACATGCAGCAAAATAAATCCTACATTGCCTTGATAAAGATCCTTGGAGGATGAATCATGTCAGCTAAGAATAGTTTTTCCTCTTGTCTCTTTTTATTCATATAGATATATACATATCTATATGAATAGATGAGCATATAGCCTAGCAGTTATTGGTGCAAAAAGTGAGATTGGGTTATCAAGCTCAAATTCTGGCTGAGTCCATTGTATTTGTTTTCACACATTTGAAAAGGTATGACTCCATCTCTTCGACTTTTGGCTTGGGTTTAATACAGGAGCAGTCTAGCACTACTTTGTAGCCAGTCTAGGATAAGGAAAACTCCAGTTTTAAAATAGTTTATGTCTGGCGTAAGCATCTCCACCCATGAAATCCTATGTGCTATGGAAAATACAACAGCAACACTTAGCATGTTGAGGCTGTGATCCTATACTCTATGGAGTAGTCTACATGGTCAAGAACATCAGCACATAAATATATACAATAGCGACTTCTACAGCAAGGAAAGTTGGGTCACTATATTGTGCTAGAAACTTTTTTTCTCATCGGAGTCCATCATGCACATTTACAAATCTACTATTTATCCATGCACTTTCCCTCTTTCTCTTACTTTCACTCCCTGGAACCCACTTGTACCAGTGGAATTCCTGCATTACTTGGTGGGAAATGATTAATATATATATATATTCAGCAAAAAAAGAGAACAGGTTAAAATTGTTTTCTGTCAGCCCCACTGTCTTCCCAAATGATCAATGCTGAGAGGAAAAAGATCATACAGGTCTTCCTTAATGGTACCAATATTCATACTCTGGCTTCCATTTTCAAAGTCCATTCAAGAATCATCAAGAGAATGGTGAATAAAAGGAAAACTGGATCAGGAGGTCTCAACAGGAAGACGGATCATCATTTCAACTTAGAGCTAAAGATATCAATTAGAAAAGATCCAACTCAATCCATAAGATGTTTGGCACATGAGAGAGAAGTTTCAGCTATGAGAGCTCAAAAAGACTTGAAAATGAAATCATACATGTAATGTGTGAGGCATTGTGTTACTCCAGGTCAGAAAGTTAGGAGGTTAGAGGGTGAAGATCATCTTAAATAAGTTGGAATACAGTCCTGGAATAATATATATATATATATATATATATATATATATATATATATATATATATATATATATATATATTTGAACTCTATTTCAATCCTTCATGAGCTACTGATCCTTAGCTATGATTAATTAATGATGAACGTCATTTTTGTTTATGATCGATTTCATTATGATTCTTTTGTGAAAGCTTGGAAATTAATTATATATTCTTATTGCTCAAAGCAGAGTTCAATAGTGGTATAAAAACCTCAGAGAATTTCATAGATAGCTTTAATCATTTCTAAGATCAGAACAATCTAACAAATAGACAATTTTGCTGTTACAACTGGTGTGTGTGTGTATATATATAAGTAGAAGATCAAATATTCATTTTATATATATATATATATATATATATATATATATATATATATAATACATATATTCAAACTGTAGAATATTTTTTCTAATACAGTCAACTATACACATGTACCTATTTAATTGTTCAAAAGTATATGTAAATGACAAATATGCATAAAAATTTGCCATGTATAATCTGAACTTGAAATATATGGAAAAAATACAAGCATCCATATATATATATATATATATATATATATATATATATATATATTCTGGGACTGGTATATATTCACATTAAGGATTTCTTTAAAAAAATTTACAGTGATACATATTTATATATTCATGCAAAAGCCCACAAACATATATATATATAGCAAGATGAAAAAATATTTGGGCACATGCAAAATGTTCCTTTCCTATTCTTCTACTGCACAAATTTACCCTAAAATAAGTAATATAATTTGATTTGAAGTGAGATCTGAAAATACAATAAAAATACAAAATGAAAACACTTGCAAATATATAGAGCTATAGAACTGATGAACAAAAATAACAATAGGTGAAAAACGTATTTGAATATATGAATTTAATCAAATTAATATTTACTTTTAAAGCCCCCATTTGCAATGATGGTTCAGTGATGTTTTTATAAGATTTTATCAACATGCTGCAGCATTCTTGTGGAATTTTTACATATATACTCATCAATCCCTCAATATTTCTAGGATCTGCTGAATACACTTATTTCAACTGTGCCAGAAATTTTCAATCTAATTCTAATCAGATGTTCAAGACTACTAGAGCAGTTTTATATTGCTTCTGCTAAAACGTTTTCAAGTTTCTTTCCTAATCATTGTATTTAGAAATTCAAGCATCATTCTACTTCATCTCGTATATCAATACGAATAAGAGATCCTTCAATGATACACTATAACATGCCTGAATGCCACTTGCAGCAAAACAGTCATTGACCATTATGTTGCCACTTCTGTGCTTTATTGTGAGTACATTGTTTCTTGTGAGTGCACGGCTGAGTGATTAGAATATTACTATTCCAAATATGAGACACTAGTTTGAATCTTATGATGGTTGATTTGTCAGGCAGATGACTTGATGATATCAGCCTGGGGAGACAATTCCAGTATGCATCACTTTGAGAAGTTTTTACAAACCATGTCACCAGTTGACACAAACCTTGTGAGTGAAATTGTGTTAGCTAGCCACCTTTGTAGACAGTCATACAAGCTCATATCAAGATCACATACAAGCAGCGAGCCATACTATGCTACTGATGTTACTTGGATCATAAGAGTCATCCACTTGGGATGAGTTAGGGTTTAAATGTTTTATTTTAGTTTCATAGGATCAATAAACATTTTTTCAAAACTCTATTTCTTTATTATTAAAAGATTTATTTTTAGCACATCAAACTTTAAATAATCCTCATGCAATTCATCATGATTGATTCTTTTCAATCAATCAAGGCTAACTGCAGTCATGATCACAGAGTCATTCCCTACATGCAAGCCAACAATCTGCCACTGCTAGTGACATGCCACTGGGTGGCATGCCACTAGCATTTAGGGAAAATTACAAAGAAATGGATTCATACCTTTTAAGGGCATTTTTACATAAGTGAATGTAATGAACTTGATTAGAATTTGATCTCAGATCTCCAATTTTTCATTCAAAGCCACTATCCATTATACCACCTGCATATCCCTGATTCTTTTAGTGGCCAATATTCCACCTACTTTAAAATATTCTAAAATCCCTTTTCCTGTAATCAGATTTTGCTTCACTTTCTTTGCATGTTTCTAATTTTTTATATATTTTACAAAGTTATTTTGATTCTGAGGACTGTATTGTGACCACTTAAAATTTAGTAATGGCCAGATGTCAAAAGAAATTGTCATAGTGAATGGCCACTTTAATTAAATCATAACCATTAGTTCTTATATGGACATTTTACAACTTTGTGTGATCATAAATGTAGTTCAAGTATTGTTAGTTATTCATGTAAAAATTTCTTGATTTCATTAAACTTTTTTTTCTTCATATAATCAAATTTCTTATCAAAATAATTTATTTGTGCTAATTAATCAGTTAATTCAAATAAACTTCACTTTTGTACTCATTGGCAGTTCTAAACAGACAAACATAATTCATAGACTAAAACAAGCGAATATCTAAAGCTGACAGTTTTAGAAAATTTGCTGCATGTGGAAAGGCTCCTCTTTCCAGCACTACAGTCTTTTACTGTATTACACTTGCCACTGAAGAATGGAATGTATCATTGGTAACTGAAGAATAGATTTTGTCATACAGCAAAATTACCTGTCAACTTCCAGGCATGGAGAAAGGGCTTTTCTCTTCCAGTATATCATTAAAGTGAGCCATTATAGTTATTGGTGCAGTAACAGATTGTCCTGGTTCCAAGAATTCATAATAAAGAATTCTGCCTGAATTTCACTAAAAGATAAAACTTTTTCTCCAGTCGATTCTGCATAAATTGAGATATTAATGGCTGTCATGGATCTAAGCACAAATTTTGTTCTTGAAGTACATACCGCTTTCATTGTTCAAAAAGGATTTTTTTCTGTTCAGGTGTTTAATTGTTGACTGATGTTCCATTCTTTAATTTTATGTTGAACCCATTTGCTTAACTTCTGAATTTTTCAACATTGTGCCACAGTTGAATAATTCAGTTCTAATTTTATGAAAATTTTCATTTTATTTGTAACACATCTTGCTAAAACTTGCTGCTTGCTACTGAGCTCAAATATTGTTTTGAAATTTTGCAAACCATCTCTGACATAAGTTTGTAACTGCTGCATGATTGCTTTTATTTTCAGTGATCCATTGCTAAGGTTCTCCATCATTTCTTCCCAGAAGCGAAGACTAACAATGACAGGACCTGATTACATTTCTTGATTTATCTTAAGAACAGATCGTATTTTTTTTAATTTTTTAATCATTTCATCCCAAGCAAGGCAATAAAGCCACTAAGTTACTGAGTGTTGGAGAATATAAGAAAAATCTACTATTTAGGAGAGGGAACAATAAAAGAACAGGAATTAAGAAGACAGAAGATAATGATTGACATTTTTTGCAGCAAGAAATGCAATAGAAGAAACTTAGCATAGCACTTATTGTTACATCTAGCCATTTCAAGTGTAAAATTATGTGAGCATTTGCCAGTCAGTTATATTATAAAGATTATAACTATGCAACACAGTTAATACTATATATATATATATATATATATATATACTAACATTCTTTAGACAAGTTGGAATCCTTCCATGCTGAAAATCTTTATTGGTCTCTACAAGAGATTTTATGCTTGTTCAAATACTTATGTTTTTGACTCTTATAAGATGTACTGCTTAGAAGTATTTGAAAATATTTATGTTTTTATTTATTTACATGTATATTTGTAGAAAAATATGATAAAAAAACATATGGTCACAATTATATATACACAATCATATGTTTAACAGGGTTTGCAATATGAACAGCCCAAAATATGTGCTACATATTGAATATGTCAAAATGAAGCAACAATAGAAATTTAACTATCTAGGAAATGTTTAAATAGCAAAAGGTACCTTCCAAAAGCTAAACAAAGTATTAAGAAATTGGAAAATTTTGTTAGAAATAGTTCTGAACAGCTTTGTAACATCCGTCTCCCTATATAGCAGTGAATATTGGTCATTTTTTTTTAGATGAAGGAGAAATTTGAGGCAACAGAAATGTGGTTCTATAAAAGGATACTGAGAATACAATAAGTAGAACATGGGAACAATGTGAAACTTTTAAGAAAATGAGAACAAAAGACACTTGTACTTAGAATAAGAAAAAGATGGTTGAATTTTCTGGGATATGTAATGAGGACAGAATGCTTGATGAAATTGACACTCACAGGACTTACTGAAGACAAGATTAGCTAAGGAGAAAAGCTAGTAATTTACCTAAGAAGCTTGTGTAAATGGATAGAAGAACATGAAGTGAGAAAGATAGGAAATGAACTAACATTGTTTAGAGATTCAAAGAGTAGGAAGTTGTGGAGAACCATAATCACTCACATCACATAAAAGAAAATGAAGACATAATTATTCCTATTCAGATTATTTCTCTTAGTACATTTATATATCCATGTGTATGTATATATGTATGTATGTATGTATATATCTACTACTTTCTTTTCTAATTTTCTCTTCACTCTTCTCATTTTCTCCATATATGTACGTATATAGAAAAAGGTAATATAAGGTTTGAGTTGGAAATTTTATTTCAGTTACACTAGACAAGACTAATCAAATCCACTAAAAAAGAATAACTTAAAACTGCTCAGGAGAATATTCTAAATTAAAAAGAAATGGAAAAAAGAAATTAAAACAAAAAATAGTTTCGTCTTTTGAAATAGTATACCTGTCAGGAAAATGAATGTAAGCTGATATATATATATAAGTACAGGTGTCAATGCATACGTAATTTATTGATGCTACTCTGCTTATATCATTATCACTGCAATATGATCTGATATTGCCCATAATAAAAAAATAAGTAATTTCTTTGAATTGGCATCAGTTTCTGAGCCTGAGTTATGTTTTTAATGGATCAAATCTTGCTTGTATTATTGGTTTAATTTTTTCCTTTTTTCTTTTAAATGTGATACAGTTTTAACATAAATCCAGAATGGTTAATTTTGCAAGTGTGCAGATCAAACTTAAACTTTTAAAATTTTTTTTATTCTAATCATTTCACTCCAACCAAGATGATAATGCCACTGTGATGTTAGGATTTAGTGGAAGTGAAAGAGAATGAATAGAAGACTATAGTGAGGAGAAAGGACAATAAAAGAACAGGTTTCAGGAAGACAGAAGATGGTGATTGATGTTACACTTAAATTTTTGAAGATTGTAGCAGGCAAGGAAGCAAGAAATTGTAAGGGAGTTTCATAGGTGAGAGGTGTGAAAAAAGAAACTATGAGAATAGAACAGTTGGTTGCATCTAGCAAGTTCAACAGTAATAGAGTGAGACCTAATTGCCAATCTAGTAGCAAGCTTAAATTCATGCAGCTGAGGCACCAAGATTAGAAGGGACCAAATAAATATTAAGACTTTATTCATGCTGCATTCATTGAGGGCTGGATACATATGCACTATTTTCTATTAAATATTATTCTATTGTTGAGATTTAAAATTTTAAGCTTGTTTAGACTCCTACAAGTATATTTAATTAAAGAAATTATATTTATCTTTTTTTCTATATGTTTCTGAATATTTCTAAAAATACTTTTATTTGTGCACATATGTATCAGTATATGAATATACAATATGTGGAGGTATTCTCAACCCTACTCATTTCCCAAAATCTAACCAAATGATCTCACAGAATTTTGTGAAGAAAAGATTCTGAGTCAGACCAAGAACTTTCAAGCATTTAGCATACCAGCATACACATATATATATATATATATATATATATATATATATATATATATATATATATATATATATATATTTACTTTGATGTTATTATAGTGGATGTTGTATGACAAATAGACGCCCTGTTTTTATTTTTAAACAGTGTGTATTACATCCCTTAGTTTACTGTCTATAGATGTAATATAGATATAAAGCTGTTTAAAATTGAAAATGAGGCACCTATTTCAAATACGATTATCCATTATAATGATGTTTGAAGTAACAGTCGCTAAAAAAATAAATCAATGAATTCTTTGGAAATATATATATATATATATATATATATATATATATATATATATATATATATATATATATATCTATTAATACATATATAATGGCCTGAATATTGAGCTCAATCATGAAACAGATTATAGCCACTCCCTAATATTGAGCACTTTGGCCCATAAATATAGCACACCATAAAAAAAAAACTATATTTTAAGATCTATATATGTATATATATACTTTCCCTTAGTAACATGACACCTGATTAATTAACTATTTTAACTTGTGTGGATGAAAATTTATTCCTGTGATATTAGACAGCAGTGACTTAGCTTAATATTTGGTCTTTATCGGAAATGTCAAGCTGTTTAAAATTGCAATAGTAAGTGAAGAAAACATTTTGTCTTTACTGATTTCAAAGAGTCTTTTACTTTATATATATATATATATATATATATATATATATATATATACACACATTACTTTTATATAACATATAAACAAAAAATATATATTTCATAAGATATGCTTTGGGCAGATATGAGCATTTGAGGTAAATCATGGGAAATTGTATTTTAAAAATCAGTAATTTGACCTTGGTAACCAGGCACTTCCTCTGTAGCTAAATGGTATAGCACATCAGGCTATATGACAGTTCCATGTAGGATATAGGTTTGATTCCTGTCAGAGGACACACATTTTTTTGAGATTTCTCGGACATTCAGGCCAGTAAATGTTGTTAATATTGTTTATTATAAACAAGGCATTTACTTAAATATTTGTATCTATAAAAATAATGTTAAACAAAAATATAGTAAAATAATTTTTGGACTTGGTCCATTTCATAATATATATATATATATATATATATATATATATATATATATGTGTGTGTGTGTGTGTATATATATATATATATATATTTATATATATTTTTATATATTATATATATTTATATATATATATATATATATATATATATATATATATATATATTCATATATACACATGTTATATCCTTTTTTTCTCTCATATATACTATTTGTGATATAAACATTAAAAATGACAATTTAGACCATATCAATCATTGATTTGCTTTTCTTCCATCTTTTGTTGGCACAAAATCATACCTCATTTCACAAGTATAAAATATCCATTTATAATCATCTTCACCATTTATATGAATGGTTTGTCAAATTTCCATAAATTTTAGTGAAGACTCTAATTTCCAGACCATAACAAAAATAGTCAACCAAGTGCTTGTAAATCGATTAAATTATTATACTAGTAGTGGGTGCTGAAAATTTCTTGTCCCAACCATATTATATGTATTTAATATTGTTTCAAAAAAATTAAATTCCATGAATACATTCCCAAGAAGATGGATCGAGAGACATAATCCAGTTGTTTGCCTTCCTTGCTCTCCTGAATTAATGCATCATGACTTTTTGGGGAGCTTGGATCTTCAAAAATCATCCAAGTGGCAATCCAGTGTGAGCGTGTAAACATTAGTATAGAAATTAATTTAAAAAGAGTTCAAAGTTTATGCATAAAGTGAGTACAAAAGTTCTCAGTTTGACCAGGAAAGGATTTCAAAATATTCTGTCAGACATTCAGTTAGATTTTGGGATGTGGGTTAAGCTGAGAATTTATCAGCCTAACTGATATAATTTTTATTACTTTAGCATATTGGAATCAACAAATTTAACATTTTAGTAAAAACAGTCTGTTTCAAAAATAGTAAAAACTATATAAATTTTAATAATACAGTTTTTAGATTATAGAAGTGGGTAAGTTTCTAAAATATTTTCTTAAAAAATTCAGTGTATTCAGATTCTTATTGACAAGAAAGAGGGCACTGGGAACTTTATCAGTTACCTAATATTATACTATAAACTAACAAAAAAGTAGGCACTTTTTTAAGCAGACACTATCTTTTGATAGTATTGTAGATCAAGATTGTAGCTCTATTAAATTAAATAAATTAATGGTATTTATTTTCTCTTATCTATTTATTAGTGCCAGAGTTTTACAAGCATCATAGACATTATCAACATTGTAGAAATTAAATTTTCACAGAAATTATATAATGTTTCTTCCCTCTGTTTTTTCTAGAAATATTTTCATGGCAATTGCTCTGACAAGTTTTTTTTTTTCCCTGGTGCCCTGACTACATGAATTTAAGCATGCCACTAGATTGGCATCTAGGTCCCACTTGTTTACTGTTAAAGTAGTTAAATACAGCTGCTATTTCTACTATAAAAGTCTCTTTTCTCACATTTCCCACCTGTGGAAATACCTTCTGTTTACTTGCTTCCCTGATAAATGCAATCCTCAAAAATTTAAATGCAACATCACTCACCATCTTCTATCATCTTGAATCCGGTTCATATTTTATCCTTTCCTCAGTCCTCCCTGTACTCAGTCTTTTCTCTCACTTTCACTCTCTGTAACCCACTGTGTACTATTGACATTTCTGCTTTGCTTGGGGTGAAATCATTAAAAAATAAATTTTTAGGCTGACTTTTGAATTTTTAAAGTTTCACTTTTGAAGAGCTAAAAACTGAGATTAATGTTACTGTTTCTTTTTATTAGCAATATGGCAAAAACTAATAAGTACAAAATATAAATAAAATTTTTATTCAGAATTAAAAATAATATATACTGTATAATATACAATAAAACCAGCTTCCATTTTTTTATCAGTATTGCAAAATCAAGTAAAAAAAAATCCTTTTTTGCTGTTATGAATTCCTCTTTGTATTTAGTTATAGATTCAGTCTAAATATATTTAGAGATCTATAGTGGTGTGAGCTTAGGGGTTAAAATGAACAGTTGATTTACCCATAGCAAGAAAATTTGTGGAGGATCATTATAACAAGGAAACACATGAATAATTTTGAACAAAACAAGATAAAGAATTTATTTATTTACATGTTTGAATTTGTGTCAGTAGCTCATTTCAGGAAAATAAATTAGAAATTTTTAAAGTTCATTGTTTTAACAAATTGTGATGAAGAGGAAATGTTTATGCAACAGATTTAATGATCTGACACAAAATAATATTAACAAAGGTAAGTGAGTTTGTTGTTCACAGAAGGGATATACAGTTGTATACATTCAAATGTAGATGAAGAGAGATAGTTTAAAATATTTAGCTTTCTTGGATGTTGAAATAAAATTATTTGAAGTGATTAATACTTAGTTAAGGCCAATAATATAATTGGTAAGTAATTTGATTCTGGTGGAAATGTGAATGCTGAATGTGTGAACAGTAACAAAACTTTTCACATGGCTTCAAGCAGTCTCCTGTTGATTTAATTTTTTTCTCTATTCTATATTAAAAAGGATTTGTATATTCTCGCTATTTTCTTGTCTTACTTTTTTCTAGGCTAACTTCTGTGAAGTAAAGTTTTCCATTGGTCCAAAGAAAATTTTGCATAGGCTTGCAAATTTCCTTCTGTTTTTTCCCTCAGCTCACTCAAATTTGAAGGGTGTGAGTAAAGGGAGTTATTATTATTTCATACTGACTTCATATCCTTGATAAATTAAAAAGAAGAGTCTGCAATGTTATTGGTCCTGATCTGGCATCTCAGTTTTAGTTACTTTCCCTGTGCCTTTTCTATAAGTCCTTTCTGATGAACTCTCCCCTTTGATACCTAGACTTTATTAGATTGGTGGCAAGATCTCATCATTTTACAGTTGAAATGGCTAAATGTAACTATAAGTTAACTAACAGTTTCTATTCATGTACGTCTTGCTCGTGAAACTCTCTTCTGGACTCTTGCTTTCCAGTTAAGGCTGATGTTTAAAAATTTAATTGAAATGTCAATTGTTCTTCCTTTATTGTTCTTACTCCTTAATAATTGTATTCTTTCACACTCAGTAACTCCATGTGTTCGTGGCTTTATTGCTTTGCTTGGGGTGAAATGATTAAAATATATATTGTTAGCTAATGCAGTTAGCAATATTTAAGCAATGCAGTGTTTAGGAACTCTAAAATTGGGAATTCAGTAAATTCTAGAAAAGGTGACTGATTAAAAATTGCCAGTACTGTGAACAAATATACTTCAAGGACAGTTTGCAGAAAGGGTTTGATGGCAGTGCCATTTGAACAAGTCTTGATGTTTGAAATCAAGAATAGGTGCATATTGAAAATGGAAATTTTAAACTTGACTAAAATAAAACATAGAATAAGATATTTATAATGAAGTAAAGCAGAATTTAGTGATCTTAAAAAAATGAATTTGTTAATTTATTTTTTGATGTAGATAACTTTTTATCAAATGAAGTTTTTGCATTAAAGTCTTTTATTGTAAAACCAGATATTTTTCTGTATAGTTGGGGAAAATGAAGAAATAAAACATACCTCAATGAATACAGTTAAACAATGATTTTAAAAATTTGAATAGGTCAATTAAGTACAGTAAATGTCTATAAAAGAAATGTTTTCATTTGCAGCAGTGTTATACATGTTATGAAAGAATGCTTTAAGAGTTGGGAGAAAGAGCTAAGCAAAAGGAAAGGTCTGTTGAAGCAATATGACCCCATTGTTATTATTCATGGCAAGAACATTATTTTTCCAGAAAGTGAAATAACATGAAGGAGTGGCAAGAATGAAATATTGAGGGATAGAGTAGTAATTTGAAGAAAGATTAAGGATAATCTGAATGAGTTTGAAAAATATGGAAAGTAAAGTTAATTTGGAATATTGGTTAATTTAAAAGATAAAGAAATAGAATAATAGCAAACTTTTTAACAATAAAAGAAGAGAAGATATTGAAATGAAAATGAAGAAGAAAAAAATGCTAAAAAATTAAATGAAAAAAATAAATGGCAGTGGAGATGAAATAGATGTGGCTCAAATTGGAAAGACCGGTGTTGAAAGCAAATGTTGACAGGACGGTAAAGTAGAAAGGATGTGTGAAAACGTTGCTAAAAAACAAAGGCAGCAAAGATACCAAATAAGAATGAGATGGAAAATAAAAAAGAAAAAAAAATGGTGGTTGCTCCTGCTACTACTACAATAACAATATTAAAAATCAGAGAAATATTGATGAAGTGAATGAAATGATATATGTAGTAATAGTAGTTGTAAAATAGAAATGCAGTGTTTAAATCTCAGACAATGCTGAAAAACTGTATTATATTTTTCTAAAATTATGAGCTATTGTTCTCCGAAGAAATTCTGACAGTGTTCCCACCTAACCAACAAAAAATTTAAAATATAATTAATGTAAATAGCAAACAAAAGACTAGGAAAAAGGAATCAATTAAATTTTTGATGCAATTTAAAATGAATAGAGAAAGTTAAAAAAAGAAATTTTTGCTTGATTCATTGTTTGAGTTTGATTCAGGATGAAGTGAAATTAGAAACTTTCTATAAAAGAATATCAGGACAAACATGAGCCACATATAGTGTAAAAGGCAGAAAGAACTGAATGACAACTAGTGTTTGGGATGAAAGCTAAAAATTATAAAAAAGATAGATAAGTAAAATTGTTTATTGAATGACATTTTCTTTTTACAACCAATGTTTGTATAACAATCAAAGTCAAGTTGTTTATTTTGTAACCATGATGAGAGACAATGATGGCATAAAAGAATTGAAAAGTAAAGTGTTTCTTTGAAAAACTTCCATATGACCAGTTGTTATTTTGTGACAAAATATTTGAAAATAATTTACACACACTCACACATATATAGGATGCGATGTGTAAATTGTCGCCATTTTTTATTTTTTATTTCATGCATGCACATTGTTTATTTTTGATTTTGTTGCCTGCACCACAGTGTAGTTGGATTAGTTGGGCACTGTCTGGGAGAAAAAGTGCACCATGACACAATTCACTCTGCCAAAAATTTGAAAACAGCATTCTTTACTGCTTGGCATTCATGCCAGAAGCTCCAATACGAACATTTCAGAGTGTTTGGGTGCCAATCTGAGGACAGTGCAGAGGATTAAGAAAGAGTTACATGATTCTAATGGTGATTACAAAGATATGGCAGTTCAGAAAACTCACTCTGATCATATTGATAAGAAAAGAATTCCCAAATTTGTTGCTGAGGGCCTAAGATTCAACATGGTGGTCTACATCAAATGCCTTGAGTTGGTAGTCAAGAGGGTGGCTTTGGAAAACCCTATGTCTGGCAACAGGACACTGCACCATGCCACAACCATATAGGCATAAGGCTAAAATGTCAAAAACCCCCAAATTCCAGCTTATAAAAAATAAAAATAAAATAAAATAAAATGTTTTAAATTCTTGAGCAAATATGTTCTATAATCAGCGAAGCTTCCTCTCCCTTTCCCTTTTGTTTGTTTCTTTCTTCTTTTTTTTTTTTTTTTTTTTTTTTGCTAGCTGATAAAATATTCTTTTTGTATAAGGACTTTTGCTTCCATGAATCAGAACCCTAGGTGGAAATGTCAAATCTGCTAACCCATGCATTTGCCCATCAAGACAAATAAATGATTTCTTGGTTTGATCTTGTTATATATGTATATATTCACTTGTACCTTCTGTGCTTTTATGACCCCTCCCCTTGGTTAGACAAATATTTTCTTTTGTTTTCTATGTAAATAAATGTTTTATTTTGAAATCCTTCATCTTGAATCTATTTTTCATTAACTCCCTTATGTCACTTACATCCCTGAATGAACTCCAAGGATCCTAATTTTTCCTTTTTTGTTTTTCATCTTCTGAACCTTTCGATCACCTATGTACTACAAGTCCATAACAATACATACATACATATATATATATATATATATATATATATAGATAGTGTGTATATTGATGTTGTCAACTCTGAGCAGGTACAAAGCTTTCGCAAAGGAATAAAATGTCATTTGTAACTTTTTCTTTATTGACAGAAAGGCAAATATCATCTATACATAATAAGGACATGATAACTATAAAGTGGTGCCATACATCTGCCTCAAATAGATTTACAACCTTAACTGATCAACATCTGGAAAATTCCTCCCAAAAATGCCTTTGCATTTTTCATACTCACTTTATTAAATTCTTGATTATTTTAATCAGACCCTTTGTTGTTTTAGCCCAAGAGAAATTTTCACATGATACCTGTATTTTACATTGCTTGAATGATAAGCAAAAAAAAAAAAAAACTGATGTTGAGGTCTTCTGAAAAGGGATCAAATAAAGTGAATTAGAATACAATATTAATTACTCCTCACAGGAAAGTGTAACACAAGGGGTTGGGAGTTAATAATCAGGGGCTGAATTTTTCTCAGTATGCAATAAATGGTGGGATTATAATAAAAAGGGATCAGAAATCATTTAAAGAGTCAAAAATTAAAAAATTAAAAAATAATTTGGTCTTAATAAGCTCAGGATAGAGGGTAGAGATTTGATAAAAAAAAAAAAAATGTTTTCCTGTCCCCATTTGTTATTTAGTTAAGATTAGGAAATCACAGTTTAACAGATGAAGTTTTTTTTATGAAGAACATTGCAGGTCTTGAAATATCAGTAACAGTAGGATGAAGTCAGGTATGATGAAACAGCAACAAAAAACAGATGCAAGAAAGTAAACCTTAAAGCAACAAGCAATAATGACCAAAATGTATCTCTGGACACTGTAATAAATGTATTTTAATCAAAACATCAAAATTGAATAGGGGATGGGAAATATAAGAAATAAAAGAATAAATATGTGAAGAGGGATGTATAAAAGAAATGCTACAAAGGGGGAAAATAGAAATAAGTGATAAAATGTAAGGAAGACACCAAAGAAGGGAAAAGAGATGTGAAATAGTGAAAACAATTTATTTTGTATGTAATAGGGAAATTCTATATATATATATATATATATATATATATATATATACACACACACACACACACACACACACACACACACACATATATAGTGTATTTGGGCAGCTTCTTCTATCCCTCTTTTATATAAGTTTCATTGAAGACGCCTGACAAGGTATTGCAATAATTGAGCGTTTTATTTAACTTTTTGTGTGGTTTCTTTTCTGGACATAAAGTGAAAATTAAATTACCTAGCATAAAAATTTAAAACAGCTGACCTTATCAACAACAACACACCTGCAAAATTTAAATTACAATGAACCAATATTATTTATGAATTTACTTGCTCTTTAATGAACTGTGTTCCTGATCATACCAAATTCATGGATAATTATATTTGACATAGCACCGCATGCCTATCAAGAAGACTCATGTTACACCTCTCTGACTATAGCTCAATTAGGATTTATTTAAACACACAAGGAAACCTATCAAACTCAGTCCATAACATACTTGTAAAAAATAAAAGTATGATATCCTCATCCATATGTAAAAAGAGATTAAAAATAATGGAAGCACTAATAATGAAAAAGAAAAATCCAGCACTCAATAACATTGAATATGAACACTGCCACAATGTGCTGACCATGTTTTGAAAATAAAAAAAATTCCTATCACTCTAAAAACATAAAAAATATCTACATATTCAGTTAAAAAAATATCCTTGATAATGACTAATTGAATAGACAAAGTGTTCAGATATATAAAACATTTGGACAGTTTTACAGACTTTATGTCCAGAAGAGAAAACACTTTATACAAACACAAGAAAGATTAAATAAAAAGCTCAATGACAGTACCTTGTCAGTCATCTTCAATGAAACTTGTGTGTGTGTGTGTGTGTATATATAAACAAAAAAGGAAAGAAACAAATTCCAGAAAACTTGATGGCAAGAAAGCAAGTAAGTATAAATTGTATAAATAAAAAGAAATAGGCAAAAAGAATCTTTGAATTTCCATCTTTAAGAGAGATATCTGGAAACATTTACTATACGTTACTTGTCTCAAACAGCAAAATTGATGACTTCAGATGTTGTAGGTTGATAAGAGTTAAATCAGTAAGAAAGAAAGCAAGCCAGCACGAAAATATCAAAGGAAGGATGGAACAAAAGAAGATTGATGAATTTACCATCATAATTGATTGGCTACAGTGTAAAGTTGTATGTTACAAAGTCAGAGGTGAAAGTTTGAATATGACAAAGCTGATATTTATTACTATACATTAACTACAGAGAAGGCAAATTCTGTTTTTAAAACACAGTACAAGTATTTTTTGCCTTTGTGAACATTCTTTTCATAATATTGAAATATTCATAACATTCGTATGATATATACATAAAGGAATAAAGTAAAAGATTATCTTTATAATGATTACTCATGCAAAAATTTTGCCTTGGAAGCAAGAGAACAATAGAAATGGTTTGGGTATCTAGGGAATATCCATATTCTAGATTTGTGAGTGGCCAAGGGGAAGGAAATGCAAGAATAAAACTGGGAACAGTCCATATTAGAAAGAGGCTTTTTCCTTGGGGAATTCTCTGAGACAAAGATATATATACAGTTTTGAGGATTTAGAGAGAAATGTGGATGAAGCTAACATTTTCCTATTTACAATTTCTTCCAAACTCAACTAGCTGAAAGGTTGTAATGAAACATTTTCAGTCCTGATGTATACAAGGAATTATTCACTAAGTCTAGCTTAGTTTTGGTACAAGGCCATAAGCATAGAGCATTAACTGATACAATATAGAATGAACAAGTTTAGTCTTAAAAGCATTTGAGCTTCTTCTCTTTTCTGCATATATTCTAATATATAGTTAGATCACAAGTGACCAAAGGGAAAAAAAAGGTTACAAGGAAATTTTTAAAGTAAAATTTAGCCTTACAAAACTTGAATTTATTATGATCAGTTTTTTAAGCAAAATATAGATGGTCAAACTATAAACATGTAAATGTTTTTGAAAAGGTTCATAATCATGCATTTTCAGTGACTGGTTTCAATATATACAGGTAAAAAATTATGGGTTAAAATTAATGCAAAAAATTCAGGGGTTGCATTATACATGAAGTTAACATATACACAAGTACGTACAGTACATAGATATTTATAACTGTTTTTATTTTTTAATCTTTTCGCCTCGAGCAAGGCAATAAAGCCACTAAGATGCAAGGGGTTACAAATATGAAAGAATATGAGAAAAAAAAACATTATTAAGGAGAAAGAAAAATAAAAGCACAAGAAGTAAGATAACAGAAGATAATATTTGACATTGCATTTAATAGTTACTTTTATAAATTTTTAAATGTTTTTGTTTACACAGACAAATCCAAGTCTGCTATAAAGACACAGTTTTCAAAGTCCAAGCAAGCTACAGCTTTACTAGCAACTGTAATCAGAACCAAAACTCTTGCACTTCACAATGTTTTATGCATCTTTTATTGCAATGTGAAGGTTTATGTACCAAGTTAATATAATGATAGTCTCTCTAAACATAAAAGTCAAATTCAGTTATACACTACAAAGAAATTAACAAAGTTATCTGGCATTCTTTGGGGTATAAAATAGCTTTCAGGATCATCATAACATTTTAATGGCTAATTATATTTTTCCAGCAATTTTTCTGTCTTCAGAACATTAAACTCAGAGCAAGATCTCTCATTCAGTTTTAAGCTTCACTCAGAAACCAATAACTTTAAAACCTGATTATTTCAGTTCTTGAAATTCTTGATATTATCCTTGTATTTAAGCCATAAGACTACTAGAAAATGTTCCAAGTATAATATAGCATTGTAGATGTATAAGCAATATATATTATTTTTACTAAATCTATGTACATTGCTGAACAGAACATTTTTCAGGCTCATGGTCATATCACCTTGAAACACCAGTTCAATGAGGACTGAAGTTAAGCAATGTCGAGTCTGTTCACTACCTTGATGATGACCACTTGGGAATACCAGGCGCTGTAAGCTTGGATGTGTGAACAGTGTAACAGAATTGGAAATCAGAGAGCTGAGTTCAAATTTGATTCAAGTTGGTTATATTCATTTGTGTGTAAATACTATTGTGAAAGCCACCTCTTTAAGCTATGTGTTAATTAGTAGAGTTTCTATCAGTAAATCATTATGTTATACCCATGAACACTAATGGATATGTCCCAATCCTCATAAATATGTTGGACACTATCGTAAGTGGGCTTAATATGCTGTTTAAGTAGTTCACTACTAGCAATGGTTTACCAACTTCATGCTGCTGGCTTGTATTTTTTTGATGTTATAAAGATTACCATTCCATTTCCAACCTTTGTTTTGGTTGTTCCTCATTCAGTAACATTTTCTAGGTTACAACACATTATTATCTCCAAAAATTCTTACAATCTAAAATAATTTAGAATAACCTGCAAAAAAGGTTGATCAATCAACAATTTATTTCAGAAAAGAAAATAATTAAACAATTCTTAGATAAAAATGAAAACTAGAGAAAAATTATAATATTTATATATTTGATGAAAGATTGTAGTGTATCCCAATAAAAATAAAATAAAATATATAAACAAAAATAAAAAGAATTCATATTAAAATAAAACATTTGCTTTTTTGAAAATGCTTATCCCTTTTTCTCTCTCTTTCTCTATCCTTCTCTTTCTATACTTCTCTCAACTAATGAGAAAGTAACCCTCAAATTAAAAGAGGAAAAAGAAGAAGAGACTGACCCCAGCCAAAATATTCCAGAGGTTTACGGGACCAGAGCCTACTTATTTATGACTATAAATCTACCATAATAAGACAGGTTCCATGCATAACTTCCACTATATATAAAAAATGCAAAAGAAAGGAACACCAGAAAATAAGATAATGTTGACCAATCAAAAAAATTAACACAAATAGATTATGATGTTAGCTGAAACCAAGGTTTGCACCAGAGTTTGGGAGCTTGGTCAAAAGTATATAAGCTCGCAAACCTGGGCACACCAGGAGAAAGGGTGGCAAGAGAAAACACAGAACAAGAAATGCGACCACTAGAGAAACCAGCCATGGTTGATGTATAAAGTAGTTAAGGAGTCATTTGCTAATGATATTTCTTGCCCTTCTTAGGGCTGAGGAAAAACCCAGTAGATTGATGCTGACCTATTTCTGAATTCAAACTACCCACTATCGACCCCGAAACAGACATTGTCCAGACTTTATCTGCCTTGTAAATGAACATTTTGCTACACCGAATATCAAAGAATTCATTCTAAATCATCACTCTAAAATAAATATATGTTATTTATTTTATACACTTGAGTTAATTCATTTTATTTCCAAAGTTCTGGTAAAATAAACACAAAGTCTCACTGACATGTCACAAGATCAATGATTAAAGATTGAAATGAGGTGGCTGTGAAGGTGTGACTTTAGTTCTTAAAATAATTTTGCTTATATTATATTGAAAAGAAAATGAAGCTCTCAGATTGTATTAATTTTGCCACAAGTAATAATATAAATTATCACTAATATAACTCTATAATTTTAGCTTCAAACAAGAATTTGTGAGTTTTTTAATAGAAGACCACTGACCAATAGAAAAAGGTTGGAAAAATAAAAAGAACATTTCTTTTTTACCTATATCTTCCTAGCCTCCTTCTTATTCTATATATGTAAATTATAATTAGAAACTGATAATGGAAGTTTCACTGAAACACGGAAGATTTCAATTTTTATCTGAAATCAAGAAAATACAAACTTTAATCAAAATGTTCATAATATATTGAAAAAAAGATGTAATTTTAAATTGAAAATAATAAAATAAACAATTACAAGATTAGTGTTTTCTTGGAAATCAGTATTGTTTATATAAAGTTGACAGGAATAAATCTGATATGAGTGAAAGTAAAAACTTGATAATATAAAAGGATAAATAGCATAATAATGCAGTAGATATAATTTTGACAAAAAAGGAAAATGACACCTATCACTTTTCTTGGCTGTGATTTTATTACTTTCTTTGTTGGGTTCATCAAGTTGACGAGTGAAATGTCTTGCTCAATAATAACAGAACAGAAAAAAGAAAGTTGACAGGAAATGCAAAAACTTTGTTGGAAAACACAAGGAATTTTTCTTAAGTGAACATGGTCTGATTCAAAGTGCTGCATTTTCCGTCAATAAGCTAAAAAAAGTGGGTAACTCAAAATATAATGAAAATGACTGAAATTTATGCCTTTTTGGTGGAGAAAAAAATTCAGAATTTCATATACTGTAAATCTGAACATTAATATGAAATCATGAATTTGTTGAATACATTCATAAATGGCATCTTGGCTTCAGTTACGTTCCCGCCACCATAATGTAGCTTCCCTGTGACTTTTCTATAAATACTTTCATGGTAATTGTTCTGATGAACTTTCCTCTTTGGTACCTAGATTTTACAAATTTAAGCACAGTACTAGATTGACACCTAGGTCTCATAATTTTACAGTTGAAATAGCTAGATTTAACCATAAGTTCTATGCTAACAGTTTCTTCTGTCACACCTCTTGCTTGTAGAACTCTTTTCCAGCTTTTTGCTTCCCAGTCAACTTTGATCTTCAAAGATTTAAATGCAATGTCAGTCGTTATCTTCTGTCTTCTTAATTCCTGTTCATTTGTTGTTCACTCGCCTTTACTTTTTTCATATTCTTTCACACCCAGTAATCCATTGTGTCTTAGTAGCTTTATTGCCTTGCTTGGGATGAAATGATTAAAAACAGAAATATTAATTTAGTCCTTTATCTTCAGAGAAATAAAGTGAATTTCTTTGTTTGAAATCAGCTGTTATTCTTTGTTTAATTTATCAATGATTTTAGGTTGTGTTTACCCTTAGAGGTTATATCTGTTGGCAGATCAATTTGTATATATATATATATATATGTATATATAGTTATTTTAAATGCATACCTTTTCATAATTTTAAAAATGGCTATATATAAAGAAATATTCTTTGCAAATCAATCCCTTTTCTTATATTTTCAAGGGAGATAAACATTATTCTATTTAAACAAATGATATTTTCATTATTTTTCATACCATTATTTGCTTATTTGTTCTTAATATTCACATTCTTAAATGGATTTAACAAATGAATGATGCTTCAGTAAGAAATTTGATTGACATCTGCATTAGTAGTTTTTAGAGAAAAAATTCAAAAAAATCAAAATTGATGCAATGCCAGTTAGAAAATCAAATTGTTTGAATTTTTTTAATTTCCATGTTTATTTTGATCATTTGATTGAAATAAAAAAAATGAAATGAAAATATTATGAAAAGCTCTAATTATTGAGACAATACTTAAAAATATCACTAGATGCTTGATATAACATCAGTACAAAATATCTTCTTTTAACTTCTTCCATGGAACCAGCTATTAATTGCTGTTATTCCCAGGTCCTGGAGTGGGAGCAGATGTTATGGTCCCAGTTATAGGATAGTAAACCCCACTATGAAACTATAAAAATACATTTTTATAGTAAAAGTATCAGCAATACATTTTTTATATAAAAAATAATTACCAACAATACATTTTATCTGTAGTTGAGGGCATACAATTGTATTCAAAATATATTTAATTGAAGCTATAAAAATGTGTTTCAAATATTTAGATTTCAGCTTCAAAGAACCCATAGAGGTTAATATGCTGCTAAAGACAATCAAACAAAATAAACAAAATTTACTTCTTCTATCTGCTGTGCCTCTTCAGAATGTGGGCGATCATGGCTCTCCACAATTTACTGTCCTTTGTAGGTCATAGTAAATTTTGCCTTTTTGCTATCTCTCCTAATCCTTGTTCTGCTAAACATTTACACAGGCTCATTGGGGAGGCTAGACATTGCTTTCCCCTGTTCCTCTTCCTGTCACTATCAAATTTTTCAAACTGGATGCCCTAAAAATTTCAATTATCTCTTTCTGATGTTAAACATGTGTCCTTTTAGTTTTCATTTTCTCTAAAACTTTGTCATTGCTCACATATTCGCTCCATGAGATTCTCAGCAACCTTCTGTAGAGCCACATTTCTGTTGCTTCAAGTCTTCACATGTGAGGAAATTGTATAACATTCACTGCCATATAGAAAGTCTGATATTACTTAACATTTCAGTACTTTTCATTGTACATAAAAACTTCCATTGTTATGAAAAGCTCAAGAAAATATTTGAAGATGCTTTTCAAACTAAATGATAATTTTAAATAACACCCAAGGGAGCAATTTTCAATGAGTAAGATGGAAAAAAGAAAAAATAATTTAAATTCTTACAAGACTTTTACAATATTTTGATAGGCTAAGGAGCAAATAGGAAACATTTCTAAATTTAAAATGTTTCACTTTTATTTAAATTTCATCAGAAATTTTTGGGAAATAAATTACAGAATAAAAATTCTGTTACTTTAATTCTGTGATGTTTACTTTTCATTGGTCATGCAGACCTCATGTATCTTTGTCTTGTGGTGTTAATGTGTGTGTGTGTGCTTAGATTCTAGTGGGCATTTTTGTGTTGGTCTGGTAGTGTCCATGCGTATAATTCCTGAAGATGATGGTGAGATGTTGGTGTGTCATGGAATTTAGGTGATAAAATGTGTATATACATTATTTACATTATTTGGACTATTGTCCTCATCTTTGTCACCATTATTTATCACAACATTTCGGCCGTTGTACGCTCTGGCCTTCTTCAGGTGGTTGGAATGTTGAACTGAACCTTTTATTTCACTCACTGAATAATGTAAATAATGTACATAATACCTCATCTCAGAAATATAGACAGACTCTAAAGTGTGTATATGTATGTCTTGTTGGTATTTCTGATTCTATTTGGTAGTCTCTGTGTGTTGGTTGCATTGTTTGGTGTGGGAGTGAAAAACTTAGGTTACATCAGCTGAAGATATATGGACCTTAGTTTCTTTAAGTATGGGTTTTATGAAAAAGTGTGCTTATCAATGGAAAATGTTTATTAGTATAACTTCTAATTATTTTCTTTCTAGTAAATCATGTTCCTTTCTTATTAGGGTGGCATTTTTTAAATGAAAGTTATGGCCTTTATTATTTCTATGTGTTACAAGATTCTAGTGGTTTGCCCCAGTATAGGTCTTTCTTATGTTTGTAGATGTTGACTTTTAGGTTTCAGAAGTTTTCACCAATATAGCTTTGTTGGCATTATCAAATAATATTCTTATCAACTGAAATAATACAGTAAAGTTATTATGGACTTTACAAGTATAAAAACAAACTAATTATGGGCAAAAGTTGAAAAATTATTTTTTACTGTTAAATGCCAGTTTCATTCTCCTCTTTTTACTATCTATCTAGATTTGTTCAGTAAAATTATGCTCTTTACTACATTATCTAATAGTTCTGCTTTCAATAGATGTTGTTAAAGTTATATCTGTCCTGATAGATATTCTAGTCTTTATGCAGGTTAAAAGGCTTATAACTTAGAAATCAGTAAATATATTGAAATAAATACAGTAATATTTAATCTGTAGCTTTTTTCACTAAGTTCTTTTTTTTTTCTATTCAGTTTTTGGAATTTTGCATAACAAAACATCTTATCTGAACAAACAATAACTTAGATTATAAATCTCTCTTTTTTTTCTTTGTGCCATTAACTATGTTCCCACCAACAAAGATCTAAGATTCAATTAAATTAGTTCTCAATCTTAATATTTATTTACAGAACATCACTTTTTGGTGTACAAGGGCATAAATCAATCAATGAGAATTTGGTTCCCTTGAACTTGTCAACAATGATGAGAAATCTTCAAATTTTGGCAATATAATAAAACAAACAGAAACGAAGAAAGGAGGCACCATATTACAAAGAGCTTTGTCATTTATAGCACATATAAACATGTTTTAATAAAAAGAAACTGATTATAAATAAAATACTTAAATTCATTTATTGCATACAAGATTTGGTCACATCATTTTGGAAAAATAATATTTTTCACAAATTTGCATAGATGCAGGGTATATTATCCACCCACATTAACATTGAGTATTTTACTTCATGTAATAACTGACTGCATCAAGGAGTGATACTAGCAAGTTGACTATGAAACTTAAGGTGTGCCTGGTACTTTATTTAATCTAATGGCTTCATCTGTGAAGTGGCACCCCTAATACAGTTGATAGATGTAAACAAAAGTAAATGAAAACTTATAATTGCTTTTATATACACAAGATGGGAGTACTGAAAATGTTAAACAAATATATAATATATTTATTTAGATATTTTGAATTTGAGCACACTACTAGACTGGCATCGAGATTTCATTAATTTACAGTTGAGCTAGCTAAGATGTAGCCATAAATTCTATGCTAACAGTTTCTTTTCTCACACTTCTCACTTGTGGAACTCCCTTCCGGCTCCATGTTTTCCAGTCAACCGCAAAAATTTAAATGCAATATCAGTTACCATCTACTGTCCTCCTAATTACTCTTTTCTCTTCCTGTACATTATTAATGTTTCTGTTCCCAATTCTTCCACATCCTGTAACCTTAGTGACTTTACTACCTTGCATGGAATAATTCCAACTAAAAATATATAATGCTTAAAACAATTTTAAATTTGGAAATTTCTCTGAAATCATGTAGGTTTAATTTGTGAAGTATCTATCCCCTCTGAAACATTATTTTTGTTCTCCGAACAGCAGCATTTGAAAAACTCATTGCTATCTTAAAGCAAAAGATTTTTTTGAGTTTAGGTCTTGCAAGATTAAAATAAACCTGGAAAAAATAAACATAACAAAGTTGAAACTGGAAAAAAATCTTTTGATTTCAACTTGCATGCAAAGGTTTAAGGTAATGTATCTAATATTGACATATACCATGTACAAACTTGTCATCTGGAGACTTGACAATTCATCCTCCCACTTGTTTCAGTCTACCACAGAAACTGATTCATTTTTTACTTTCTTGAAGTCTTACCCATGTTTAAGCATACAAACTTCCATATAGACAATATTTGTATGTTGCTTATAAATACATGTGCTTAAAGGTACCGATGTGGGTGACACTTTTCTATACACATCTATGTACTGTCACATTTGTGTATTTTAAGCATTGATATCATGAATGTCCAGATATATATATATATATCAGTAAACAATATTGAAAAACTTGATAAATTTATATTCTCAGAGAAATATATTTGTACATGTATATTTATTCACTGTTTTATATACTTTCATACATAAATACATATATATATCTTTATTAATTTAATGTACAGCATCCACATTGACACACATCTGGTTTTGTTTGTGGTACATCTACATCTGATAAACATTGTTTCTGTGTATACATATACAGCTTCAGGCATCAACACCCACACACACACACACACACACACATATATATATATATATATATATATATATATATATATATATATATACTTTTAAATACATAAAGACAAATATATACAGTTCATCTTAGATTTCTTTTTTGTGAATCAGTTGATTGTCAGCTGACATTTTATTGAAACACTAAGTAAAAACTGTACCGGCCTTTTTTGTTTTGTCAATTACTTTTTTCTTTTATTTTGTATTTATAGATTTCAAACTAAAGCAAAGACAGTTCAAGCTTCATTTTTTTTTTAGTGATGCCATCTCTATTTTAATTTAAAAAAAATCATTTTCTTTGCTCTATTTTTATACTCAACCCTCCTTTACTTTCTTTTTTTAAACTAGCAAGATTATCTGGTGGTGTGTAACAAAATATATTTATCTATATCTATTTGTTCGCATATTTCCAGTAATAACAAATTCAGTATTTACCAGATATGTGAGCATTTATTATTCATTACTTAGACACATATTCTAATTTTTGATTATAACTAAATTTAAACTACATTTTAGTATTTTGAAACATAATCATTATTAACTTTTGAGAGCAAAATGGTTTTTAATTTTCACATTTCTGTCTTGGTTTTTCTTATAACCACAAAAAAATGCCCCAAACTGAATATTCAATATTTATTTCATATTTTTGAAGGTTGGAATCACTGGCCAGTGCCTGGAGAGTGCTTCCCATTGTCTCCAGACCACAACTCCACATGCTTTGAGTTGGATCTGGTCAAGATCCCAAATAAACAAAGTTAATTAAAACCATGCTCACAACATAATGCTACTTCTGATGTGAAACACATCTGTTTACCTTCCATTCTATTGATAACAAGAACATTGTTTTGTTTAACAATCAAAAGAAAATTCTATTAATACAACATTGAAAATCTGACTTGCAGTTGCATAAAGATCACAGAGACAGACACATCTACACAAAAAACAATACCCTGTCTGGTAGCAAAAGGTGCTGGTTGCACCAGGGGTGGCAGTACTGCCTTAGCCATTGAAACTGTGTTTCTTCCTCTGGTTGGTGGCTGATGAGGGCAGGGCATTCCACATGTTTTCACATGTCGTATATAGAATATTGCATTATTTACATTTGGACCAATATTCTCATCTTTGTTATTATTATCACAATGTTTTGACTGTTCTACTCTTCGACCTTATTCAGGTCTCTGTCAATCTGGGTAAACATCAGAAAATTTTAAAATGAGCCTTTTATTTAATCTATTGATGTGGGGTAGTTTTTTCTCATTCTGCTGTCCATATTGAGGGATATCTCAGCTTGTTCTTTTTAGTGCTGCTCAGTTATTGATCACCTTGTTTATACTAAGTTTATACTACCTGGCCCATGAATTAAACTTAGTTGTGATACCATCATTTACAATGTCTGTTTCTAAACATAAATAATAATGAACTTACTAATGACAAAATTAAGAAAACTATTAAATAACTAAGGAATAATAAAGTATCACTTGGCACTGAGGCCAATCTTTTGAGAAAAGCTTTTGAGATAAAATAATGACATAATCAAAATATTCATATTCCACACTACTTCAAATTAAAGTTTAGGAAACATCACCATCAAAATCGGAAAGAGCGATAATGGCTACTGGACTTGAAAAATCTGTTTTCCTGAAAAAAAGATTTTATATATTTCAACTGAAAGCAGAACTAGTTGTTCAGTCAGTGAGTGCCAAACGTTTCCTTGTAGCAAAATGGCTAATATTACCATTACCATTCATGAACCAATGCTTTAACCCCATGAGATTATCCTGAACCTAGATCTTGGAACCTTAAATCCAGTGTACTTAATGCCTACTTACTGTTGCTGCTGTCATGTTTGACCTCTTTTGCTACTATTTCTTTACTTACTGCTGTTGATACCTTGTTTTCTGGCTTTATGAAGAAACCTTGATAACGTTAAATAGAAAAAATAAATTCTCAATTGAAAGTAGATTATCTTTTACTAAATGTTGTCATTTTCCTTTTGAAAGTTAAATGTTTCATAGTCAGATACAAAACTTGTTTTTATTTATTATTTTATTTAATTTGACATAATAAACAAAAGTATAAAAGAAAGCAAATTTTAAAATCTGAAACCAATAAAATATCCCTGCTGAATTTCTTAACACATCTGTTTCCCAAGAAAAGACAATTTTCCATTAGCAGATTTTCACATGTCAACTCTGAAAAGTAGATGACTCGTCCTTTGCTTCTGTCAATATATATTCATATTACATTTGTTTTTCTATAGGTTTAAAATGCGTACACACATTTTAGAGTAAAATTTGGTACTAATTTTATTATCACTTAAGGAAAATTGACTTGAAACCTCTATATTCAATTCCCAAAGACAGCATGAACTGAAAGTATAAATTAAAGATGATCGCTAGGTACTTAGATTATTATATAATTATATATAAAACCTTTTACTTAACTGCTTGTTCTGAGAAGGAAAAGCAGAGGAAAATCATTTTTTTCCAGCAGTGATGTAAAACTGATGATTCTTAATTTATAGAAATATCAAAACTAATGTGATATTTAATGTTCACTGGGAATCAATGACTTCCCAAAATTTTTCACAGCTTTGCTAATGCCTTCAGCAGGTCATTTTGCTGTTATTTTAGTGAGTGTTTCTAGATAAAAGTCATCTTATCACTTGGGGCAATGGTTCCCAAACTTTTTTTCTCTGAGCTACATTTTAGGAATGAAAATTTGCTTGTGCCTCACCAAAAGTACATTTAAAAATAAAAAAAAAACGGAGAGAGGGTTAAAGGGAGATAACTGTGGATTCGAAGTCAGAACATTATCATTGATAACTCTCTCCTCCGATTTGTAGACAATAGTTACTATATTCTTAATACCTGATATAATGCAAAAATATCACAGTGATAAAATTGGTCAATAATTATTTATAAGTATTTATACTGGGACTATTGCATGCAATCACAAGTAATCCATAATAATATTTTAATTTTTGAAATCATATGTATGAACTAAATCTTTCATTGACTTTCAATCATTCCAACTCCCCTGCTATCCACTTCCGCCGCACAGATGAGGCATGCTTCATCATTTATGAACTACTGACTTAGGGTTTAGATGTGTCATTAGTAAATAAAAACATGCATGTGGAAAAGATATTTAAAAGTAATATGAATATTTCATTTGAACTCACACATTTCTCTTTTAATCCAATATATAGTGAGTATATTAAAAGAAATATTAATTTTTCCTATAATTTTAATATTGGTGTGATCATTAATTTTCTAAAGCCAATGATTTTCAATTTTCTTTGATATTTTATAAAGTCAAACTGAACAAAAAAAACTATTTTCTCTAATTCATATGTACCTGTTCAAAATTTTTGCTGGACTTTTAGCCAAATTAATTTTTCTGAATGCTGAAGATTGACATCAAAATGATTCATGATATCAAAAGTAAACAGTCAAAAGAAAAAAAGAAAATAGAACAAAAATAGGCCTATCAGCTTTCAGACTGGGATCAAAGTAGAGTATCTGTTCTCTTCTTTTAAGGATTGTGAGATCTATTGCTGGGGATTCCAACCTTACAGCAGTTACTTACTAAGGAGAGAGGGTTTATGGATATCAATGCCAGCATGACAGTGATCATGGAAACAAAGCAGTTTTTGTCCTTGGCTCATATGTATGTACTTGGGTGTTCCACATTAAACCAAATTTGTATCACATCATATCATATTGGGGTGATAGATAAATACCTATCATAAGCTCTAACTTGCTAAATTGCAGAAAATATTCTTTTTATAAATATTTATGCTAAAATTTATGCTTGTGATAACAAGAATATATACTTGGTTTCTGTAGTCTCTTTTAACATATGCTTTCTATCTATAAAAATAATGATAAAAACATGATGGCAAATATAAAGAGAAAAAAAGAACAAATTAATCATTTCTATACATTTTATTTGAAGTGAAAATTAAATCTTACAATAAAATCCTATCAAATTATGCAAAGATCCTTCAAATAAGTAAATATTCCTCTATTATATCTTAATATCATTATTATAAATATATCTGTAATACATATATTTAATTAAGACTAGTTAGCATAAGCTTTTTGATAACAGTCTAATAATAGCTATTTTAAAGTCTAATTTAGTTTTAACAAATAATACATCTATATCTTTTGAATCATTGTTTTGATGATAGAAAGTTGAAAAATAGTGATTTCAACAAAACATTCATAGAAGAACTATGAACTCAAAATCTAATTAAATATCAAGAATCAAGTTATTATCTTAAAAGTGATAAAAAATGTTAGTGTAGATGTTCATAATGAATTCTGCATAAAAAAAACATCAGCTGAAGTCATCAGTCTCCTTTTATGTGCCATGTTCCTATAGGATATTGGCGATTATGGCTCTCCACATTTTCCTATCCTTTGTAGCTGTTAATAAATTTTGTCTTTTTGTTATTTCGTCTGAACCTTGTTCAGCCATCCATTTACACAAATCAAATTAACTTTTGTTAGGGCTTATGGCCATATCACGATCACTGAAGATAAGCAACATTGAGCTTTGTTGCTACTTAGATGGGTGACCATTTGGGAATACCAGGTGCTGTAAGCTTGGCTTTGTGGGTAGCACAATGGATAATGGCTTGAAATTGTTAATTGGAGAACTGAGTTACAATTTCAGTTGTATTCATTATATTCACTCATGTGCAAATACCCTTTGGAAAGGTGTGAACTCACCTCTTCTCTCTCCAGCTATGGACTAATTATTAGGACTTGTATCAGTAAATAAATATTATCTAAAAAAATCTTACAATCTAGAAGTATTCTCTGACTTTAAATCACCTGTGTTGCTGTCCTCTGTCCCTCGTGTCTTCAATCTGTCATGTGAGTATCAAATTTGCCAAGCCCTCTTCACTCATCTTAGAAATTTCAACTAGTCATTTTGATATTAAGTATAAATGTCCTTTTTGTTTCCATTTTCTCTAAAACTTCATCATTGCTCACATGTTTGATACATGGTATTCTCAGCATCCTTCTGTAGAACCACATTTCTACTGCTTCAAGTCTCTTCTTCATCTTTGAGAGAAGATTGTGCAGCATTCCATGCCATACAGGAGGACTGATATCATATCATATAACAATTTAGTAATTTTTGTCTTTGTTTCTAACAAAATTTTTTCCGTTTCTTAATACTTTGCTTAGTTTTTGAAAGGCATATTTCTCTCTCCCAATATATCTTCAGATTTCAGTGTTTCACTAACATTCATAAACCATTGCAGAAAGCATTCATAAACTTTTCTTTGACATAATTTGTCATTTATAAATTTCAATTGTCACCTTAACAATTTCCAACATTTTCAACATTCACATTTAGCTCGAGAAAATTGAAAATAATAAGCATTTTATAAATCACATGTTAACAAACTCTAACAAAAGATCTAATAAAGTAAACCTGCATTTATAACATTTATTCAAAGTCATTTGTAAAATAAATTGCCACCCATGAAAATCACATGAGTATCAGTTATTTTATGCTGTTCATATGTTATCCTCTAAAAAACAATTGATCTGATAAAAATATATCCAAAATCATGAAGAATGATTTTCATATTTGCAAAGTATATGAATACTTTGCAAATATGAAAATCATTCAAAAAATAAATTTATAAAGTTGTTTTTGTTTTAACTTCAGTAAGCATTCATGAATGATCCTTAGTTATTCCTAAACATATGATTATAATGAACATTCAAGAATGAATCCTCCAAAGCATTAATCATTTATAAAAATATTCAGTTAATGGCTCTTTGCAAAACAAATTACAGTCAATATTCATATAACCCATGAGAACAATAACAAAGACTGTGTTTTTACAAAAAAATAAAGTTCAGCCAGGGTATTTCTGGAAGGTAACATTTGTATGGCAAGAAATTTTTGTAATTACAGAACTTGATCAAGAGATAAAACATTAATACTAATCAATAAAATTAAATGTTCACATATCACCTTCATATTTTTTGGAGGTTACAGCCATTTGTAAAATTTTACAAACAAATTCTCTGATCAGTGAATTCAATCTCCACAAAAAGTATGGACAAGATAAGTGAACATTAAATTTTATTCATTAATATCCCACAATTTAAACAGACCCTCATCTTTCATGTTTTTATTACAATGTTTTGGCTTGTATATTAATTGGCTTTACTTTATAGAATGCAAAATGTGCATAAAGCTCATTTGTAAAATTCATGGAAAATGCCAATACTTAATCTTAGAATTTCAAACAAGTGTGTATATGGTTGTTGAAATCTGGAAAGTATTTCATTAACAATAAATATCTATGAAAATCATTCAAATAATTAATATTGGGTTCAATAAACATCCATCAGTAGTTTGAAATTAGATTTGGTAAAAGTATTTTGAAATATATAATAATAATAATAATAACAGATATAACAATGAAATATCAAAGACTAATTTTTTCTGAAGTATTGCTCTAAGAAATAAGCAAAATGGATAAAATCTTTCAACATTAGTTTTAGTCAACAAATATAAATCATGCATAAATATAACAGAAAAAGAATACAAGAAAATGAAACTTTTAAAATATCTTTTAAAAAATAGGCAAGAAAATTATTATCTGACTAACTTTGCATTTTATGACAATTCTATCAAAATACACTGATTCACTTGAAGCCAATGTACAATGGAAGTTATAATAATGAAATTAATTTACAAACACTGGAATCTTTCCACTTCCCTATAAATAAAAGTTTTATTTAGATGTTTTGTTATTTTTGTAGATGGTTAAAATTAAAAGTGAAACAGTATTCTAGTCTTGCAAGTCACTATTATAGGAACAACTTTCTAGTCTTGTGAGCTATTTGCTTTCAGAATTTGGGTGATTATGGCTCTCCACATATTCATGTCTATTGTTGCAATTCATAACTCTTGTCCTTTTACCAACCTATTTTGTGCTTTAGTCCTTTTTCTGTCGTTCATTTACTCAGACTCTTTAAGTAGTTTACTTGTCCATATGTGGTAAACTCTTCACTCTCTCTTTTTTTGTTGTGTCCCACAAATGTTAGCTATTTCTTTCCAATTGTTCACAGCAGTTTCTTTGCCTTCTAGTTTCCTTAAAACCTTCAAGATTTATTACTTAATGGATACTCTAGTTATTTAGTCTTGTACCAATGTTGGCAAAATGCACCATATGTGTCAAACCTTTTCAATGCTATTACCTTTATGATGTCTATTCATTTCTATTATTGTTCATAAGCTTATAATTGTTGTAACATTGATATTTATGATCTAATTGCTGATTACTTTAATGAGTATATATTATGCATGTTTTTGTCCTTTATATATTAAAAAATATATTGCCAATTCTTGATATACTTTCATGCTTGATAGTAAGCATTTACAGTACTACTTTTTTTCTATCAAAAAGTAATTAACTGCACATTATTCATATATTATTCATTGGATTGTTTATCACCTTATTCTATGATAAGTGTTCCTGATATTATATTTTTTTTACAAATTTTGCCATAAAGTATAATACAACTGAATAAAAAATCGTTGACAGTGCAAATTGAACAAAAAGGAAACATCTATGTTAGAATAAAAATTACAATCCAAGAAATAAAAATAATGATGATTTACATCCTTAAAATAATGTAAATTTTCTCTCTGCATAGACTTTTTTATTTAAATTGTAAATTTGATAAATGGCTCCTTGCATCTGATGATGACAAGAGCCTCTCTTTCATGTTCCTCACTTAGACAGGTGGTGGACATCTATTAGCTGTGGATGGAGGCATGTTTTACATGGAGATAATTAGGACCACTACAAGAAATGATGAAGCCATTAATGAATGCAAATGGAGAAAGAAAGAATACATGAGACATTTAACAAAACATTAAACAAGATTTATTGATTGACTTTTCATTATTAACTAAACAGAAAATGAAAGTTATTTATTTTTATTTTCATGCAATAATGAAATTAAAGTGAGCATTTGAAAGCTACATTCAGTTCTCAGTCAATTTATATATATATATATATATATATATATATATATATATATAAATTGACTGAGAACCATATAGGTTGATGAGTAGATAAATACAGATTTATATAACTGAATGTAGCTTACTTTAATTTCATAATGAAGACTTACTGATCAAATTATGTAAAGCTAAGTAAGCAATGGTTGGCTTGCTCCTTTTCTGAGTATGCTCATCTGCTAGAGTGGTAAGCTAATCCCTGTTTCAGATTCATGCTCAGTCTCACTTGTGTTTCTTTAACACTGTGGTTTAAACAGCAACTATTATTCTGATCAGACATTAGTTACAGTTTCTGAAAGAGAGCTCATAATGTGGCATGATCATGAGTTGAACAAGGTCAGTACACGATGACTTCTGACTTTGTGCTAGCACAACCATTAATGGCTTCAGAACAGTTTAGTTTACACAATTTCACTCATATGGTTTTGATCAAACCATAGTATGGTTTTCAGGCAGTTCCCAATGATCTCACATGCTGTCATCATCTTGCCAAGTGGATATTAGTATGAAGCCACCGCCTTGAAAAGAGATTTGAACCCAGATATTAAGGTTGACTCTCACTGTTGTCATTATGTCAATACATAAAAATATATATCTGTATACATCATAAACATTTATTCATATCTGTGTAGATAGATTTATATTATATCTAGTTATTAAAATTAATCTGTTTATTGTCTTTGTCTGAGCATGTAATATATTGAATATGTAAACAGAAATTTTTTTATTATGAGATGACATCTTTTCATGATTCTGTGTAATATTCAAATTATTGTCTTCATCTATCATTTTTTGACAATGTTTCAGTCAAAGCATTTTAAATATTCCAATATCAATTCTACTCTCATTGTCTTCTACATAATGGGATTCTGTTGGACTAATATATTCTCATTAAAAAGAAGAAATAAAAAAGTATGAAAAGCATTCTGAAGGTTGGCTGTAACGTACTCCTGAGGAATTTCTGTGTGAATTTCTGGGATGAAGAGTTAGCATTATTTACATTCAGACTGTTGTCCTCATCTTTGTTGTTGTTATCACAATGATTGTACCCTTTGTTGTGCCCTATGGCTTTCTTCAGGTGTATATTGATCCAGGTAACCTACAGGACTGAACTCTTTATTTTATCTGTGGGAGTAGATTGTTCTCATTTCATTGCCCATGTTTAGGTATATCATTTACTTTTTATTTATATTACTTGCTTGCTCATTTCCCTTGAGTCCAAGTATATACTGCCTGACCCAAAGATTGAACTCAGAATGTCACCAAATTCATGAACCAACACTTTAATCCACTAAGCCATTGAAAATTTGTTGTAGTGAACTTGGAGCCCTAAACCTAACTTGTTTGCTGTTTAATGCGGCAACATCTACCTCTGTAAATTAAATAAAGGGTTCAGTTCAGAATTCCATTTAGATTACCCAGATTACACCTGAAGAAGACCGGAGGACACAATGGCTGAAAAGTTGTGATAATAACAACAAAGATGAGGACAATAGTCCGAATATAAACAGTGTAAATAAGACCTGAGGAATGTTGAAATAAATACTAACTATTACAGGAAACCTAAAACAGTATATTTAGGATCTTTCTGATTTTAATAAGACATAATTCAAGAAATAAATTCCTATCTTGAATTTTTCCTAAATACTAATATTTTTTTTTTTTTTTACTATATGCCATGTTCTTTAGGACATAAGTGATCTTAACTCTTCACAATTTCTTGTCCGTTTCATTCTCTTCAAAACCTTGTTCTGCCATCCATTTTTTCTAGCTCTCTAGGTAGGCTATGCGTTGTTTTCCTCTGTCCCTCTTGCCTTTAATCTGTCCTGTGAGTATCAAATTTTCCAAGTCATCTTTCCACATTATGTGCCTTAGAAATTTAAACTCTCCTCTTCCTGATTCTAAGTATAAGTGCCATTTCATTTTCATTTTCTCTAAAACTTTAGTCTGTGTTATTCTCAGTCTCCTTCTGTAGAATCACATTTCTGTTACTTCAAGCCTCTTCTTCATCAGATTGTTCAGTATTCATTGCTGTGTTCCCTATCTTTTCTACAAGTATTTTCATGGCAACTGCTCTGATGAGCTGCTTTCATTGGTTTCCAAACTGCATGAACTTAAGCATGCTACTGGGTTGGCATCTTGTTCCCACCCTTTCACTGTCAAAACAACTAAATGTAGCCATCTCTTCTACTTCATCAGCTTCTTATCTCGCACCTCCAATCAGTGGAACTCCCTTCCTATCACTTGCTTCCCTGATAGCTATAATCTTCAAATATTCAAATGTAATGTCAATCAACATCATCTGATGCCTTGACCTTTATCCCTGTCCTTCTCTTTATCCTTTTCCAAAACACTCCTCTTTACTTTTACACTCACTCAGTAACTCCTTGTATGCTAGTGGCACTCTCACCTTGCTTGGGATGATTTGCTTAAAAAAAGTATAAAAAAAGTATAGGAGGACTGATATAAAGTGACAGTTGCATAGTCTTTTCTTTGTTTCTTAATACTTTACTTAGCTTTTAGAAGGCATCTTTCCCTATTCCAATGTTTCTTCCAATTCCAGTGTCACACGTTACTTTTCTAAAATACTTCTTAGATATTTAATTGTTGTACTTGCTTGATTTTGGTATTTTCAATTTGTAATTTGTATGTTGGTTTGTTCCTTTTGGTAACAACCATTCATTCTGTCTTCTTATAATTGATATTTGGTGCATTTGGTTAAATTTTTAAAATTGGGTTGGGTCAAGAATTTTTCAGCAGTTTTCTTGTAAATATACATTATATCATTACATATGTATATACATCTATTTGGCCATAATTTCCTAGACATGTTTTTCTCTCTGGAGAATGTATTTTAATAATTAGATTCATCTCTGCTGTAACTATGTTTGATATGTTTATTTAAGATTTTTTTATAATGATGTATGTATTTTTAAAAATATTTTGATACTCTCACAATAGTTGTATTGGGTGGTTTGGAAAGGAAAGCAATAGAAAGCTTTGTAGATGAATGGATAATTTAAATGTATATTTTTTAATCTGTATGCTTTCCCAAAGGAAATGCGTTATAGCATTTAAGTATTTATCAATATCATCACTAGAATATATAACTATATCTTCTGATATACAAACACTTATACAAATATGTACTGCAATATAAATATATATGCATAGATGTTTGTATAAAAATGATACTGATAAAATATGAATTTTAATCAAATGTGGCAGATGAACATCTTGGTTCAGCAGATTCAAATGCCAATTGGAAACAAAGTGTCATGTCTGACATTGGTTTAAGCTTTTGATAGAAATTAATATTGAATATGCTTATGAGATTTATTCAGTTTTCAACATTTTACAAAAATCTTTAGCCATTCTATAAAGGATTCAGAAACATTTTTCAAATAATGGGCTTTTTCCAGTTTTTATATATATATATATATATATTTAATTGGTATCACCCTATGTATGACAGTAGTAAAGCCTCTAAGACAAAGGGTTATGGGGTGTGGAAGAAATGGAAACAGAAACATTAATAATGAGCATGAAGAGAAAAGAGTAATCAGGAGGACAGTAGATAGTGACTGACATTGTTTTTAAATTTGGCTGGAAAGCATGGAGCTGGAAGGGAGTTTCACAAGTGACACGTGCAAGAAAATAAACTGTTAGCATAGAACTTATGGCTACATCTAACCAGCTCAACTGTAAATTGATGAGATCTTGATATCAGTCTAATAGTGCACTTAAATTCAAAAAGTTTAAGTACCATAGCAAAGAGCTCATCCAAAAAAGTATTTATAGAAAAGAAAAACAGGGGCAATGTTATGGTGATGGGAAAGTGACTGAAGTTAAGCTGCCAGATCAGGACCAATAATATTGCTGATACACACACAGACCTATACTGAGAGCAAGCAGAAGTATCTCTATAGTAACTGACTGAGAAAAGAAAGATAATTCATTCTGCAGTTAGGGTTGAGGATTAACTTGCATGCCAAATTTCTATGTTTCGCTCATATATATATATATATATATATATATATATATATATATATATATATACACACACACACACACACTACCTACAAAATTCATAACAATCACTGTCCAAGACAATCTATCCAATCTGAACAACAATAAAATAATTACAACCACATCTAAAACTATTATGGATATGATCAGAACCAAAAATACCCACAACAATAATAATTCTGAAACAGGTATATACAAAATAAATTGTCAGAATGGATCCTCACATTACACTTGGGAAATTTGCATAAATTTTAAGAAGTATCCAGGAACATAAAAGAGACCCTATACACAACAACTAAAACAGTTAAAAAAAAAAGTAACTTACTTAGAAAGAAAATTCTTGAAAGCGCCATTATTTAATCTTATCAAAATATAAATCTACATCCCAGATTTTTTCCAATATTTCCTTTCATGAAAGAATTAGTATTATCCAAGGCAAGATACATGACCACAAAAATACAAAATAATTAAAAGAAAATGGTTAGATCCATAACTTCATGTTATTCATATAACACATAAATTAATCCCAATCCAAAATAATTTAAATAGAAATATATATATATATATATATATATATATATATTATATATATATATATTTATATATATATATATAGCACATATATTTTAGCAGTATGTTTTCATTGCAATATGTCTCATTAAATATTTTAGGCAAGTTTTATCTACTTATTCTTAATAGGATCCTCATATTTACAGATGAGTTTCTTAGTATCCTTCTTAAAAGAAGAAAGAAAATTGTTGTTGATGTATATCCATTTTATTCCCAAATAGTTTTGACACTAGCACAATGTCACCTTCATTAAGTAGAATAGAACTTATGGTTACATCTTATTTCAATAATTTTTGAATATATGGGTTTTAGCAGTGACGCCAATTGATTTAGAGGAACTGATTCTGATTACTTCTGAAAAATCTGCTAAATATGTAGTGAAGAGGTGTTACAGGTTTCTTATGGATTAGATTGGTCACCAGTTTGTAGCAGAAGGATTTACTATTATTATTGATGAAGTTAAAGACTTTGAAAATAAATGAATTCAAAATTTTCAGAACATGTAGATGAATTTTCTACATAAATTTTTATAAAAACATAGTTCCCAAAAGAAGAGAATGAGAAAATTATATTCACATTTATACAGATCGAATTCATAAAAAGGAAGAAGAAAACATTTATATGCATAATGTGTGTGTGATTTCTACATGGTTTGTTTGAAATTATTTAGTAAGTTTGCTAGGATCTGAGACGGCTTCCCAGAGGAGAAGAGTCCCATGTTGTCACTACACCATGGAGCAAAAAAAATAGAGAGAAAGTATTTATGTGCTTTCCTTATATAGTTCTGAATAGAACAAATCGCAGCTGCTGTCCTGGTAAACAAGGTGGGGTAATCCCTACAAATATTATATCCTGCTCATCGCTAAAATATTTCCAAACAATATACAGATAATTACTTTATCGTTTGTATTATCAGATCACACCATTAAAAAGTTTGTTCTTTAAGATTGTTACTAAAAAAAAATAATTTCTGTTTTCTCTTTTGCAACAAAACTAACAGCTGTCTATGTGCCATAATGGTTAGCTATGTAAAAAATGGAATCAGAGTTCAAATTCTGACATGTGCTTATAAATACACAAAGAATCACCTAAGAAAAGATTAAAGAGATTGGGACTTATTTCCTCATTACAGTCATGAACAATCATATCTTGAGCCATCTGTCTTTCTGTTGTAAGATGCTGTCTATTGCAATATCTGATACTTTACATGTTGCAATTCCAACAATATGTTGTCTTTTAATGCTGTTTCCATTCTTCCTCTTCATATCTGGGTTAAATAACAAGTAGAATACGATGAATATTGGAGAAAAAAATGTTTGAGGGAGTTTAGGTGTTTTTTGTCAAGCTGTATAAACACCTTTCCATGCACAACATGGCACTGCAAGAACCTTGATATTAGGAAACTGTTGATCAGAGCAGCCTCTCTAGACACTACCCAAGAGTTCAGTGTCCTAACTACCAGTCGGATGCAGGAACCAGAAAACTGCCAACCTGGTACTCTCAGTATGAAGAATTGCAGACAGCAGCCAGTCATATCACCAAAGATTCTTGATAGTCACCATTATTTTCTTCAAAAGAAAGTAACCCCTTCCTAAAAAGAAAACAAGGGATTAGCCTCTACTCAAGTCCAAAATAAAAGGTATAGACTGGGCAAGAAGAAGACCTATCAACTCCTATTTAAAAAAAAAAGTGTAAAATTGTCTGTTAAGTTTTAACTTAGTATAAGTCAAAATATCCATTATCAGAATAATGTTGGATGAGTAATTAGTACTACTTTTATCATATGAAGTGCCTATATATATATATATATATATATCCAAACAAGCTTGATTAAAAAGAATTGACATGGTCTATTTGTTTAATTTTTATTATAGTTTTGCAACTTTTGGATAAGACAATGGTTAAAAAATCTTTGAATGAGAAAATAATTCAGTAATTCAAAATTCTTAGAAATTGAAGAAGATAAAAAAGAAAAGGTGTGCACAACTTATATATATATATATATAATAATAATAATAATAATAATAATGATATGAAACATAGTATATTTAGGCAATCATCCTTTCTTTAAACATGTTTTATTGAATAAGAAGGCCAATGCATTTTGTTAAGCCTTTCACAACAAAAGACAGCAACACACCACCAATAAAATTTATTTCAATCTTAAGTGTGAACTTGTTAAAATGCCTTTGAACCATAAGGACATTTTAGCGATTTGACAGGAAAATCTATTCCACTACTATAGCATTTGAGCACAGGTTCATTTCAAATTCCAGGACAGTTAACAACATAGATGCTTCACTGGCTTTCTCTCAACTTCTACCTTCTTTACTTGAAAAGGACCAACAATGGGCAAAAGGACTTGGCACATTACACATAATTTCAAGAAGTTCCTTTCTGCCTGACATCAAATGACTTATTTGAAACCAGGAGGAAATCACCAAGTGAATTAACATGCATTCCTTATCTACTCTATTCCATAAAACATTATATACATAGAGTACTTGCCATAAGTATTTAAACAAGGATGCATTTTCCTTAAATGTAAGAGTTAAAAACTAGTAGGTAATCCCCCTCTCCTACTCACAATCCTTAATGGCCTTTAAGTAATAATAGACAATTAAAAAACAAATTTTGTGTGTGTTCAAATGCTTCTGAATATATATGCTTCTCTATATAAAGTACTGTCCATGAATATTTAAATAAATAGAAATTTTTCATGTCTGCTTTGGTTTTAAGAGTTAAAAAACAGGACAATTAGCAAGAAAAAGCAAATTTGATTGCAATCAAAAGGCAGAAATAACTGTATAATGTAAAAAACTGTTAATTAAACTAATTTTTCGCATCATCAATTTCCTTCAGAACCTTAAGGATTTTGAGGTCTATTATGTTGCAGAATCTGAACAAGTATGAAGAGCCTTGATCAGTTATGTCATCAAGTTTACCATAACTCAAACTAATAGAAAATAAATTGTTTAAATAAGCTCTTTGCTATGGTAACTAGAGTTTTTGAATTTAGGCACAGCACTAAACTGTCATTGAGATTTCATCAGTTTACAGTGGAGCTGGCTAGATGTAGCCATAAATTCTATGCTAACAGTTTCTTTTCTTGTACTTCTCACTTGTGGAACTTCCTACTAGCTCCATGCTTTACCACCAACTTCAGTCTGCAAAAATTTAAATGCACTGTCAATCGCTATCTACTCTCCTCCTGATTACTCTCTTCTCTTTTTGCTCATCATTAATGTTTCTGTTCCTAATTCTGTAACCCCTTGTGTTTTAGTGACTTTACTGTCTTGCTTGGAGTGATACCAATTTAATAAAAAAAAAGGTAAAACAGGACAATGGAGATGAAGCATTGTTAAAGTGAAAAGGATGATTTATTTACATGTTTGCCTTGGACAATATACAAGAAATAATTAGAGAATTTCCCTCAGGATACTACCACATATGTAGAAAAATATCTGATGAGGAAAATATACACATGTATGAGGTTTATTTCATAATAGGAGCAGAGGCTTTCATTGCATGGCATCCCTGGTTGCTGCTGTTACACCACATTATGACATCATTATATAGAATGAAAACCAAACTGGTCTGTGAGGAATTTTTTAAAATGATGAGAGCTTAGTTAACGCAATGTTTATTCATTCTTTCACCAAAATGAATCCAATTGAAATACTTTGTGGGTCTTGACAACTGCCTTTTTTGTTTCCATCATGCATTAATGTGATAAACTGCACAAGTTTTTTCACACATTTCTGGTTCCAGACTTCTATCATAAAATTTAGGAAATTGTTATTAAATTCCGGGAGAAAGTAAATTATTTTCAAAAGTTCAGCCTCAGTGTCAAGTTATTCTTTATTATTCCTTAATTTTTTTTATAGCTTTTTTAACTTCCTCATCAGTAGGTTGATTATTGTTTATGCTTAGAGACAGATTTTGTAATGATTGGATGTATACTGGTATATGTTCTATTTCTGTGGATATCTTTATTTTCGTCTGGCCAGGGTTGAAATATGACTCAAAGTATTTTTGAGACATTTCTTCTGTGGTGGTTTTGATTGTATGATGTGATTGTGAGTTTTTGCTTTTCTCATCATTTTAACACATAGTCTATCCTTCTTGGCTTCATTAATTCCATTTCCAATTTTCTACAGAGATTGGTTTCTCAGAGCATTAACAAGTTTTTTTTTTTCATTTCCTTTGTTAATTGTTTAGTATTCTCTGTTACATTTTTTTCTTCTGTTTGTTTCTTACTTGTGTCAATCTTTTGAACTCAGGATTGCCATCCCACAAGTGTGTATTTTTTTTTCATTTTAGGTATTTCTCTTGGAATGAATCTGATGTTCTTTGACTAATGATGATATGATAATGTTATTTGATTCCACTATGTTGTTTTCATCAAGATTTAGGAACATCAATATGGATTCTTCTTTATTAAAGAATTCTCATCTTACCCTTTCATTTTTAAGGGCTTAGATGTTGTCCCTAGGTGTCTTTCATGGTTTATGTCAACAGAAGCAAGATATTTTGTTAGCTATTATTGTCAGTTTAGTTACAAGTCGTCTTTGGTCAGATTAAAAGGTGTTTCATACCTGATATTAGTCACAAACTGTCTTAGGCAAGAGTCCAAGATACTAAAGTCAGTAATCTTTTTGGTTATATTATCTGGGCTATGCTATGTGATCTGGTGTTTAATGGAATGGTTGAACTATATATTATCATTTGAATAACAAAAATTTAACAAGAATTCCCCTTTGCTGTTTGAGTCTTCTGATTCAAATGGTGATGTCTTCTTACTATCAAAGAAGCATGGCTTTGTAAAAACAATAGAGGTAGAATTAAAATCCCCATTAACGTACATTTTTATGTATTTTTTTAGTATACAAAGTTTAGGTAAACCATGTGGAGAACTCCTCTATTTAGGAAACAACACTTTTTTCCATTGGAGTGGCATAGAATGCTATTACTTGGATCTAGCTTGACTGTTCACAGTTTAATAGTGATATTATAACAAATGTTGGATCACAATTATATTCATTAATGGAAAAATCATTTAGATGGCTTCAGAGAAACCTGAATTTTAAAGAATATAATATTAAATATATTTCTTTCTCTTTTTTGTGGTTATGAGGGAATGGAACACAGATAAAAAAAATGCAAATTGATAACAAAATTCACATTGTCATAACTGCTCCATAGAAAAAATGGAAAGCTCTAAACTTTTTCTTTTTAAATTCAATGAAAACACTTACCTCAATTGTTCATGAGTGAATAGTGTTATTAAAACATTAAATCATAATTATATTCATTAACAGAGATATCATTCAATTGATTAGTCCTGGGTATGATGATAAATTACATCTGGCAGCAAGGCATCTGTTCAACAGATTGGAGGTTTTGAGGAGTGTCAACCTATCTCATAATTACAGTTTTTTGCAGGTCCACTTTGGCACAGGGTCGTAGCATCTGCTGTGGTCCTAGCTATGGACAAATAGCAAATCCTTTAAACAAAAACAAAACACTATGAAAGTATAAAAATACATTTTATAGCAAAATACCAACAGTCCATTTTTATATATAAAAAAAAAATTACGAACAATACATTTTATCTGTAGTTGAAGCCATAAAATTGTGTTCAAAATACTTAGAATTTGGAATTAAATAACCGATAGAGTTGATATTCCACGAAACAAAATTGACCAATCAACCTTTCAACTAGCTTCAAAGAATAGTGGAAAAAAATAAGAAAATACTAAGTATACTACTTTCTCCTTCCTATTGTATGGGAAAATAGTATATAGATAAAACAAAATTCAAATTAATAATTTAGTCATCAGTGTTGGGTTTTAGTCTTTGGTAAATGGCCAACCAAAATGGGTGAGAGATAGATAAATGACTCAGATGAACCTTCTGCTATGAAGTTGAATTGATGGTGGTTTATATAGTGTTGGAGTGGCTCAAAAAGTAACAGCTCGTAGAAATTGTGTGTATTTTTTCTGATTGATCAGAAAATATTTTTATGACTTTTAATTTTTCTTTTTTGTCTTAAAAATGGGTACACAGAACCAGACTAAAACTAAGCCAATTTGTATCATTTGAATAGTTGAGGCAAGCATTGAAAAAATGTGACTTTCAGTAGCTTATGATAAGTATAAAAGTATTTAAATAAGATTTTTCTTTTTGTGTTAAAGAAGTTCTACACAGACTAGAACAGGGTTTTTACATTATCTTCTTGATAATAAAAGCTACAGCCAATAAATTAAAAATTAATTGGTACCACATGAATAATATGGACCAATCTTCAATGTGTTCAGGAGAGAAGTAGCTCCAGATACTAACATTACTTTTTACACAATGAGAACTTTCAGGAATGTTGTGTTGTGTTTTTTTTTTTGTTTTTTTTTTTAAGTGTTTCACCCAAGCAAGGCGGGAAGCCACTAGGACACAAGAGGTTACAGAAAATTTGGAGCAAGATCAGATAGGAGTGATAGAAGAAAGGATGAGGAAAAGGGTAGTGGATAGATCAAGGCAACTGGAGATGTCAACTGACATTACATTTAAATAGCTGGAGATTATAGCTCTCGGGGAAACTGGAATAGGGAAGAGAGTTCCGCAAGTGAGAGGTGTGAGACATGAAGCTATTGGAGTAGAAGAGACGGCTACATTTAGGAGTTTTGACAGTGAAGGGGTGAGAGCAGGATACCAGCCTCGTCGGGCACTTGAACTCATGAAGTCTGGGAACCAGCGAATGCAGCTCCTCGGAGCAATTGTGATGAAAGTATTTGTAAAACAGACAGAGAGAGGCAATGGCGCATCTGTGAGAAAGTGACTGTAGACGAGATGCCAGATCAGGGCCAATTATATTGCATATCCACCTCTGGAGCCTATCAAGAACCCCGAGGCAAACAGAAAGGGCTCCAGACCATATATGGCAGCAATACTCCATGCAAGGGTGAATTGTTGATTTGTAGATCTGGAGGATTGATTCTGGGGAGAAAAATTTCCTGGTGCAGCACAGGGAGCCAACTTTCCTTGTGGTGGACAAAGCAATTGAATCAATGTATTTGTTCCATCTCAGGTCAGCCGTCAACGTGAGACCGAGCAGCCACAGAGAGGTGCTTTCGAGATATACAAATTGAATATTAAATGAGTTACCAGAAATATTTTATATTAATCAAATAAGAGCAGCATTTGTATATTAGACTTATGTAATTTTAGTAAAATATTTTTACAGTATTTTTATAACATATTTACTTTGGAAATGTATTATGTTGAAACAAAAGCTCATAGCATTTTTCAGAAGGTGACATTTGAACATGTATTTATGTTTCACGTGTGACTGAAATTAAGGAAAGACACAAAAGGAGACATTTCAGTTCATTTTATGACATTGATACATATTCTGAAAGGTAACATTTAAAGTGTCTTACATATGAGTCATGTGTAGATGATGAATTTTATGTCTTATGCTAAAAGCAAAGATGTAAAGACTGAAATGCATTTTTGATACTTGTTACTCTTATATTTGTGCAAATGAAAAAAGTACAAACAGAAAAAAATTGCATGTGCCATTCATGAACAGAGTATGTTCATCTGGTTTTGCTTCGTTCAAAAGCTGAAATTTTGGTCTGAAAAATGAAGAATGTTCTAGCAGATCTGCAGTCATTGATGGTTGCCAAATTGAAATGCTGATTAAAAATAATCCAAGTCACATAATGCAGGACATCACAGAGATGATCTACAGGTCTCAAAGTGTTGTAAAGTATTTGAAAAAACTTGGATATGTGAATCACTACCTTCTCTCATGATTTGAGAGAAAAAAATTAATAGACCACAATTCCATCTGCAATTCTCTGCTTAAATGCAAAAAATAACATTTTACAAAAGAATAATCACAGGCAATGGAGAATGGATTGTTTACAACAATGTGGAGCAAAAAGGATCCTGAAGAAAATAAAATGTGCTGCCATTAACCCCTCCAAAGCCAATCTGCAGACCCAGCAGTATTTAATATAACTTGACTGGGATGTTCTGCTACTGCCCCCACCATATACCAGCCTTGTAGCTTCAGATTACCACTTATTTTGATTCCCACAATTTTTTCTTAATGGTAAGAAGTCTTTTGGAAACCTGAAAAAAAAACAGTTAGACCAGTTCATCACCTTGAAAGTTCTGGGAGGATGAAATTATTGAAGACTATCACACACTTTCTTCTTTGTTTTCTACTCATTTCCATTATTATTTAAATATGATGGCATAGTCCTGATAACTTTCTGTTTGAATTCTATCACCATTTGCTCTATACAGAATCTTCTCATAAATTTCTTCTGACATATATTCCTGTAGCAGTATTGTTTCAGCAGTATGTTGTTCTTTCTTTTTGTGTAAAAGTTGGCAGACATATTCATTCCCTTGTGTTAAGAAAACTTAATTTGAATTATTCCTGTCATACTTTGTTTGAGCAAAGTATCTTCAATTTTTTTTACATCTAAGTTTGGTCTCATAATAATATCATTATTATCCTATCTCTCTACTTTTCTATTTTCTTTTTCCAACTATTTCTTTTCTGCCAGTAAAGATCTTAAGTAACTTATCTTGGAGTGATTACTTATGCTTATACTTAACTAAACAGCATTATCTAAATAAGAATATTAATAAAAGTTCTCTATTTTTATAAGTTCATTAGAGAGTTATTTCATGAAATACTGGAAGTAAAAAATGTCTTTCCTAGTTGAAATTACAAGATAATTTTAATCAATATGGCCTTAGACTTTACCATCACTATATATAAAAGATTACAAAGATGGTCAGAAAGAATTTTAGAAATTGCTTAAAACCAACTATGGCTATTTTGTAGCATTGCTCTTTAGACTTGCACTTGATTAAGTTTTAGATGTAGGTCTTAATTCATTATGTTCTTAAATAGCCTCGTTAGATGGAGACTTTCATATGGATATCATGCATGGCACCAAACATGTTTAGAAATATCTAAAATGACTGCTGTATACAGCCACTAAGATCAATGGTTAAAAATGGCTTTGTGTGATTGAAGCCTATAGGTCATGGTGAAGACCACACTTATTCAAACTTTCAGCACTGGTGGCACAGAATCACAAACAAATAACAAAAACCACATCACTTGAGGACTTTCAACTGGTACTACAGAATCACAAACAAATAATAGAAACCACATCACTTGAGGACTACCAACAGCAGTAACAATTAAAATGGATAGCACATGAAACTTGAAAAGAAAATAATGATATAATCAAGATGTTGACATTTCACACTGCTTCAAATAAAAGGTTAGGAAATGGATCTCCATCACTGCTGGAAAGATGTAATGGATTTTGATAAAACTATTTTCCTGAGAACGATTTTATAAATTTCAACCAAAAGTAGTACTGGTCTATCAGTCAATGAATACCAAATGTCTTCTTATAAGGAAACAGCTCATATTATAATTACCATTGGTTGATCACTGTGATTTGATGCAGAAATAAGCTATGATTGAAAAGTGACCCTGCTGTTAAAAAACATGAATGACAAAAACAATTAAAGAAAAGATTCTAGTTTATTTATATACTTTGTTCAACACTGAGAATAATTAACTGCTACTAAAGTTTTGTAATGGGACGAGCAGAGAGTGTTAAATAAGATTCTCTCTGAGACTATTCATAAAGGTGGACTGAACAACAAGCAAAATGGCTTGTCTTTTATGGAGTTTGAATTCCTTTTTAATTTGATTGAGAAAAAAAACATTAATCACAACTCAACACATTAATCCATACTCAACTTTGACAAAAATATTTTGGTTGTGAATGATCAAAGATAAGATATCAATAAAAAGGTTTCCCTCATAATTCATTCTTCAAACATCCAAAGAAACATCATCTATCACTACATTTCATATTTTTAACACATTTCTGCTTTATCACCTTTTCAGAAGTAAATGATATGCAATAATCCTTTTGTAAAACCATGTTTTATAAGCATTGCAAAAAAGATATGATAGTTTGTTATTTGAGCTTTACATTGATGTATAAAAAACTCTTGGATAATTATAATCTACAAAATCTATCTTATGTTTATCTATTTGTATATAATAAAAGGTAATATACTCAAATCCATTGCACTGAACAGAATATTAATTTCATTCTAACATATCTTATTTGGACTGAATATATTTGTAAAGCTGGAAATTTTAAAATTTCTGTCAATCAGGATTTTTTTTCCTTTTTGAATTCTCTCTGCAGGAAGCAGCTGTCTTGTTTGAGTACATATGATGTAAATTAAGAAAAAAATCTTAGGAAACCAAGCAAAATGCATTTCCAAAGTGTGTTTTAAAATGCATAAGTAAATGAAATTAAAAATACAGCTGAATGCATATTTGGCTTGATATATTTTGAAAAATATGTCAAAACAATCAAATAAAAAAAAAAGAAAAGTTTCTTTTATTAAAGCAGTTAAATGGTTTTGATATATTGATATACATGGAATAAAAAAATGAATGAAAAAGTGACAGATTCAATATTTAGTTGATATAAAATGTGAAACTTGTCTACATAAAAAAAAATAAAAAAGATTAATAGAAAAAAATTGATTGATATATACTTATATGAATTTATATGAACCAAATATCAACAAATTGAAATAGTGATGCTGAAAATGTATGACATATTTATCATCTATCATATTCTTCCCACAGATAAATAACAGGAAATTCTTGAAACTATGCAAATCTATGAAAATAGTTAATGTTGGATTTGGAATATAAAAGAAAAAAATTGTATCTCACAAATAGAGTAATTGAATGTCCTAAATAGGTTAAGAGAAATTACAAGCAAAGGAACAATGAAAGTTAGAACAGCAGTTTACCACATTCATAAAAGATAATTGTTACAAGCATTTTCTTTACAGTTCTGTTATACAACCTTGCTCTTGCATTCTTCAATTTATTTTCTAATTCTGTTTTTTCTAAATCATCTTCCATTTTTTATTTTTATTTTTTCAGCATTATTCTTTTATCCTTATTTTTCATTTATTTATTTTTTTCTTATTTTTCTCCCTGTTTACTTTTCAGAAGTTTTTCTTTTCCATTTCTTTCTCATTACATCTTACATTTTTTGTATTTTTTCTTCTCCATCTTTGCTCCTTCATCCATCATTCCTTCTTTTTCCTATATTCAATATCTATCTCTTTTCTCTCTTACTTTTTAGAATTGTTTCTTTTCTTTTTCATTACATCTTACATTTTTTGTATTTTTTCTTCATCTTTGTTCCTGCTTCATTCATCATTCTTTCTTTTTTCCTATATTTAATCTCTTTTCTCTTTCTAAAGTGACAGTTTCCTATGAATTAATTAATAAACTCATTAGAAGACTCATCTCCTATTAACTCTACTTTTCTACTTTTTTTAAAATTTTGAACAATTTCTCTTTTAGAAAAACAAAGTAATCACAAAAATTCTAATGGCTCACACTCCTCTTCTTTCATCATTTCACTAAAAAAGGTTTCAGTAAATCAAGAAGGATTTCTTATCTTTTCAAAAAAGGAATAAACAATGCAAGGGATTTATCTCTTCTATTTATCTACTGGATCAGAGTTCAATTATCTTAAGTTGTACAATATATCATTGTACCATGATAAATGTGCTTCTTTCAGAAATACCCTTGGAATCTTGTATAAAAGTTAGGCTGGTTTAACAAATATTGATGAAAGCTGATTTTTATTTATTTGTTGCAGTTTTAGAATGACTGAATCAAATATTAAGTGTACCAAAATTTTGTTTGTTTACAGAGTAAAAAAAATAATACTCTTGTTTGTTTTTGACATAAATTTTGCTGAACAGTACATCTACCACAATCTTCTACCATCTTTCAGGAAACGTCATAATTCTGTCCTGCCAGTAATTGTTTAAATCCACTGTTGGCTCTCCCTAATGAGCTTATAGTATCATACTTCCACTCAATTTTGATATGGTTGGTGGTGGTTCATTTCACTTACTTCAGTAAACTTCACCCTGTCTGAAGTTATTAAGCAAATCATACAAACTTCAATAGTCCAAATTTGGTTTGAAAAAAAATTATCAAATTTTAAACAATCATTTTAGATGTGAAAACAAAGCCTGAGTTACAATTTTAGGTAGTATGAATATGTTTTATTGAAGTTATTTGATGTATTCTGAAAAAACTTCTGTCTGAAGTTATTAGGCAAAACCAAATAATTACAGTTTACTTCAATAAAAAGCTTATAAAATCATCAAAAAATGGTCAAAATAACTAACACATGATAAGTCTTTGATTCCTTTACATTTTAATATAGTGCCCCTTCTTCTCAATAAGTCAGTAATCTATTATCCATTGATTTTGTTATTTTTTTTTTACTTCAGCAGGTTCAATTTCTGCAAATGGAGTTTTAATTGCTTCCCATAGATCTTCTTTGCTGTTATATTTTTTGACACCTTCATATAATTTCATCTTCACAACTGACCATGGATTTTTGATCAGATTCAGATTAAGACTTGCTAGTAGCCATTCAATTATCTTCTCTCCTGTAAATCTTTTATGCTCAAAGAATTCAAGAATAAGCTTAGATACAAAAGAAGGAGCATTGTCATGTATAAATACACACTTCACATTGAAACTGCAAGACTGGGAATTGTACCATGCAAAGACAGTCTTGTTCATAAAACACAATATTTAGCACTGTTCAATTAAACTCCTTTATTGACTTTGAATGGTCCAATAACGGTTTGGTTGACAATTCCTGCCCATATCATAACACTCCCGCTTTCTTGTTTCCTTCTTTTAGCCACAGCCATATCTGAATTGGAAAAATCCATCCTTTGGCCCATGTATCAAATGTCACTTGAGATTCATCCATGAAAATTCAGTCAATTTTCATGTATTTCTTGGCCCAATTGTGATGTTTTAAAATATTTTCTTTAGTGGGAGAAATTTGCCTTGGAGATTTTTTTTATAGATTCCAATTCACAAAGTATTTTACACCTTTTGTCCTTCTTGACTCCCTCAAATTCAGCCTTTTTAAACATCTGAGCCCAAGTAAAAAGTGGTTGTTTTATTACAAATCACTAGTTCATCTTGAGGAAGCAAATTTTTAAAGTCTTTTACTTGGAATTCTCAACTTATATTTTCAACTTACCCCTTTATTGTTTGATGATTTCTGCAAAGCTCCTTTGAGATCTCCAATATGGACATTCCCTCACTCAATAACTTTGTTATTTTCTGTTTTTCATCAGTTGTTAGATCCTTCCCTTTACCCATGTTTCAACATATATTATGGACAAAAGAAAAAATAGTTTTTATTACATTTCAGAGGTCTTAAGCCAATATTAAGTTAATTTGCATTCTTCATTCTTCAGTCAGTCCATTTTTGCAAATTCCAAATATCTCAAAATCTAACCATTAAAAATGGCAGAAAATTTAGTTAAATATTTTACTAATGGTAGAAATGGAGTTTAAATTTGACGAATATTGGTTCATAACTTTTTGAGTTATTGAGGTTCATTTGATTTGCATAATAATTTCATACAGGCTGTATGTACTTTTTATCAACTGTCACAATTTGTTTCAAAAACACAAGATTTTCATTTCCATCACCAATCACACAGAAAAATATGAACTAGTAGATTTTTTTAAAATTCTGAACTTATCTGAAAACACAGTTGTAGTTGCTAGCTCCACACTGAACTGGTTTCAAATTCAGAGATGTCGTTCTCCTAAAGTGGTTGCCAACCAGAACCAGAGAGCCCAGTTTGCCCTTCTATTAATCCTTAGCTCTGGATGGCAGTGGATGAAGAAATAGATAAAACAGCTTAATATGCCGAAAATATTAAATTTTTCTATCTTGCTGTTCAGGACGTGGATGATCATGGCTCTCCACAATTTTCTGTCCTTTATAGCTCTTAGTAAAGTTTGCCATTTTGCTATCTCTCTTAATCCCTGTTCTGCCAACCAATTACACAAGTGTGTTAGGTTATGCACTGCATTTCTCTGTCATCTAGCCTTCAGTATGTCCTGTGAGTGTCAATTTTCCAAGTCCTCTTTCCACATTATATGAGCTAAAAATTTAAGCTATCTCTGACTGATGTTAAATATAAGTATTCTTTATGTTTTCATTTTTTCTAAAACTTTGTCATTGCTCACATGTTCAGTCCATGGTATTTTCAGCATCCTTCTGTAGAAGCACATTTTTGTTGGCTATTCTACAGAATCTCTATACCAGTTATGACAATGTATGCTGACATGTAATCTGTCATTATTCAATCAAATGTGATCTTTTTGAATAGAACTAAAAGCTCTTAATGCCATCTAAAAAAAAACAGAACATATTGGCCAACCTAATACAAATTTTATATGCTACAATGTAATGAATATGTTATAGTTTAGAAACATCAAAAGTACTAAATAAAGCAAAAATGAATATATATTGAGCAGATATAAATGATCACTAGAACATTTTGTTGGCTGTATTATGATTTACTAGTCAAACAGCTTAAATAGAATTTGGAAGCAGATATCAATCACATTATTCATACTTTTAAAATTCTCTTGAATTATTTCTTTACTTCTGATAAAATGTTTGTGGAGATACACTTTAGAATTAAGATAGATAAAAGAGAAAATATGGATGTTGTTTTTAGTTTTTTGTAGATCACAATCTCTTTTGAATTTTCAGCTCTATATCAGTGAATGATGATAAAAGTTGAATTCATCAAAACTCTCAGAGTTTCACTTTTGAAGATAACAATACCATCCTCCAAAACGTTTGTGTGTTGCTCTCCTTGCAATGCTCACCAACCCACATTACTTTGTGAAAGGATCAGTTATAAAAATGTTGACAAGCTTTCACAAAAAAAAATACTGTCCAAATAAAAACAAACAGGAATATTTGATATCACATAAAATATTTACTGATCCACCAAGTTCACAGTACTTCTGATTTTCTAGACAACAATCAATACTAGAATTCTCACAAACACTTAAATAGACAACTTTTATGCCATGAAATGTGTAAAAATTTCACTTCATTATAGCATCACTATCATTGATGATTTGAAGAATAAATATCATGAATCCCTTATTCAAATAATGAAAAGCATTAAAATCAAAAAACTTCATGAATATCATATTCTTTCTATACTTTTACCAATTTGGCAATAAGAAATATAAAAGACTCATGTAATGGTATCTGTATTTGGACTCCATGTTCATCTCCAAATTATTTTTTCTCATATTACAGTAACTAAAGCTCTATTCACTATCTGTTGCAAACTTAAATAACAATTTTGCTTGGAATCTCATTGAGCAGTAAAAAGATTTGATGCATTACAAGAACACTGAAACTATAGTGAAGTCAGGTTATTTTTACACTTATCCAATATTATACATTTTATATATATATATATATATATATATATATACAAACTCTTCAAGAGACTTGATTGTAAGATTAAATTTATTTTCAGAAATAGGAAATATGCTCTCCTGACAGCACATCACAGATCATCTTCATGTTGACAGTTGGACTCAAAAGTCTCAGCCCCCTCTCAGATGCTCCTATGCTAGGAAGACCAATTTGCAGCAACAGTTTCCCAGGCCTCATGTTCAATGTTGGCCTGTGTTAGGGATGTCTTTAAATGATCATTGAAGTATTGTTTTGGGTCACCACATAGCCTCTTGCTGCTGGTGATTTCTCTAAATGGGATATGTTGGGGTTGAGTGGGATGCATTCTGGACACATGACCTGCCAGGTAATGTTGGATGCTGGGGAGAGATGTCCAAGAGAGGGCCTCGTTGTTGGTGATGTGATCCTTCCAACTGATGCAAAGGATTCTTTAGAGCTTCATTTGCAGGAACCTCTCTCTCTCTCTCTCTCTCTCTATATATATATATATATATATATATATATATATATAAGCATATCTTCATTCAAACATGTCTGATTTATAATCTGGACATATGTCTATTTTTATTTTAATCCTCTTGAATTCTCTGATTGACTTCTTAATGTTGATATTAAATTCATTAATTATGGTGCCATAGTTTTTTCCACCTTAATCAAGATGATTCTCACCCTCTCTAACCTTCTAATTTTCTGTCCTGGAGTAACAAGGTGCCTTACAGGTTTTATGTATGATTTCATTTTCACTTCTCTTTGGACCCTCATAGCTGAAACCCCTCTCCCATGTGCTAAATGTCTTATGGATTGAGTTGGATCTTTTTTAATTGATCTCTTTAGCATTTAGTTGAAATGATGATCCCTTTTCCTGTTGTGACCACCTGATCCAGTTTTCCTCTCTACTGTTCCCTCGTTTTTAAACTTATTCCCCATTCTCTTGATGGTTCTTGAAGGGACTTTGAAAATGGAAGAAGAGTATGAATGTTGGTACCATTACTGTAGACCTGAATGATCTTTTTCCTCTCACAATTGCTCAGTTGGAAAAACAGTGGAGCTGACACAAAACATTTTTAACCTGTTCTCTTTTATGCTGAATAACTCAGTTTTTCAGTGATTCTTACAACAAATGGTGTCAAGATGACTAAATGTCTTATCTGAAAACCTGGAAAAAAGAAACTCAATTAGTTTAGTGTTTTTTAAGATATTAAACATTTTGTGGAATGGCTAATTATGCTGTAATACAATTTTGCTGTTATATCCATTACATATATATATATATATATATATAATAAAATAGAAACACCAAAGCAAGGCATAAAAATCCCATTTCATACTTGTAAAATCATTAATATTCAAGGTGTATGTACTCAATCTCTGATAAACAAAACAGTTTTCACAAAAATTAAAATATGATTGCAAATGAATTCATATGGACTGATCATTTTCCTTGACTTTAATTTCCTATTGTTTCACCCATCACTTTCTAGAATGTTAAACAAAACCTTTTATTTAAACTGCATTGATATACTTCTCTCAATCCCAAACCTCTCACAACCAATATCATTCTTAGAGAATATTACAACTTATGCATCTGTTTCTATTCTACACTGCCTGATGCATGTTAATCTTAGTGGATGCTTATATTTGACTAAGGATTTTTCTTTATAGTCACTATTCAGCCTTGCTTGATTAGCAAACATTCTTCATGACTGAGTTGTTTAAAGCATGTCAAATCTAATGGCATTTCCTTCTGCCCAGAGGGACACAGGTTTGAATCCTGAAGAAGAGTGCATGTTTTTTCTTTAATAAGATTTCTCAAATATTCAGGCCAGTAAATAAAAATAAATAAATATACTGTTTAATAAATAAACGGGTCACATACTCAAATATGTAGATCCACTAAGAATAAGATTTAAATTGATAAAATCTGTTGGATTAATAAATAAAAAAAATTACTTTAGAAATTGCTTTGTTTACATTTGGATATGAAACTGAGATGATATGAGAGTTGAGAGACTATAACAAGAAGGATTTTGCTTCAAGGCACTATTCAGGCTTGCTTGATTAGCAAAGTCCTAGAGCACATCAGTTCTAACAATGGTTCTCTCTACCCAGCTTTAAATTTGCAGATTTAAATTGTGCCAGAGAGTGCATATTGTTTTCTTTCATAAGATTTCTCAAATAAGCAGGTTGTTAAACAAAAATAAATATAGTGTTTAATAAATAAATGGAGTGTCTACTCAAATATAAATATTCACTAAAAATAATGTTTTAGGTGATTATATGTATATATATATATATATATATATATATATATATATATATAATACAGGTAATAAATCTGTTGATATATAATCCAAGTGAATCCTAATAATATAAAATATTAAAACTGATCTGCAAAAAGATATCAATGTATTTATTATAACAGAGCATATAAATTACATAATAGAGAAATCAAAAATTACCTCATGAGTATAGTATAATCCAAGTATAATATATATATATATATATATATATATATATATATATAGAGAGAGAGAGAGAGAGAGAGAGAGAGAGATTGAGTTAACCCATGTTATGGGTTTCAGATAATTCCCAGGAATGTCACACAATAACATCAAGAAGTTACCTTCCTAACAAATGACCATGGTCAAATTCGAACCACAAACTCATGATTGGAAAGTGAATGTTCTAATCACTTGGCTAGGTATCCATAGATGTAAGGATATATCCATGAAGATATATACAGTTGTACTATTTTAATTTATAAGTGTATATAAATTTTATTCCCTTTAAAATATCAAAGATTGAACTATAGACCTTTTGCATAGCATTTTCATATTCTAACCCATGAGCTACTCTTCAAGATGAATCCTTGTGAATGAGATAATGGCAGTGGAATAATTAGTGAAAAACACTAAGAAATAATTAGCAAACTCACAGCCTAATTTCTTTCTGCATTATCAGCAAATTGTTATTAGTGTTTTTCATTTTTTCCATTTTCTTTACTCACAGTTGACCTTCAGTAAAGAAAAGAAAGGAAAGAATTTGGATGAGTTTTAGTTTTATTGAAATGGTTCTTTGCAGAAGTAGCAAGAGTGGTCTCTTTGCAGTCATATTTACCTTAGTGCTCTATATTTCTTTTACTTGCTTCTATTCTTCAGTAGTTTTTCTTTCCTTTTTTGTGGGAGGGGACAACTTCAGTTCATCTCCAATATAGTTGGAGTTGACAACCATCATGTTTTTTGGTTTGGTCATCAATCATCCAAGGTACTGAGGAATCTCTGAAAGAAATCAAAACTGATAAGTGTCCAAAGAAATTTCCACCTTTTTTTTTCTTCCAGACCTGTGCAGAACCAAATCTAGAAAAGTTAAAAAGGAATCAAGTGACAGTCTTTAAAAAAGGTTTCTTAAAAACGTGACAAAAGAAAATACAGATGTTTCTAACATCTCTCTGAAGAATTCAACCAAACAAAACAGGCTTCCTTTTTAAATGTCAGTGTATACATATCTAAAAATTGTATGTTTTTATTCCTTGGTTGGGCCATTTATAGTAATGGCTTCAAACAAGTGTGTAGACGGAAATTATATTGGCTGAAATTGTTAGCAAGTTTTATTTCTTCTGTTAGACCTTTGTACCTGCAACTAAGGTAGTTTATTGAAAAAACTTTTTCCAAAAATAAATGCTTGTTCTTTGATTAATGTTGGGTGACCATGTAGAGCAGTATTTGTAAAGTAAATTGCTGGCCAATGTTCATGTTACATACATTATACAAGAATATATGTCTTGTTCTCTCTTTCTCTCCCACTCACTCAGTAAGCTTGATTGTTAACAAAGTATCTTTAAAATTATTTTTTTCTTTTTGGATATTATCAAAAGAGAGTGGCATTGGTCAAAAGATTTAAATAACCAAGTGAATATTTCATAAAGTAGGGTCTTTAGATTAATGCCCCTTTAGTACCTGTCACATTTATGAAGGCAACGTGATCAAATTTAAATTGTTTGTCTGTTTAACATATTACATTTAAGTTTAAATACAAGAGTCATAATAATAGCTTCAAAGGGCTGCACATTTTGGCTTATCCACCTTTCCAGTTACTTAAGGGTTGTTGCCAGACAGAAAGGAAAAATAGCACTCACAACATGTAGCACATCATACACACAATCACTTCACTTATGCAAAAGCCCTTATACAACCACTATAACATCTCCACTATAGCTTATCACAATAATATATGCTATTTCTCTCCTTTTCAGAGCTGTATTGTTTTATATATATATATATATATATATATAATAGGATAAAAAACAAATAGGAAATCCAACTCCAATTAATAAAGTAGAAATAATTTTTTTTATCATTAAAACATTTTTTAAAATAGGTTTATTTTTTGAAATTCAGAATTTGATAATAAATCAAATATGAGAAATAAAACATGAATTTATAGTTTTGATCAAGTCATTTAATCACCATATAGAACCTTTCTGCTGGAGATCAGCTTGGCTGATGATAACCTCTAGGAAAGCAATTCTTTGCCCACTTCTTGGGCTCACGTTTTCTACTGACATGAAGTGATGCGGTTTTATTGAATCAATTGCTAGATCTACTATGTATAGAAAGTTGGTTCACTGTGTTGCCAGACAAATTTTTTTTTTGTTAGAGTCTGTCTTGCACTTGTATAAATCTACAATTCAATTGTGAATTGAATATTGCTGCCATATATGGTCTGGTATTCCTACTACATATCTTGAGATTCTTGACAAAACTCAAAGAATATAATCAGTCCTGAGCTGGCATCCCGACTTCAGTTAATCCACATTGGTGTGATGTGGATTCCCTCTGGCTTTTATACAAATATTTTCATGGCAATTATTTCAGTAAGATTTTTTTTTGAAACCTCAACTTCATGAATTCTTTTACTACTAGATTGGCAACTAGTTCCACTGTCAAACTAGTTAGATGCAACCATCAGTTCTATTCTAATAGTTTCTTTTCTTGCACTTCTTGCCTGTGGAAATCCCTTCCAATTTCTTGCTTTCCTGCCACCTACAGTATTCCAAAATTTAAATGCAATGCCAATTGTCATCTTTTATCTTCCTGGGTGTTGTTCTTTTATTGTCCTTTCTCCTTTCTTCTCATTATTGCCTTGCCTGGGTGAAATGATTAAAAAAAAGATTGACATTTTAGTTCATACAGCAACATACTGTTGCCATTACTTACTATACAGTCTCATATATATACATATATATATATATATATATATATATATATATATATATATATATATATATATAAAAGGAAGTAGATATCAATGAATAGACACCTCAATCACTCACCTTAATTTGACTGAATTTACAATCAACAAACATGACAATACAAGAATTAGCTTAGAAACTGACCACCCTTAAATAATAATAAAAATTAAAATGTCTCTAATTCCACCAACAAAATATTAAGATTGTCTACTTTAATATTAAATAAATTAATTTCTTAGAAAATTATTCTTAAAATTGCTTGAGAATGGAACAAAACTATAGATTGTAGATTTAATTTTTAGAATTAATCTAGATTTGGAGTTTTCCATTTTGAAACATAGGATGTTCTGTGTTACAATGGAATCATATTTTTAAAAAAATATATATATATATATATATATATATATATATATATAAAGGGAACATAGAAGTCAATACTTAGGGTGACAGTCTGTTTCATGCTAGATGCAATCATCAGAACTCATGGCCTGACGATTGCATCTAGCATGAAACAGACTGTCTCTAATTGTTGACTTCTATGTTCACTTTTATATTTACACACGCTCTATCTCTGATATTGAGCACTTTATCGCATAAATATAGCACATCTTAAGACTATATTTCTTCATATATATATATATATATATATATATATATATATATATATATATTATGGCATAAAAAGCAAGAAATTTTATATTATAGGCCATGATAGATTTAAAATAAATGCTGTGCTGCACTTCTAGCATCTTTGTTGGTATAATTTTTATAATTATTTTATTTTATTTTTCTTCTCCCTGTCCATTCATCCATGTCATCCATGACAGACTTTCTCTTTTTTTTCTCTTCACAATTTGTGTTCCCCGTTAACAGTTCTGATGAGAGGGGACAAAACCGGTCGACTGGTGGGTGTTTTTGTTTTTATTTTAAATCTATCATGGCCTATAATATAAAATTTCTTGCTTTTTATGCCATAATACGTTTCTGTACTGTTTCAAATGTATTTAAATATATATATATATATATATATATATATATATATATATACTTTATGTTACATTAAAATTAACCTGTGTAAATCTCATGTCTACTTATCTGATAAAAAATAAAATAATAATAATTTAGTAAATATATCTATCAGCTTCAGATTTCTGTAGAATTTCATTTCTTTTTAAATACTTATAATAAATCAAAGAAAATAAAGTATACAGTTGACTATGGAAAAAAGAAAAATTTTTTAAATATAATGCTTTACTAAAATTGCTCCTTTAAATGATGTAAATGTAGGCAAGAGCATTTCATTGTTAAATGAGATTCAGTACTTGAAGCTTTCATTATTGAGACTCCAGATGTTTTCCAGGAAAAAAAAAAATGGTCATCAGGCTTTTGTTTAGTCATTTTAAAGAAAGAAAAATTACAATGTAGTTTCTCAAAGGTTGAAAGCTTTCAATTACCATCATTACTTTCAAGCAGTTATTCACTGAAGTGTGAGTCAGAATGAAAACTGACAACTTTCTTCATAGAACCTCAAATGATCAAGAACATAAGTCATTATTTTTCATAAATGAATATCTACTGTGCAAAATACTCTGAACTCAGATTCCACCAATGGAAATAAATAAACTGAGTTTGATTGTCAGTTGTGAGTTTCTTGCATGAATCATAGTTTTTGTTCTGAAACCTTGGTGTAAGTTTAAATGGCCCTTGGCTTAAGAGACTAAATCTAGTAACTAGTAATTTGGATGTCAACTGCTTGGCTTTTAAATATTGTGGCAGGATCACATAAAAGTCTTAAAATTTCATCCAAGGAGCAAAGTTGTGGTAAATGGAAATTTTGGATTACAATATATTGATTATTTTGTCAGAGAAAATCAACTTTTGATTGATAGGGTTAGTAGCACTTTGATCAAAACCAACCAAAAAATGTTTGCAAGACAAATCTCAGTTACAAACATTTCTGATTTATTATTCAACATTTGGCTTTTCTTTTACAGAAGATTTAAGTTTCTATTATTCATAATAATAGGAATGATAATATTAGTTGTTTCCTTATAAGGAAATGTTCAGCATTCATTGACTGAACTGCCAGTGCTACTTGAGTTAGACTTTTCTTCATTACCTGGCCATTGGTTTGCAATCAAACAGTAATATCTGTCTTCAAGCAGCCAAATTCTCAATTATGTTTCTGTCACAGACAGAACACAACAAATAAATGAAAGATGCTGGTCCCAAAGATTTCAACCCTGCTTTAGGGAGTAGGGGATATTGAAGCCAGTTTGATATTGGTTGCAGAGACTAGGCAAATTTTAGCCTTGGGCCATGTGTATGCACTAGGACTCCCCTCTTAAAACCGGCCTTGTACAATTTCCTGTCACTGTGGGAGGATGAGTAAATATCAAGTGTAGTATCTGTTCTCCTCATCTCGAAGGATAATATTACTGGTTTCTTATAAGGAAACATTTAATTGATCAAACAACCATTGCTACTGTCGGTTGAAATTTATATAAATCAATTTTTCAAGATAATAAGATTCTCAGGTCCACTAACTGTTATTGCTCTTTCCAGTATGGATGGAGGCTTTCTTTTGAACTTTTTGAAGTAACATGGAATGTCTTGATTAATTAATTATTTTCTTTGTGTTACATGTACTTTCTATTTTGGTTGTTACCATGGCTGAAAGTCCTCAAGTAATATGATTTCTATTATTTGTTGAATTTCTTTTTTTCTGATTCTGTAGTGTTAGTCAAAGAAGGGATGGTTCCTGCTAAAACCTACAGATTTCATTTGCTCAAAGCCCTTTTTAACCATCAATCTGAGAAAGCATTTAGATATTTCTAAACAGGATGAGTGACATGCATGACATTCATATGAAAGTTTCAATGTGAAAAAGGCTATTTAAGAACATGACTCAGGTTTTTGTGTTAATGTTTTGGCTATGTAGCAACTTGTGGCGTTGTATGAAACTAATTTTTACAGCAATGTTGTGTTGGTTTGATCTTTCAGTCAGTTAAATTGTAAAGGAAACCTCAACTGATCTGTCCTCTGATATCCAAGTTTTATTTATAAAATATTATTTTCTAATTACTTCACATAAAACTATTTTACCAATATTTTCTATTTATAAATTTTTTAGTTGTATATCCTTTATCTAAATGCATGCTTTTCTAATAATGAATATTATTAATTTGAGATTAAGTAAAATAACCAAATCGCATAAGATTTCCAATTACATAAAAGAATTGTTTGACAGTATGCTTTTTTTATTGTTTATAATTGGAAAATGTCTCAAGACTGATAATGTGATTTAAATAATGTCCTTTTCATTTTAAATTAATATCTAATTTGAATTTTGATAACCAGCAAAGACCAAAAAATACTTTAGATTTAAAACAATTTCATGATTAATTAGTCAGGCTAAACTGCTGACAACTGATAAAATTCATACAGGTTTTTTATGTATATCTTATTATTTATCAAATGAACCTTATTCAATGAAAGTTGTTTTAATTAAGACAAGAATATTTACTTTTTTAATTAGTTAAGAACAAAAACTGCAACAAAATAATACTCTTGTTTTTTTAACAAAAAATCCAAAATTTCTCAGTATATAGGAATTCAAATTTCTCAAGATATGATACCAATGTAAATGCATCAAAAGTCATATTCACATTTATATAATGAAAATGAGAAATATTTAACTTTATACTTTCCATTTTAGTCATAAATATTATACAAGAATATCATTGAAATAAATTTGAAAACTGCCTTCTGAATTGACAGTAATGGAATATTAGTGTCATCTTTTCATTGTTTTATTGGTTTCTTTAGAAGTCTTGTGATCAGAATGACTACCCCTGAAACTGACTTGAGACACTCCACTTTATAGATTTCCTCTCATTGTTGACAAAACATGGAAATTTTTTTGCAAATTCCAAACAGCTGATTGATATTTTCTATCATTAACTCAGTCAGGCATAAATTGATTTTAATATATTTTATCAAATTCTGAGAAAGCATTCACATTTTCCATTGTGCAAATGCTACTTGTCTTTTGGGGGTAATTTTTTCTTTTTTTTTTTTTTCCTCTTTTTTTTTTTTCCTCTTTTCTTTGCATTTTTTCTTTCCTTTCTTTCTTTTCCTTTCTTTTTTCATTTTTTCCTTTTTGTTTTTCCTTTTTTTTTTTTCTTCCTTTTCTTTTCCAAATCCAAAATTCCTAGGATTTTTACTCCATTCAATAAAAATATTTTATATTTATTTTATATGCAGGCATTGATATTTCTCAAAACTAGGGATAGTTGATTATGCTTTTTCCCTCCACCCATTTCAGTGCAGTTTCAAATGGAAAATGTGTTTATTTAATCTATATTGGCAGTGGGGGGGGTGAGGTGTAAAAGAGCAGGTGAAACTAGGGGAAATGAAATGAAAATTCAGAAGTTTATGCAAAGTTGATTTTGACAAAAAAGAAACTCGGTAAAGTGTGAACATCAGAAAATAGGGTGATTACAATGTTTTAAAGGTAAATAAAGAGCAGGATATGCAAATATATTTATAGACAGTGATTAAAAGAGTGGAATAGGTCTCTGTTGAAACAGATATGAACAGTGAAGAAGAAAAAAAGGATAAAAAATAAGAATCAGAAATACATTTATAAGAAATGAGGAAAGCCACTTTCACAAACTGAAATGATGTTTTACAGGTATTGACAGAATAAGAAAAAAACAAAAAGTAAGATTTCTTACCACATTTAATCAGATATTGCTATAGCTTCTATCATTTGAATGAAAGGCAATCTTGAAGGAAAATATTCCCAAGAAAGCTCAAGAAAAGAAATGAAAGGAACATTGCTGATGAATAATTATAATAATTAATATTCATTATTATTTTCTTTTTTAATTCATGGTTCTTTTCTGCTGTATTTATTTCAATTAATTCAAAATAATGTTAAAATTTAATCTCCTTTGTTTCTTTCTCTTCCTTTAAAATAATTTTCATTATTTCTTTCAATTCTATTTAAAATGTCAATTGGAGAAATGAAAAAAAGACAATTACCTAAGTATGAGCTCAATAATGAAAAACAATAAAAGTATATGATGTTATCACATCATATAATTTTAGTATTTATTTTCAAAAAATTGGTGTGAAGAAAATATTACGACATTGATAAAAAGAAATGATGAAGTTGATGAATCAGTATGTAACTAAGTGTTGTAACCTAGGGAAGGTTGCAGAATAGAATAATCAAACAAAGGTTGGTAATGAAAGATAATATTTAGGACAAGAACAACACATATACGATTCACCAACGGCATGTAGAAGTAGTCAATTGCGAGAAGTGAGTCAAGAGAATTCCACAATCTCCAACTGCAAACCAACATACAGTATTTAATACTGTATTTATGTGAATGGAGACATAAACCATTATTGTCTATAGGTATGCTACAACACTAATGATTCAGAAAACAATTGTTTTAATTCTTAAGATGTGTTAAGAATTTGATTGATTTATTTTTTACAGTTTATCAACCTTTTGCAGGTTATTTAACCTTTATCACTCTGTGTGTGACTTCATCTGCTGTTTTAAAGATTTATCTTGCCACTGAAGGTGACTCTGATTCCTGAATTTGAATTTGTTTGAATTTTATACTTGTGTTGTCATATCATGCTATGGCAACAGAAAACACCTTTGAGTGAAATTAACAATCAGGTTACTACAACTGAGAGTTCTAAAAAAAGAATGCAGTGCAAAGGGAAGTAATATTAATAATGCAGAGTGCTAAAGGCCAAAGCCACAAAATATTTTTAGATTTTAAGGATTTACTGATTTTACTAATTAACCGACAGCTGGAGGGAGAAGAGGTGGATTCATAGCTTTCTCAAGGTTATTTGCATGTAAGTGAAAATAATGAACCCAAGTGGAACTTGGCTTTCTGTTGTAATTGAGTTATCAAAGCAACAGCAGAAAACCGGAATTGGTTTAACAAGTTTATTACCTTTTGGTACAGGGAAACATAATGTAGAATAGAAACTAGGGAAGAGAATGTTTACTGTGAATCACTGTTTTCAGCAAAAGCTACTGCTGCTACTCCTCTTGATGTAGGAGTATTTTTATGTCTTTCATCCGGTGGCCAAGTCTAAACTTGTAGGGAAATATTCTCTCTCATAACACTTTCCAATTTCAATTCATTATCCATTACACTACCTGTACATCCAAACTTGCTGCACCTGGTTTCCCCAAGCAGTCACCCATCTAGGTACTGACCAAGCTCTATCTTGCTTAACTTTGGTGATCATACAAGAACTGGTGTTTCAACATGAGATAGATGTGAGCATTGAGAATTTGTTTTTAAATTCATACACATATATACAAAAGTATTAATATACTATGATGCAATGAAAAAGTAGCTTATTGAAATAATTACGTTTATATCCCTTATTCTTTGATGTACAATGACCCTTCAAGATAGGAGTGATCATGGCTCTCCACGACTTCCTCTTCTTTGTAGCTCTGATTTATATTTGTTTCCTTACTATCTTTCCCTATCCCTATTCTGCCATCTATTTACACAAGCACTTTATATAGATTACTCACTGTTTCCTTCAAATCCTCTTTGCCTTCATGATGTTTTGTGAGTGTTATGTTCTCCAAGTCTTCTTCATTTCAATTATCTCTTTCTAAGTAAAAATGTCCTTTTCATTCCCATTTTCTTTAAACTTCCTCATTGCTCACATGTTTCTTAGTGCTTTCTAAAAACCACATCTCTCATCTCTGTAGAGATTGTCCTTCATATAGATGTTTTGTGTGTGTGTGTGTGTGTGTGTTTTATATACTGGATCAGATTTCCTACATTTTTCAACTGATTTCAACAAAACTTCACAGGACTGTAAAATAACCTTATGTTTCTCCACCAAAATTGAAAAAACACAATTGTTTTTGCACAAAATCAATTTGAAAACATTGTGACGGTTACATTTGGCCCAGTTTGGATCTCTTTCTAAAAATGTCCTTTTCATTCCCAGATTTTCTTTAAACTTCCTCATTGCTTAGACAGACACCAGCAGGGATCGGGGCCGATGCTCAAATAAAATAAAAACTCACGACACCAAACAAAATTGCTGATAAAAAGGGTATTTATATCTTAAAGTCCGTCAAAAGTTCTCATTTCCCGACCCGCTCTGTGGAAAACCACATCTTCTCTGGGGCTAATTTCTACCTCATTCGCAGTTGTTTCATCTTCTTCTTCTTCTGCTTGGCTGGTAGTTTTCCTGTTTCATTGGTGGAAGATTTCTTGCCATACTGCCGTCCGGAGCTGAACTTTTAACTCATCGACTTTCGGCTTGTCTGCAGCTCCAATTCTTCTCAGGCTTTCAGGCAATCTTCTTCTTCATCTATTGGGCTGGAAGTTCTTCTTGTCTGAGGGTTCTTTTCTCGCTTATAAAAACTCTGCCACAACTCTTGGCGTCCTTGAGCAATTCCTTCTTCGTCTGTTGTGGAAGTTCTCTTGTCTTCGTTGTGTTTCTTGTGTGTGTGTGTGTGTGTGTTTCTATGTGTTTATATACTGGATAATTCCAAAACTGCATTTCCCATTATCATTTTTTCGCCTCAACTGATTTCAACAAAATCTTCCTGATCGAGCATTTCTTTCTTCCCTTTTCTTCCGGACTGCCAATTGTTATAAATCCTCCCCCTCTGTTTGCGGGCGTGGTTACATCGTTCTTGTTTAAAAAACAAAATCCAATTTTTCCCTTTTGCACGTCACGCAAAAATGACAATCTTTGGCTTTCTCTCACCTGGACTTTGTCAACAGCCCGCTGCTAATTAGTCTTGACTTTAGAAAGGATCTTTTCCGCCTTCTTGGCGCCCTCTGTGAGCCAAAAGCAATTGTCTCTCTTTTACCTCTTTGTTTTTCCTGATAGTCGAAAATCTTAAAATGTCTCCACTTTATTAACGGAAAATATCTGTATATCGTTCCACCGGTCAACCCAAAGAATTTCTCTGATTAAGATTTTTTCATTGTTCAAAATTTCTCTTTATCCAAATTGAAAACTTTCCATGAAAAGTAGGCTAAATATCTGGCTTCCATCAAGATTCTGTCTCTTTTTTCTTTCTTCTTATTATTTATAATTCTATTCTTCCAATGAAAATCTCTTTCTGACTCCTATCTCCACCCTCAATTGGGGATCAACAACTCTTTTCTCTCTTCTTCTTTCTTTTCTTTTTTTCTTTTCTTTCCTTCTTCTTCCCTTAAGATCGTCTATATTATTTTCAACTCAGTTATTTTCCGTTTTAAAAAAAAATTTAAATCATATTTCTATGAATATTTCTAATAATGCAAGGTTGTTTGTCGCCAGAATGAAAGGGGACAACTGTTATACTGTTTGTTTGTGTGTGTTTGTGTTGTTTGTTTATATATGGGATGGGATTTCCCATTTTCAACCAATTTCAACAAAATTTCACTTTTTTTTTTTTTACAGGTAGTGTTTCTTATTGTCTTGCACACTTTTTCTTTATTTTTTACATTCAGAATGCTTTAAAAATTCCATTTACAAGACAATTGTTTATAATAAAATTCTATTCAATCGATAGACTCATAATGATTGAAAACAATGTTTTTGTTTGAGTTTGGGTTTGACCAATTCGTAAAAAAAAACAAAAATAAAACTAATTAAGACATGTCTGTCCATCAACCTTAAACAATAATCTTTGTCAATTTTATTTTTCAGTCTTTATGATGTTCGATACTTGATCTATCTCTTACTGTTACATCCCCGTCAATGCCAGGATCTACTGCTAGTATTACATAAAATTTCAGCACTTATTTTTGTTTGTTTTTTTCTAATGAAATTTTCCTGTTTCTTAATACTAAGCTAAAGCTTTTGGAAGGACTATTTCATTATTCCAATGTACCCTTGGATTTCTGTATTAAATTTTTCTGTTATATATAGGCTTCACTAAACAAAAAAACTAAAAATATGGCTATAAACTTTTAAATTTCTACCATGCAACCTAACATTTTGACTCAGATATAAATCAATAGTGGATTTTTATTGTTTATATTTTCTCATCATACTCTTTAACTCACTCATCAAAGTATGGTAGAACTTCTCTAAAATTCCTCAAGATTACAAAAAATATCATTTAGGACATTTTTTTTTTTTTATTGAAGGGCATTCTAATTGATGAAATGTTAGTATACAAACAATTGAAATTTTTTAAAACTGTATTTAGTTTTGAAACTTTTTACCATATACTATAATAATAGTCAGAGATAAATATATGAAAGTTTAAAAAATGAACAAAGAGACAATCTGCAATGGATTGCAGTCTGTCTCTTTGTTCATTTTTTTAAACTTTCATATACTTATCTCTGACTATTATTATCATTATCATCATCCCTCTCTACACAGATATTTATGTAAAGGGAACAATTTTAAATTCACTAGAATGTATAGTCATCAGCAAGAGAAAAAGCCCAAGGTGGCAACTACAAATGGGAGATATTAACATCAAACACTTACAGAAGGTTAATTCTGAATGCACATTGATTTACTGAAAGATGCCTTCCAAAAGCTAAACAAAATACTAAGAAACAGGAAAATTTTTAGAAACAAAGAAAAGAATGTTGAATAGCTATGTGATATTAGTGAATGCTCAAAAATCTCACCACAGATTAAGAGAAAACTGGAAGCAGCAGAAATGTGGTTCTATAAAAGAATACTGAGAATACTACTGAGGGAGCATGTCAGCTATGAGGAGCTCTTAAAGAAAATGGTCACCAAAACAACATATACTCAGAATCAGAAAGAGTTAGCTGAAATTTCTTGGCCACATAATGAAAGAGGAAGACTTGTCAAACTTAACCCTCACAGAGTATAATGAAGGCAAGAGAGATAAGAGAAGGCAGTGGGTCACCTACCTGATGAGCTTCTGTGAATGGATGGTAGAATGGGAGGTGCAGGAGGCTTGGCTAAGGAAGAATGATGCTAAGGCCCACAAAGGATAGGAAGTTGTAGAGAGCCATGATCACTCACATGAATGGACATGGAACATACAAGAAGAAAATAGATGCTCACTAGATGCTCATAACTGATTCCCTTTTACCAGACTTTGCTTTGTCAAAATAAATCAGTACAGATTGGTACTCAAAGAAAAAGTCAGTGTATAAAAATAGATAGCAAATAGTCACATGAATTTTAAAAAGAATGAAACCTTTTTACATAAAAATAAAAAAAACAAGTAAATTTACAGACTTACTCAATTCATTCAATGGTAAAGGCAAAATTTTTTGTCTGCTGCTTTTAACCTAAAATTTCTCACTTAAAAATACATCTACACAACAAAAAATAAAAAATAAAATAGGATTGAAACTTTTTGTTACACCTGATATGCAAGCATGAGTAACCAGACTTAAATGTCTTGTTTTTTTTTTTGTCTTTTTAATAGATAAAAAAGAAAAAAATTGATTTACATGTTATTTGTCTTCTCACATTGAATGATTTTTATCAAGTATTATGCCGCAAATATATTTTATTGAAAACTATAGATGACATTAATAATCTTGACAGTGTTTTGAATTACAAAAAATGAAATAGTGATGCTGCAACAAATTTTATTAAAAAGGATAAAAAAAGTAATATAAAATTAATTCTATCTCTGCTTTATAGTGATTTATATTGAATTTAAATCTGTGTGCCACAGTGCCATAATTGTGCTGTATCTTAGCAAGCAGTTCAATAAGCTATATTATCATACATATTTTGGACAATTTTAGCCTAAGAAAATATTTTTGTTATTTTAAAATATTCATGATTTTTTAAATATTTATTTTGCATTATATTGGAAAGGTAAAGCAAGAAGAATTTTAAATCTAACATATTCCCAATATGACTGATGGTAAAATATTATCCATTTAAAAAAAAAAAAAAAGATTATATTTCCACTTTTATGTTCTGTTGAATAATAGGTTGGATTATAGTTATAGTGTCATTTCTTTATTGAAATGAAAGAAAAATGAATAAATGATTTAAAATATAAAATAAAATTTAATCATTTAAAAAGTCATTTATGTTACATTGTCTTGCTAGTTTTTTATAAGGAGAGTATTTCCATAGAGTGTTTGATTTTTTTAACTTGAAGCTTATATAAATATGACAAAGCACATATTTTAAGCATAATGCAGGAATGAGATTTTTTCTAACATCACTTATGGAAAATAACTGAAATTTCCAACTATCAAAAATGTGATGCCAATATCCAAAGATGCATTGGGATATTGAAAGATGCCTTCCAAAAGTTAAGAAAAGTATTAAGAAACAGGAAAATTTCGTTGGAAACCAAGAAATGAATGCTGTTATGTAATATCAGTCTTTCTATCACAGATGGAGAAGAGGCAACAGAAATGTAGTTCTACTGAAGGATACTGTGAATACTATGGAATGAACATGTGAGCAAGAACAAAGTTTTAGCCAAAATGGAAACAAAAAGAACATTTATACTTAGCATCAGAAAGAGACAATTGAAATTTCTAGGGTACATAATGAGTAAAGAGGGCTTGGAAAATTTAATACACACAGGACATACTGACAGCAAAAGGGATAGAGGAAAGTAGTGACACGCTTGTGTTAATGGTTGATAGAACTAAGATTAGGAGATATAGCAAAAAGACAAACTTTACTAAAGGCTACAAAGTATAGGATGACATGGCGATCCATGATTGTCCATGTCCTGAAGAACATCTAGAAGAAGAGTTAGAGTTGTGTTTTAAGTATGAATTAAGCATAAAATAATGTTTACATTTGAAAACTGTTAAATTATCAGGCTCAGGTAAAATTACCTGTTGCAAAAAACAAAAAAGTATTTTTTTTTAATTCTTGTCGGTAATGAATAGTTTAACTGACATTTCTGTTGCTTCAAGTCTCTTTTCCATCTTTGAGGAGATTGTCTAGCATTCACTGCCATATAGGAGGACAGATATCATATAACAAAGAGATGTGAGATCCGGTAATGTCCTGATAGAAGATAACACCATTCTTATTGGCCAATTCCAGACACTTTTCATTGATTGTTGTCTTTAATTAATCTAAATGGGAATAGTACTTGTCAGAATTCAGCATCTGTTTTCACAGAATGAGTTCATAATACAAAATGACCTTCCAATCACACCAAATACACAGCATCATCTTCAGATGCAGACCAGATTTTTGAGTGGTTAACAGTGTTTCATTTAATTTTCCTCATATCATCTTTCACTCCACATTGTTGTAAACAATCCATTTTTCATTGTTTTTGATCAATTGTTTTAAAATGGATAATTTTGTGTTTCGGTAGAGAATCCCAGATGGAAATACAGTTCAGTAAATTTTTTCTGTTAAATCACAAAACATCCAAACATATAGCAATTTATGTATCTAAATGTTTTCAAATGCCTGACAAGACTCATATGAGATATGTGGAGTATCCCTGTGATGTCTTATGTCATGAGAAATGGATTATTTTCAGTCAACATTTTGGTATGGTCATGATCAATGACTGCAGGCTTCATAGAACATTCTTCATTTTCCAAATCCACTTCTGAACCTAACAAATTATTTATGAACATTATTTCAGCTATGGCACCATCTCCATAAATGGCACATATCTTTTTTGCTGTTTTTCCAGCACTTTAAAGAACATCAAATGTTGAAATACAGATAATTTTCCTCTATTTTCACTTTTAATCCAAAAATATTTCAGATTCATGATCTATACAAAATCATAGAAAAGGATGCATGGAAACATTCCCTTGTAGAATATGCCATCACAAGTGAGATGAAATCAGGTGGTCAAGTGCCACTTATTGAAAATAATAAACTACTGTTCCAACCCAATGCTATGTATATTCCCCCAAAGAAATATATAGTCATATTAGTATATTCACCCTAAGATATATATATAACCATATAAGGATGTTCATTCTAAGAGATACAGAACCATACAAGAAGTATATTCACCATAAGAGATATATAACTGTTGTGCCATAGTACCTATTCTTTGGTAATGGACTCTCCCATAGATAATAAGTAGCAGTGGCAAGTCTGCAGAACGGTGTTGAGAACGTCAGTCGAGATTCGGACATTTGAAGTACCAACCATCACAACTAGATTTGCTGCGTCATTGACTATTATTCTCCAAGTTCCTAACGTTTTGTACGACTTATTAGAAATACAAGCCTCCACTGTGAAAATACTCCACAACAATAACCATATCAGTATGTTAACCCTAACAGATATATAACCATCTAAGTATGTTCACCCTAAGAGATATAGACCCATATAACTATGTTCACCCTAACAGATATATAACCATATAAGTATGTTCATCCTAACAGATATATATATATAAGTATGTGCTTTTGTTTTCATAAACAATTTACCTGTATGTTTAACAGTGATTGATTTTCATGTATCTGTAAAGATATTTTTAGTGAAAATTTAAATTGAAATATTTACTCTTCCCTCATGGATGAAATTTGTCATTAAGTGGTTCTTTTTTTAAATATATATATATTTATTTGGTAGTTATGATTCAAATAAAAAAGAATAAGTCTTTCAGAATTTTGATAAAAAGGTAAAAATGGACATGATTTGAAGAATTACAAAACTCTTGTCTATTTGCTTATAATCATTAGTTTGTAAAATTCAAGTTGTTTTTAAAAAATATTCCTTATTACAAATATTATCTTTTCTTTATTTTTCAGGTAAGAGATAATTTTTTAAATATTCATCATACATCATAGGAGCAGTGTAAATTTGTAAGTAGAATTTCATATTCTCTCATTGACTTCTATAATTCAGAATTTTCCAGTGATAACAAAAATATGTATCCAGTATAAAAATCGAAAAATGGACCAATGTTTATATTATAACCTAGAAAAGGTTACTGAATGAGGAATAATGAAAAAAGAGGTTGTAAATGAAAATGGTAATCTTTATAACATCAAGAAAATACAATACTCACCAGCGGCATGAAATAGGTAAACCACTGCTGGTGGTGGACTACTACAACAACATATTACCACTTACAATAGTGTCCAACATATTTATGAGGAGTGGGACATACCCATTAGTGTTCATAGGTACAGTATATAGCAGTTTAGAATATGAAATCACATAAAATTAGTTATTAAAATGAAATAATATGAAATTGACAAACATGAACTTTCATGCCTGTCAAAGGGTCGTTTTTACTATGACACTGTTTTTTGACTACTTTCATTCTTCAGTAATGTTTATTGTTTTAAAAAGTAATGATTAGAATTGTAATAAAACCTAAACATATGAATTTATACATTTTCTTTGTTCATGTGAATTAACATCAAAAATAATAAACACTATTTAATTATTATATCATTTATTATTGGAAAGGTTGGCAAAGCATCAGCCAATTGATTCAAACATTATAAAATGGTAAATAATAAAAACAAAAAAATGTATAAATTCACTTTCATCAAGTTTAGCTTTCAATACAATTCTAATCATCACTTTTTTAAAACAATAAACATTGCCAAAGAGTGAAGGTAGTTAAAATAATAGTGGTGTCATGGGAAAAAGTGTCTTTTGGATACAAATATCTTATTGCAGGAATGAAGGTCCATGTCTGACATGAAATTATTAAAGGAACATCAGTTATTTTTAAAACACACATTGTTTGCATGAAATGTTTTGTTGGGAAAATATAGAATCGTCTTTTTAACTACTTTTTGTTAAATTTTTAAACTTGAGTTTTTGATTTGCTTTTTTTTTATAAATTAAAGAAAAGTTTCAATTTGTTATTCTAACTTTGGAACAGCAATTGCAACTTTTTCTCTTCTTTGTGTTTTAACATTGGTAATATGGTAAACTAAACATTAAAAATACAAGATTCTGTACATTTGGGATTTTAGACATGAGAGGAAGCAAATATTATTTTATTAGCTTTACTCCATTTCATTATTTTGGCTTTTTCTCACATAATCACATGCCACTATTTATTATTTATATTCAGGGCTTTACTGATCTCTCCAAAAAGGAGTGCGCTCTTTTTTTTACTGTAGTGGAGCATGAGCAGCTCTATTTGGGACTAAAGAGTGGGTTGGGGGGAGGGTTTGTGCTTGGCACTCCTTGCACAAAAATTATTTGAATTTCTTTTAAACATTAGTTTGTATTCAACTATAAAAAAGAAAAGAAAGGAAAATCTGAGCTAAAGTCTTTGAGTTATTTTTTATTATTATATCTGTGGTAAATGAGAGAGAGAGAGAGTGAGAGAGAGAGAGAGACAGAGAGTGTGTGTGTGTGTGTGTGTGTGTGTGTGTGTGTGTGTGTGTGTGTGAGTTAGTTAGTTAGTTTCCATTTTCATGTGTAACTATTTCAACTTCTACCCTGGGTTTTGGTAAAGAGGCAAATGACTTTGACACCTAGGTGTTACCGTTCTGATGTCCGGGACATTTCTTTTAAGTTGCAGGAGACAAGTCTGAAAAAAATGTCTTCAAAAGAGTCAGTCACTCCATAGCAAGTCTTTGATGCCATTTTTTATTAGATATGTATGTGCGTGTGAGTATCAGTGAGAGAGTATAAAACCTGTCTGTAGATATCGGTGTCGGAGAAGAAATGTTTGAACTTTTTTGTTTTTATGACAAATTTTCATTGCTGAATGAATAAAATAAACCAATGTTTTCTTTTTAATTTACCAACAATTTACTTTTGTACACAATTTTGTCATCATTACTATTATCATCATCATCATCATCATCATTTAAAGAAAGTTATTAAAAAATAAATGAAATCTTTACGAGATCGCTAAAAAAAGAGCATAGCATGATGAAAAGACGCCAAACTTGACGGAACCAAATTTTATTGTCTAAATGTTTATGTTATTATTAAGAGGAAAGATCAAAGTATTTTGGGAGTATTTTTTTTACATTTTTTAATCGTTTCTAGCACGTCTGAAATTTTCGTTAAAAATCTTGTTTTTTTTTGATTCAGCATAATTGTCAGATGGCAACCATTTTTTTGCATCTTATAAAAAAAATAAAAATCTCAGTTTGAAATTCTTTTAAATATCAATTATCATTTTTTCAAAACTTATTTTAAGAAAATCAGAAATTATAATGTTTATTTAGAATATTTTGAACCAAGCTTAACTTAGCTTCTGCACTGAAAAGATGTAATTTGAAAATAAAACAAAGCAGGTCATAAACTTTCGCGTCACTTGACAGGTGATAACAGATTCCATGAGGATGATTTGTTCTATGGAAGGAGAAAAGTTAAATTATTTACATTTAAGTGAACAAATTATTTTCTTTGTTATTTTTAAGGAAAACTTTCAGCGCTCTAATTTTTTTTTTTGTTTTTTGTACTTAGTTTTCACCTTTACATTTATGATGCTTAATGGAAAATATATTATAAAGAAATTAAAATAAGACTGTTAAGAGTGAGATTAAATTTCATATTTCATAAGAAAGGTATCTAATCTTAATTTATAGGTACCTTTCTTATGAAATTTTATCAGAAATGTACATAAAATTATAGTATTTTATGTACATTTATTACATTTTACTGTGTTTTTTGTATTTCCATTCATTTTATTATTAATTTTGATATTTCATTTATGGAAAAATGTCATAACTGAGATTAATATAAAAATAAGATCATATAAATTTGATAAGATGATACTGATACTTGTAGGTACCCTTCTCAGTTGAAATTGAAAAATCAAATTAACTTCTCCACACATGTTTTGCAAAAGTAAAGGCCTTAACAGTGCAGAAGAATGCTTAAATCAAACAGCACAACTTAATTGTATTCTGGTTGGTCTTCCATACTTTATAATTAGAGACCGATTATAAACACAAAATTACATTTCTTAATTACTGTGGGTCTTCTGATTAGTCAAAACGATACAATTTACAATGCGCTAAAAAATGATCTATCTCATAAGGACACTTATGAAAGTGGATGTGGCTTTTAACTAATTTTATAATATTTTAACAACTTAAATGTAAAAATCTATTATAATTAAAAAATAAAATAATTGTATTAAAAATTCATTTTTCATCAAAAGATTTTTTTTGCTTTCAGAAAATATTGTCAATATTCATAAAAACAATTAAAAGCAAATAAAAGCATTTTCATTGCTGAATGAATAAATAAACCAATGTTTTCTTTTTAATTTACCAACAATTTACTTTTGTACACAATTTTGTCATCATTACTATTATCATCATCATCATCATTTAAAGAAAGTTATTAAAAAATAATAATATATGAGTTTATGTTACAATTCAGAGCTGATTTTCAGATAGGGGGGTCCAATTAAAAACAAAAAAAAACATGATTTGCATTCCTCAAAGCCTTGTGTTTTTAACTATTGTAATTACTAAAGTGGACTTGATCGAATTTCTAGAGTCTTCATAAAATTAGTTATCTAATAAATATAAAAAAAATATTTCTACCATGACTTTAATAAAAGAAAACATATTTATAATAATTTCAATCATCTGTGAATAGTTTCTGAAAGTTTCATTAACATCCAACAATTATTTTTATTTTTGCAAGATTTTCCAAATTAATGTGTGTCATACAAAAAAAAAAAACATGCTAAAAATTGTATGTTATTTTACTAGTTCCGGTGATACAAAGTGAAACAAGGATTTTTAAATGAAAATTCAGATTGTTCTAAAAAGAAGGAAAAAATTTTAAAAATAATTAAAATAAACTTTGTTTTTCCTCTTAATAATAACATAAACATTTAGACGATAAATTTTTGTTTTCATCAAGTTTAGCATCTTTTTCATCATGCTATGCTGTTTTTTAGCAATCTCGTGGAGGTACCTACTTTATGGGTAATAATTTCCATTGGATTTTCTCGCTTATTTTCCTCAGTATTCGTCCAAATGTTGAATAAAACTGATTCTTGGTCTGAAATGATACTTTTTGTCTTGAAATAAAATTCTAATTTACTTTTTAACGTATATAAATAGTTTGGTTTAAAAATTTCTTAAAATTAAGAAAATGACTGCTTTTAAGAAAATTTTCTTAAATCAGTCAAGAAGTTGAGATTCTGATCTATATAATTTTTATTTAAAATACACTAGAATAACTGGAAATAGTAAATCTAATCATTTAACTTTCAATTAATGTTAAAATGAAATCTTCAAGGATCCTTTTTCATTTTCAAATTGAAGGAGGAATTTTTTGAAAAAACCGTCACAGATTGAAAGATGGAAATTTTGAAAAACAACTATTACTAAAGTTAAACTCCAGTTTATGATAAAATAAAATTTGTAAAACTGAATTTGCTGTTTGTTGAGGTAATTCTTTTGGAATTAGGAATGACATATGCCTTATAAGGCAATCTACATTGGGACAACTTTGGTATGTTTTTATGAGTAAAGGGTATGCTGACAGGCTAAATGTTGCTTCATATTAAATTTGAATACCGAAATATCTCATACCCAGCTTATTAATTGCAAGAATGTGCAATGTTTATGAAAGAAGGTACATTTTAAATATGGAGCACTGAAAAAGAGCCGTTCTTTTTTTTAATAGAGTTGGAGCTGGAGCGGTTTCTTTTTGAAAACGGGGATGGGAGCCAGCTCCAATTTTGGGTATGGGAGTTGGAGCAGCTCCAAAAATAGTGGAGTGCATAAAGCCTTGTTTATATTAATTTGTAACTTGTTTCAATCCAATTTATTAATGATTCTTTCCATCACACTCATGTTATATGAAAATACTAATAAAATGGAGTAATGCTAATAACAATTATACTCTTTTGTTTATACATAAATATTCAGTGGAAAATGCCATGATGCCCTTTCAACCATAAGGTCTCTGATTGGGACCCCAGAGAGGAAATGAGTATACAATAGAAATCAAAGGGAATAATAATAATAATAATGATGATGATTCATTTAAAAATTTCAAAATGTTGCAAATATCTGATAGATAAATTGCTTCCAGCTGTCATAATTGAAAATGAATATAGTAGCCACTACTTCTATTATTTAGCAGTAAATATGAATAAATTAGATAATTCAGAATGACTTTTCCTGTGTCTGTCATATCAGTCAATTGTAAGGTAAAATTGTAAGGAAAAAAATAAAATGTAAACATATAAGATAAAAAGCAGAATGAGCAATTTTTCTGTCTTCAGAAAAATTTGAAGTAAGTGCAGAGTTTTTATAAATTTGTATGCATGTTATTGGAGAATCACAGTAAATAAATAGGAAATTTTATGTCTGGTGCTAAAACAATATATAAAAGATAATAAAATTAATCCACTTGAATTCTTTTGAAAATAACACAAGTAATAAAAGCTTCTACTAGTTGACAGTCAACTTTTGAACCACACCTGTTACTTAAGAACCAACAATCAACTTTGAGACCACCATTCAAATGTCAAGGCTCAATCAGAAAAGTTATTAAAACTAAACTAATAGATAAAAAATTTACTGGAATCACTTCCTTTAAGATTAAACTTTAATATTAAGCAGTCAGTCACTTCTAGAAGAGGGATATGTGGCTTTATCTACTTTGGTTCTACTGTCATTTACTGGCAATTAAACTTACTATACTGTGTCAGATTTTATTATACATATCTGGGCCTTTTTGCAATCTCTCTTGTAAGATTAAATTTTAATATTAAGCAATCAGTAGCTTCTAGAAGAAAAAGAACAGAAAGACATGGCCTTATCTTCTTTGTAATTGCTCACATTTTCAGTATATGTTATTCTTGGCATCCTTCTGTAGAATCATATTTCTGCTGCCTGAAGTTTCTTCTTCATCTGTCAGAAGATTGTCATGTATTCACTGTAGAAAACTTATATTATAGTTTAGTAATCTTTTCTTTGTTTCTAATATTGTGGTCCATTTAATTATTATGATGTCTTTGTAATCATTTTTGGCAAGGTGGGCAGTAGTTTGCAGAATATAAAGGAACATTGTCTTGCAGGGATATACACTTTAGAATAAAGCTTCTTTGTTGCAATCTATACCATTCAAAAATCTTGTCCAAGAACTTGAAATAATTCTGTGCATTTATTTTGACATCATCCTCAACTTTGCAGGGACAGGCAATACCTGTGATACTAACCTCAAACATTGCTCGACCTTGTCATTTTTATCTTTTAGTTTTGTGTTGCTTGACTATTTCCATGAAGGACTCAAACATGAGCTCAGATATTAGTTCTATGATCACCACAAAAAAAATTAATGCTAATGAATTAGTTTTCACATACTTCTTCACCCAAGTTATATATTTGTGATGTTTTCTTAAAGGTGGTACTTTAGTTGTTTCATGTATTTAACCAAAAATCTTAATATTTTGCATCTTTCTATCTATTTCCATTTGCAACACCAGCTTCTTCAAATATTTCTTTATTGGTCAATCCATTTTTTTTATTTAATTACTGTTAATTTTTCTCATATCTCTTTTTGTGACATTCTTAAAGTCAGTGATTTTTGTTTTTGTTTTGTCAACATTTTTCAAGTTATTTTTTGACTGCTCTATGATTTCTATTCAGGTTTTTCGCAATTTATAAAAATGTTTTCTCATCATTCAATACTTTTATAGTATCTTTCTCGTCTTTTGAAATCATATTTTTCTCATGACCTTTGGCAATCTTTATATATCTGAAATGAAAAAGTAAATATCAGTGACTCTGCTATTATATATATTTATTTACAATATAATATATATAGTCCACAAGTTACATATCAAAATCACACATATCCAAATTAATTATTGTTAGTATTTCTACTAAAAATTATATTATAAGCTGAAACTGACATAATATGCCATTACAGTAGCTGACATAATGATGCTATACAAAAATACCAAATCTTTGGTTAGATCCGCAGTTGGAAACACTAGCTTCTTTGACATCAAAGCAGGTGACGCCCTTGCACCTTTTCTCTTTTTATCACCTTTGTCTACGTATTGAGAACTTCCTTTGACAAACATCATCTTCTAAGCTTTACTTTATCAACCAGACTCTCAAGTCGATATCCTGCAAAAATGCTGACTAATATTGACTATATAGTTATCACTGCAGACACCATTACCAATGCCACAGTTCTTTTACATCATCTAGAAAATCCTGCTAATAATTTTAGACTGTGCCAATGCCTTTCAAACAGAATTCATAAGCTTCAACCAGCAAGGCTCAATATAAAGTGCCTCAGATGAAACAATAAAATTTGTCCTAGGAAGCGAAATAAATACTACTGAAAAGGATGTAAAAATTTGCATAGATAAAGCCTTGGCCACATTGAATAAAATGAATGTTATCTAGAAATTTGATCTACCAGACAACTGCAGAGGCAGTTTTAATGTATAGTGCCACTGCTTAGACATTAACTAAAACCCTAGAGTCTAAGCTTAATGGAAACTACAATTGGATGCTGAGAGCTATATTTAACATCTCTTGGAAACAATATCCAACTAAATCACAGCTCTATGGACCCATCCCTGATATTTCTACAATCTTACACAAATGTAGAATGCATTTTGCAGGACTCTGCTGGCAAGCAAAACAAGAAATTGAGAGAGTGATCTACTGCTCTGGATACTAGCCATGGGGCAAGATGGGCTGTTTGTCCAGCAACCAACTACATTGACCAACTATGATATGACACAGAATGCCACCATAATGACCTTTGGACCTTGATGTAATACTGTGATAGTCAGTATGATAGACTCATGAATGTCCAAGCTAGATCAACTGAATAAAAAAATAATAAATAAAAAACACTATAAGTATATCCTGAAAAATTTGCCAATGTCAAATGGTTAATACCAATTTTACTGTTAAAACATTGACTTGTATAATAAAATCTGACATATTGGAATTATGTCCTTTCATTAGACATTTACCAAAACTAATAGAACATCACCTGGGCAACACAAATATATTTCATCATTATTTTCACTTATTTAAAACTGAATGTTTATGGCAAATATTTAGTAGGAAAAGCAACATATCTCATGCAATAGTTTTATTTTCTTAATCATTTCATCCCAATCAAGGTGATAATGCCACTAGGGAGTGAAAGAGAATGAGAGGACTATAGTGAATTGAAAGGACAATAAAAGAATACGATTCAGGAAGTCAGAAGATGGTGATTGGCATTGCATGTAAACTTTTACAGGTTGTAGGTGGCTGGGAAGCAAGAAATTGGAAGGGAGTTCTACAGGCAAGAAGTGTTAGAATAGAACTGATGGTTGCATCTAGCTAGTTCAACAGTAAAATGGTGAGCCCTGGTTGCCAATCTAGTAGTAGCACACATAAACTTATGAAGTTGAAGCATGAAGAATAAAAGCTCATCAGAACAATTGCTATCAAAATATTAGTTGAAAAGATAGAAGGAAGCCATGTCATGTCTATGAGAAAAATAATTGAAGTCAAGATGCCAAGTCAGGATTTAAATTATATCTCTTGGGCATTACAAAGTGTCTCAGTTTTTCCTAATATTGGTGATAGAAATACCATTAAACTTTTGGTATAAAAATTATCAACACTAAAAAATATGCCAGTTTTAATTCTCTGTATTTCTTACACTTTTGATCCTTGGTATTCTATTTGATAGTATTTTGCATTGATTTCTAATTCTAATGATTTTTGCATGTTTAGTTTTCAAAGGTCTTTCTCAAGTTTCAACCAAGGCCATCCAAAATACAATAACAGCAACATATTGCTGCATTGTTGGTGAGCATTTGAATCGTTTGGTGAAGAACATAACCAATATCTGAAATTAATATAACTCTGTAACCCAAGAAATACTTGGAATAATGAAGAGTTAACTTGACACTTGAAAAGAATTTTTCTAATGAATTTTTTTCTTAAACCTGACTAAACTTAAAACCATTCAATTTGGAATCATCCAACGAATTTTAAGTTTTCTTGTGTGTTTTGCACTTTTTGTTCAATGAATAAAGTTGGGTTTGAGTCCATAAAACACTGAAAGGAAAAAATGAAAAACAAGGGTTAAAAGGTTGTTGAATCCAAATACAACATTAGTCTAAAATCAACCCGATTATCTGATGGAATAGGGTTAAAAGGCTTCAAAATAAAAACAAGCTTTTGTTTTGTGTGGAAGTTAAATTTAGAATAGTGTTCATTCAAAAACAAAAATCATCAATGTTGAGTGATAGGAATAAGAAGAAGAAGTAGAAAGAAAAAATAAATTTTTTAAAGAGTGATTTTGAATCAGAAATAGAAGAAAGGAAAGTGAATGACAATGTTGAATTTTATTATTTTTATTCATAATGGCATTTGTTTTTTTTTTGTTTTTTTGGTTGCAATTTGACATTAATGGGATCTTGTAACAATTGTGACAATAATGATAATAAGAAGGAAAAACTTGAAGAGGATATAAAAAAATATATATAATGATACAACAATATTTGTTAAAGGAATTATATATGTAGTGCATTAAACACACACACACACACACACACATACATATATGCTTTAACACACACTCACAGGCTGGTCAAAGCACACACATAGCAGTAAGCTCTGTCAAACCCTGGTGCTCGGTATAAATGACAGCGGAAAAAATGGCAGGGTAAAAATGGCAACAGTAAAAATGGCAAAAGTGGATAAATAGGAAAAAATGGCAATTCAACAACAGAAAATTATGACCGTTCGAGAAGGATGGGTCTAAGCTCCCATTCCTATAGTTTAAAATAGGGCTAAGTCCCCCTCTCAATATTTTAAAATAAATATTTTTAAGTAGATATTTACTCTAGTGGGAGGGGGGAGCTAGGCTACTTCTCTTGTTTTAAATAGGGGCTAAGTTCCTGCTCCTAGTATTAAAAACATTTTTTTTAATTTTCGATGTTGATTTTTAGAAGTTTTATTGGGAGGGGGGCGCTAGGTTCCTACTCCCAATTGCAATAAAAGCACAAATCATAGCGTGTTTAAGTGAATTTGATGACTATAATTAATTTTATAATTGATAGCTGACATTAGGATTAGATGTGTGTATATATATATATATATATATATATATATATATATATATATTTTTAATTATTTATTTAAAAATATGATTCCAACTCGCGACATAAGAGGTCTCATGTTTCAAAACAAGAGCCGAAAACTTCAATATAATTAGAGTGTGACCCGGATATAAGAGAAACCCGGATATAAGAGAGATTTTCTCTGGTCCCAAATTAGAGCCTGTGTTAATGTAAACAAAATAGACCAAACCCGGATATAAGAGAAACCCGGATATAAGAGACTTCTTCTCCGGTCCTGACAACTCTCTTATATCCGGGTTACACTGTATTTGAATTAAACTGAACTAATGTAAACTCTGTTCCATCTTCAAGCGAAATTTTTTTGGGAATAACTTATTTCTGAAATTTACGTGTTTTAATAGTATATTCATAATTGAAATCAAAATTTCCATGGTAACAGCCAGGACAGATTGTTTAAACTAGGTAGGGGCATGTTGGGTGTTAATAATACGTATCAGGATAAAGTTACTTTCATAGATGTCAAGTCGGGGTAAGGTGGGGGTGTCTAAATTTGGAACGGAAGATGTTTTCGCCTAGTCTGGTTTACGTGTCTATGGAGATTTATTTATTTTTTATTTTATTTCTTTATGAAAGGGATTTGTGCATATAAAAACTGCCGTAACATTTGTTTTTTGATGACTTCATAAAGGGTTATCTTTTTTTGTAGGGTAATTAAACTATATATTTGGGCTATGGATTATAAAAGTTATTAAATTGTATGCTTGTTTTCAGCTAATTATTCAGTGCATAAATTTGATGATGTCGGCAAAAAACCGTTAACTCATGTCTATTGTTTAATAGATTTTTATTATTTAGAAACTTAATAATGTGCAGTTTCTCATGGAGGCACAAAGGGCATGGGTCATCCCAAGCTTTACAAGTTCTAGTCCTATTTATAATTTTCCATTTTACTTTAGGTGTCCTATTTATTTCCTTCAGATGCCAAAAATATTTTGATAGGGAAGTTTGATTTCTTTTATTTATATTATTGAAAGAGCACTTATGCTGCCTCCATCTGGCTTTAAAATCATTCTTCGTGGACCCAATGTATATCATATATATATATATATATATATATGCATATATATATATATATATATATATATATATATATATATATATATATATATATATATATATATATATATATATATATATATATATATATATATATATATATATATATATATATATATATATATATATATATATATATATATATATATATATATATATATATATATATATATATATATATATATATATATATATATATATATATATATATATATATTAATTGGAATGATTAATTGGAAAAAATTGAAAAATTGCAAAGGAAGGTTAGGAATCCCAATCAAATAAAACATTTTTTTTTAATTGGAATGTTTTTTCTTACAAATAATCAAATAAAACTTTTTTTTTTTTATAATAGGAATGTTTACTTTGAAAATATTTTTTAAATAGTTTATTTATTATTTTTTATAATTGGAATGTTTTCTTTTTGTGTGAAAATACTTTTTAAACAGTTTATATTGAAAACATTTTTAAATACTTTATTCTATTTTTTAAATAGTCTAATAGTTTTTTTTATAAATAGAAATGTAACAAAATTTAAATATATTAAACATCATAGTAATAATGTATCCAATATATTGTTTTTTTTTGTTTTTTTATCTGATTTCATTAATGATTCCCACGTGTTCAAATTAGTGAAATTAAAAAAGAAACTCTAAGTGTAAAAAACTGACAAGGAACTGTTTTCCGATAAACACCGCTTAATATCGTTTTCTGATTTCAATACCGGAAGCCGTCATCAAGTGGACCTATAATTGTTTTTTCCCAAGTTTTTCAGTGTGTTCAGACGTAATCGCCTAAAAAGTAAAATCTCATGGGAGTGGGGAGCTTTAGCTGAATATTCTTTTTAATTTGACAAACTTCTCATGTTTTTCCATTATGTATTGTATCCAAGATTTTAATAAACTCATTGTGAGATAGTCATCTATATTTTTTTCCTTTTCCCATTTTTTCTTATTTATCCAGTTTTGCCATTTTTACTGTTGCCATTTTTACCTATTTATCCACTTTTGCCATTTTTACCGTTGCCATTTTTACCCTGCCATTTTTTCCATTGCCATTTTTACCGCAATTCGTCAAACCCTACATGTATGGGAGTTGTAGAATGGTCCCAAAACCATCCAATTGTGGTTTGTCTTCTTGCTGCTTCGGCAGGAGATATGAAGCTCTTGATCTTTTTTTGCCTCCAGGATGTGGACAGACAACAAGGACTCATCTGTCCCTCTTTTGACACCATATGCCAGACTTTTTAGAAAACAGAACTTTTATTGTTCTATAACAAATAAATACATTTACAAAAGGTAAATGTTTTGTATGTTGTATATTGTTTCTCAATAGAATAAATGTTATGTTTGGTTTATTTTTGGACTATTCTTATATCTTTTCTCAGACTTGTCCATAAATGTCCACTAACATAAATCATTATAAATATATATATATATATATATATATATATATATATATATATATATATATATACACACACACTAATAACAATAATAATTGTTGTAAAGATGAAAAAGAAAGAAACAATGTTTTGATCTCAACTGGCATCACAACTATGGTAATTGAGAGTTTAAATATTTCTTTTATCTTTGAACAGATTTTTTCACAGAGGATTTTATTATGGTTTTCTTTCTATTTATTGTCAGATTTCTTTTATGACACCGTATCTTTATTGGGATTGGTATATCCTTATACAATAAATAATTCAGGAGGTCAACCAATAAAATCAAAAATACTCTTGGTACAAATCATATATTTATTAGTCACTAAATCACTTAGTAGATATATTAAAGGAAAAATATAAAAGTATAATGACAAAGGTATTGAAGAAAAGAAATGACTACTACTACTAATAATAAAATAAATGCCTTGATTCTATGCCAGGATTTGCTCTATAGGCTTCTGATCTTAACTGACTGGAGGTCTTTTTAACTAATACATGTTTTGTCTTTGGGAATTAAGACAGTCTACAATAAATATCTCATCCAGAAACACAGATTTATATATAATTTGCTGACCTTAACCAGCTGGACATATTTCCCAGGGATTGATGCACTGTGCATCACTGTTAATGAGCAGAAGTGGTGAGGAAGTATTATGGTTGAAGTTTAGGTTGTTTTCTTTTTAATTTGTAAGGATGAGGCAGCCAAGGTGCCTAGGAAGTTACATGCAGATACATGGGAACACCCTCTGTAGGAGACTGTGTGAATGAAATGGATTACCTAACGTGAAGATATTTCTAACCTGTAAGGTGATGTGCTGCTTTTACCAAAACCTGTCACCCTATAATACATATTTGGCTGTGATGCATGTGCCTGGTATACCCTCATCAGATTGGATGTCATGATGAGTATATTGGGCTTTGTATATCTGTACCCTTGCATCACTTTATTGGCAAGCTTCTCTCTCACTCAATAATAATGTGCTTGGTACACCCTGATCAGACTGTTTGTTATTATGGGTATATTGGATATTGTATATTTGTACTCCAGAATCACTTTGTTGGTATGGTGCTCTCTTAAACAACAAGAAGAATAAGAAGCCGCAGCAGCCACATGCCTGGTACACCCTGATCATACTGGTTGTTATTATGGGTATATTGGATATTGTATATCTGTCCCCAAACAACACTTTATTGCCAAGATTCTCTCTCACCCAATAATAATTACATATTTTTTCTCTCTCTTAATGCATGGCACCCCATCTATTTGCATCTTTTGATGCAAAAAAACTTGTTGCCTCTTGAAGTCTTTGTATAAGACCTGGAAGCAAAGGCAAAACACAATAATAATTGCTTTAATCACTCATGTAATGATATTTGCAACAAAAAACATTGCATACAAAATATAAGAAAAAAAAAAAATAGTGACATTTGTGGGTGTTTATGTCAAGGCCATTGAAGCTGCATTATTTTCTCTGGCTAGCACAGGATAAAGATAATTTGTATTTAATTCTGTCATTTTTAGATGAGCTAATGGGTGATACAATTCTCATAACAATCTATTGGCAGTAAATACAAAACGAAAATGAGAAAAGAAAGTAAATTAGTGATAGTAACAGGTAGAAAATTGCTTTATTTTTTTTTTCAAAAGGAAATCTTAGTTTATTTGTTGTTAGTATTTGATGTAATGTAGAAAAGATTAATCATGAACAGCAACATTAATAAAATAATTTTCTTTTTTTGGCCTTTGTAGTAAAGGTTTTCTTGAAAATGTAGTCAAATAGAAATTTGTTGACTACTTATATAACTCACATTAAACAGGTTAAGTGAAAATAAATTGATCACTGTTGATATATAATAATATCAAAAGCATAAACAATAAGAAAAGTAGTAGTAACAATATCCTATTAAGGTTTTAAAGTTTGAATGAAACTTTAAGCTAAATAATAACAAAAGTCATTAGGCAAAAATTTCAGTGAAAATAATAAGAATTTAACAGTAACTTTCAAAAGTGGGTGTTTTTCTTATACTTTGTATTTTGCAGAATTTATCTCATGTAAAATCTTTTGCAAAAATTATTCAATAAGTGAAACTCATTCTTTTTTTCTGGTTGTTGTGGCCATAGTATTAGGTTGGTGCAAAAATAATGACGTAATAATGTTGTTTTTTGACGTTAAAAAATATGTTACAAAACGACATTATTACGTCATTATTTTTGCACCAACCTAATATTTTAACTCAGCCATTCTACAGCCTTCTTAAGGTGTCCAATTCCTAATGCAAATGAAAGTGTTCATTTTTTTTCAGAAAATGATAGCAAAAAAATAAATAGTGAAGAATATACTGATTAGATTACACTTTTGATCTGGCATAGACATGTAAATAGTATCTTTATAATTCATAAGTCCCACCAGAAAGATATACAAAGATCTTGTGAAGACATCTGTATAATTTTCAGTGAAAAGTAAGCATAATGACACACTTCCTGTATTAAAATGTCAGAACACTTGAATTTTCATGCCCGCAAAAAAACAGGGTGTCAAAAGGATATTTTTTTTTTTACCTTGATGCTGCTATTATTTTAACTATCTTCACTCCTGGGGTGGGGACAATGTTTATTGTTTTTAAAAGTGATGATTAGGAATGAAGTAAAAGGAGTAAAGTAAAAAAGACAAAAACAAAAAACACTTCTTTTGAACCTGTTACTTGAAGTGTTTAAATACAAAAAATAACCTTAATTAGAAAAAGGAGATTAAGGGCTTAACTGTCATTAAAAAAAATCCCATCATAAATATATGAGAAAGATTCCAGAACTTTAAAGCTATTTCTGTTTTATAAATATGATAAGAAAGTTGTAGACTTTTAATTTAAGCCCTCTTTTTAATATTAAGAAAGGGGTACCTCCATTTTCAAGTAAAAGTCATCAGAAGTTATCTGGGGAATTAGTATGTAAGCAGTAACCAAATTAACAACTGTCTGTTTTATATCATTTCTGGTATAGGGAATAAGAAAATAAATTTCAGATGCCTTAACTGTGTAGTTTTGGAAAATCTACCAGAATTATAATATTAAAAATATGCGATCAGATGACACAGTACAAATTGCTGTCTCAAAATGGAAAACTACCAAAAGCTTCTAGAGAAGGTAATAAAGGAAAATGAGAGGAAAGAATGTATAGTCATTAGTCAGAGAGGCAGACAAAAGTGGAGATGTCAGAATTAGACAAGTACAAAAATTGAACTATCTGGTTTGTGTAATAACAGATGATGGAAATTGTGACAAAAATCAAAAGGCATATTCAAATAGTGAAAGGTGTTTTCCAGAAACTAAGTTAAGTATTAAGAGATAGGAATATTTTTTGTTAAAAACAAAGAAAAGTGCTGAACTGCCATGTCATATTTACCCTCAAGTATGGCAATGAATACTGAACAATTTCCCTGGAATTTCCCCTGCAAAAGAGATGCAAAGTGACAAAGATATGGTTCTACAGATAGATACTGAGAATACCATGAACAAAACATGAGCAAGAAGGACATTCTAATAAAATGGGAACTCAAATGACATTCATATTTAAAATCAATTGAAATTTTTGAGACATATTATGAGGAAGGATAGCTTGGAAAATATAATACTCTAATGACATATTGAAGGAAAGAGGGATAGAAGGAAACAGTGAGCAACTTCTTTTTTTTTTAATCATTTTATCCCAAGTAGTGCAATAAGGCTATTAAGATGCAAGGGGTTACTGAGTGTGAAAGAATAAGAAAAAGGAAAACATTATTAAGGAGCAAGAACAATAAAAGAAGCGGAATCAAGAAGACATGAGATGATGACTGATATTGCATTTAAATTTTTGAAGATCAAAGTTGGCTGGTAAGCAAAAAGCCATAAAAGTTCCACAAGTGAGATATGTGAGAAAAGAAACAGTTAACATAAAACTTTGATCTACCCAATTCATCTGTAAAATGACAAGACATTGTTGCCAATCTAGTATTGTACTTAAATTCATAAAATCTAAGTACCAAAGAGGAAAATTCATCAGAACAATTACTATGAAAGTATTTATAGAAAGGATGACATCTAAATATTTATGGGGAACATCACTGGAAAATGAAAACAAAAAAATTTTTGTGTATTAGCTTCACAGACATTTGTATAAATACAGATTTCATTGTAGTATGTATGAATTTCTTCCATTAGAAGAGAAAGTAATTGAATATCATTTTTACATTAACTCCCTTGTGTTACATAGGTTACTGAGAATTGGATTGCCTATGTTACTGGCAGTGAATTGAACCAATCAGTATATTTTTCTTTTCTGTTTGTTACTATTTCCAGAAAACAAATTTATGATGAGTCAGTAAATCTATGCTTATATTTATAATATTGAAGATGGCTGAGGCTAGAAGAATACAACGTTCTTGTTTGATTGTTATTCTCAAACTGAAAAGTGACTCCTGCTTTTGGTCACTGTAATGAGTGATGTCACAAAGTGGTCATCATGTAACCACAGGACTTATCTTCTACTAAAAGGAGTTAAGTGCCTTCTGTATCACTAGACAATTTTTTTCTCTCTCTTTTAGTATTTTTTCTAGAATTATTTTGTGTACCAATCTTCCTATCCACCTTCCCATTTTATATATTTTTAAAGAATTATTTTCAATATTTTATTCTATTTTGATGAGTCTATAAATGCACTTATTATTTCTAAAATAAGTCAGGATTTATTAATCAAACAGCTTTAAAGTAAAAAGTAGATGTAACTCAGAAATATATATCTGAAGTAAATTAGTATTTGAGGAATAAAGATGAAATTTCTTCTGAGTTTGTTATTATCATTCTCTAAGCATATCCCAAGGAAGTGAATAAATATTACAATACATTATTTATCATTTCAGTGTTTATTGATGTATTATTTATTTCAATGTTAACTAACATAATATTGTGGATATGAACATACCTCTCACATAAATATGGATGCTGAGAATCATCATTAGAAGAAGTAAAATACAAAAATAGAGAGTTAATGATTTAGCTAATCTGCTTAGTACCTATTTCAGCAAGACTACATTGATTCCAAGTGACACACTACTTCTTGATTGTGTTATCTTCATTCAATAGAATGAAGACATAAAAGTGGTGATGAGAATTCAAATTCACATGAAAAAAAAATGTTTGTTTCTTCTCACTTTGCATAAATAGTTGGAGGAATTAAAAATTAGGTTAAAAATTTGGTGGAGTGCATATATATTCATAGTGTGATGTGGAAGTTGATAAACTTCAAGGCTGTATGATATATGGCTATTAGGAAAAAATTTTTAATTCCTAGTTAAGGACTACTGGTATGAACATAATACACTATGGAAGAATTGAAAATAGTTTTTCAGCAACTTTTTTAACAAATACAACAGTAATGTATTGAATATCAAGAACATAAAAGCAATCCTGGAAAAGCAAGAAACAGTCAATGCATCAATTTAATTTTTGCTAGACTTGGTTGCTAACTTGATTAGTGAAATTCATCATGTTCCAGAAGAAAACATTACATTCCTATCATACTTCAGAAGGTATGAGGCCATTTTCAGAGAAGAATGTCAAGGATGGTCAGATGAAGAGAAGGTAAATCTTCTGTTATGAAAATTGTGCCCTGGTGAACTTGAAAAATTTCATTTTGTCGAATACTCCAGAAAAAGTGTCATTTAAACAGTATTGATATTTCATTGTTTTATAGTCATTGGCAGTGCATGAACCTTACTGAGGACAAAAATTTAGATTTTTTTTTTAGATTGTTGTAAATGTGAACTAAAAATTTTTAAATTCATAAAAAAATGACCCTATCAAAATTGCCTTCAGAAAAAACTTACGAAATCAGTTATTATTATAATGAAATATTTTTAAATTTATTTTTATTTTAGATTAAAAATAAGGTATATGTCTTATGAAAAGCTACTTTACAAAAAAAAAACAGATATTTTTCTTTTTGTAAAACAGTTGAATTTCTGTATGATTACCCTTTCTTCAATTTAGTAAGCAGTTAAATATTCCAGAACCAAATCACTGATCAAATCATTAGCAACAATGTATTCAAAACTTCTAAATATATTGTTAAATAAAAAAAAGCCATAATTTTTATAAACCAGAAGAGAAACTTTATTCACTGGCAAAAATAAAAACTTACGAAACAAGAACTGAATCCAAATGAATGTTACATTTGGCAGAAGCAAATTTTGAAAAATATTTCACTTCTCTTTTTAAATTTAGGATTTTTTGCTTGCATGTTTGTTTTTTTAAAATTAAGTCAATACATTAAGCCAATACATTATCTACTCATAAAGCAGAAAAGGTTTTAAAATCCTTCCTAAATTTTTCTTGTATATTTTTCTTACTGTTGCATTTTTCACAAGGGAACATTTTAAGCTACTGTTTTCATTTAAGAAGTATTTCTATATATAGATCTGACCTCAAGTGGAACTCATACATACAATTCATTGCTAAGAATACAGGTAAAATGGTAAGCTCCCTGTACTGCTCCAGAAAGTACCTGACTCCTCCTGCTATCCTTTACCTTTACAAGAGCCAAAAATAGAGTACTGTCATCATATCTGGGTAGACTTCAAGACTTCAAGACTTCACTCTCCAGCCTTGATAGAGTTCAAAAGAAATTCCAAGCCCTTGTGGGTGATGAATTATTTTTCACCCTTCAACCCCTCTCTCATAGCTGGGATGGGGCAAGCCTCTCAATGCTCTACTGCTAATTCCATGGGCTATATTCCCTGGTCCCGCCAAGGCAAACCTTCATGGCCACAATATGCCATACCACTTATATAGTAGCAAACCACCCACATTCCCTCTGTATTCCATTGGTGAGAAGTAAGTTCCATTCGGACAGCTTCTTCCCACAAATCATTGCCCAGTGTTTCCACAATCACTACAATCTTAACCTATTCAAGACTAGGGTTAACTGTTATCTTCCACACCTATACACACAAATGGTCTCCTAATGTAATCCTCTATCTTGAGTGCCTTCCAAGACTTGTAAATAGTTGACCCACTCTTAAAGAAAAAAAATACACTTACATTCACAAATTTAACTTTTTTTTTTTTGTATTTTAATTTTAAGAAAAATTGTACATGTACACTATCATGAACTGACCTAAGCCCACATGATTTGATTAGAAAAAATTCCTTCCTAAATTTCCCCAATATACAACTGAGTGGAGAAATTAGACAAATATACCTTCCTAAATTTTTTCTAAGTAACAAAGTTTTTAGTTTTAAAATGGGTGTCAATGTTGCACCATTCAAATTTGACATAAGGTAAACATTGAGACAAATGTAAAACATAAAAAATGACCAATGATACTGACACTTCGAGTACATGGTCATCTAGAACTTTAATCTACCAGAATTTCCAAACTTCAAACCAGGACAGTTTACTTTTTTTATTATAGTTTAAAGCTCTTGTATAATTATGTGTATTAATGACCCTAATTTTCAGCTCCCCCAAGCTATGGGGTAAATAGTAGAACTAATCATTGTTATCTACCAGAAGTTGCTAATGCAATATTCACTTGGCAAAACAAAAATATTCTTTCAATAAAAAACATGTTTTGGCTTTAAATAATGCCCAAAGGGTCGATAAACTGTAAAAAAGAAACAAATCAATCAATAAATCAACCTTTATCTTCAGGAATGGCACAAAAATTGAATACAGATAGCTTATATCTTGGGTGAGAGACCAGGAGAAAGTGATAAAGCTGGGACAACATTGGCCAAACAGAGAATATATAATAAGTCTAATTAGAAATAAGAATTAATATTAGATTAATTCATATATTCCTATTTTGATATGTATGTTCTAACTCTCTCTATGTATAAATATTTGTCTAATTTCTCCACTCTGTTGTATATTAGTCAATTTACTAGTTAATCTTTACTTTTGTTTCTTACATATACCAGTCATTTCACTAAAGTTGAGTTCATAACAAAGATGTCTTCATTTGCATTATGTATATTTGAGCTATTGTCTTCATTTTTGTTGTTCTTATCAGAGCATTTCCGCCATTGTGTTTTCAGCCTTCCTCAGGTGTATATTAATCTACAGGGAATTCTGAATTGAACCCTTTATTTAATCTATGACGGTAGACAGTTTGCATTCCACTACCAATATCTACTTCTTATTTTTAGTACAGCTCAGTTATTGTTCACCTGTTTTCCATTAATTCCAAGTACACTCTGCCTAGCTCAGGGATTTAACTCACAATCACTAGTTGTATAGAGTATAATAAAAATTGTTCATTTTAAGCTTGTTCACTTCCTAGTATCAAATATAATCCTCTTTTATTGCCTGAAATAAGTACCAATATTTGCTGTTTTTCATCTTATAAGTTTTATTCAGATAAAAATCTCCTTTTAACCCACATTTAGAACTTTAACTAAAAATCTATAAAATGTTGACATATGTAAATATATAATGTTACATGAAAAATGATCAATAAGTGTCAAAATTTTTCTTCTTGTTGACATAAAAACATGAAAATATCTGCTACCTTTATGTGAGACATTTCTGTGAAAATTCTCTTTTCTATGCAAATTGTAAAAAGGTCTTGAGTACCATTGATTTTTTTTTTGTATAAGTGAATGAAGTATGCAACTTTCAAATCTCTCTCCAAAATATATATTTATCAATTTCAATATTTAACACCTTACAGCAAGTTTGGTTCAGTTAAAAAAATGACTGCTTATCATCATGTTCAAAATTATAGTTAAAAATGAAATTTACATAGTTTGATGCCCTGAAAATACAAAACAAAATAAATTTTCAACAAGGGACATTTTTTAAAATTCTTACAAAGCTGATAAGTATATGACTTTCTACATGTTCCTATTAACCATTAAATGGAAGGAAAAGATTGCACAGACATGCATGCCACATGGATAAAAAAAGGAAAATTCATTTTATTTAAAAAGTAGTTTTGATGCTTACTTTCAATTTAATTATATAGAAGAATTTTAAAAATGACATTTTAGCTCTTAAATTATAAAAACAAAGGAAAAAAGCAAAATAAAACAAATATTAGTTTTGTAAATTTAATAATTTAACAATATGATACTTCTTTTCTCATTTCATACTCAATAGAGTTGTCCATTCTTTGCACCAAGCTGTCATCACTTATCTCTTTGAGAAGCATACATGCATAACACACTGTTTTTGGCTTGTTTTTCCAGTTTTATTTGCAGGCAAATAATCCAGGAATTGATGTAATCTCATGAATCTTATAAAAGAGTAACTTCATCAATCCTTAAGTTTCTAATTAGTCATTTAGACTCAAATCATGAATGAATGATGACTCTGTCATTAGAAAAAAGTTTAAATTATCAATTGATGATTTCTGTTGATCTTCAGTGAAATATCAGTTAATGGTGCCCACTTTTCGAAAACTTTTTTAGCCTATTTTTAATTTTGTTAAAATAATATATAACTTTATTTGCTAATAATAAATATATAACATCAATAAAAGTAATTTTAAAAGACCTTTTTTTTCTTTTATATTAGGGTGTTAGCTTATGGGTATATTTGTATTTCATTTCTGTATCTGATAATTGATGGAATCATTTTTCTACATCAGCTGTTTCGACATGAAATGTTGATAATTAACTATCTTGTGTGTATGCAGTAAGATATAAAAAAAAGTTTCATGTTTCAACATAACCAATTGATAGTGACAACACTGCCATCAGAAAATACCATGTAATTATGACAATAAAAACAGACATAATAAAAAAGGACAGAAAGGGAAATAACAACGATGTTAGTTGGCAATATGAAATTAGGAGCAAAAAAGAATAGTAAAAAAAAAACAAGAAAAATCATATAGAATGAGCTAACCAGTTATTACATTTGTCAGAACTTGATCAAGAAAAGTAAAATTTGTTATAACTGATCCATCGACCAAAATATTTAAAGTGTTCATCATTTAAATATCTTAATTTAAGAGTATATTACTGTTTTCATCTTAATTCCAAATCATAGGTTCTGTTTCATAAATGCTTATCTTGAGTCCTACATCTTGGAACATGTGATAGAGAATGTTGATTTTTTTTTTTGTTGTTCAAGATCATTCTTATGCCAACTCTTGATATTTATGTCATTGGCATAGCACTCCACATCATCAGTACATGAGCTTCAAGAGGTAAAGCAGGAACAGTTTTCTGTCAGTAGATTTGTTTGGGATATGCTATGGAATCCTTAAATGATCAGTGCCCATCGCTTTACATCTGTGCTTGTATATGTGCAGGACATTGTCTAGGAAAAGATTAAGTAGATTGTAGATCCCATTTCCTCCTTGTCGTACTCCTGATGAGGTTTGAAATGTTTCGGTATTGGGATCTTTGCTAGACATGTATGAATTTTTGATCTGATATAATTCAGATCAAGATATTCAGTGGAATCACTGCTTGGAAAATAGTTTCTAATGGATGAGAAGAGAAAGTCTCTCTTGATGTGATCATATACTGCTGTGAGGGTCAACATTGCAGGTATACAATTTTCTATTGGATAGCTATGCAATTTCCTGGAGTTGTTTGATGACATATATGGCATTATTATCCCTCTTTCCAGAACAATTGCCAAAATGGGTTGTCAGTTGTTGACTTTCATAAAATGCTGAAAGCCAAGTTAATACATTATTTATTTGTACTTTTACCATAATGGATCCAATTGAGATAAATTTGTATGTGACATTCTTTAGGACTGTCTTTTTGTTTCCATAGTGCATTAGTGCATTAGTGCATAATATATCCCACTGATTTGGGGATATGTTTTAGATTCCTGACTTCCTTCCTAAAACTGAGAAAGTTGGTTTTGAATTTGGGAAAAAGATAAACTATTTCCAAAAGTTCAGCCACAATGTCAAGTGATGCTTTATTATTCTTTAGTTATTTTTTATAGCTTTCTTGACTTCCTAATCATCAGCTTCGTTACTATTTACGTTTGGGGACAGACTTTGTAATGTTCAGATATATACTAGTGTATATTCTATTTTATCTCGCATCTTTGGATTACTATAATGGTTGCCATATAGCTCGAAATGACAAAAATTGGGAAGTTTACATGAAATAAAGGGAAGTAACTCCTGAAAGACAACTGATTTTTTGAGTTTTGTAATATCGTGACGATAAGTAAAAATCTGAAAATAGTTCGATTGAAAAAAAAAAAGCAAAAAAGACCTGCCCAAGTGAACTTAATAAATGTTTATAGTATTTACAAATTCACAGGTATCAGAATATGTGTTAATTGAAAGTATCTTTAAATCCTGATTCGAAATGAGACCTTTACATTTTCTTGTGGGATGAAACCCAATTGACAATAATTGAATAAGGAAACATTAACCTTACTGCTTTCAGCTCTTTACTTCGGAGTTCAAGTCAAGGATTATACATAATAACTTGATCAGAGTTTATTTCATTGTAAAAGGATACAAATATGACGGAGTTTGTGTTTGGGTGATTAAATCGAGAACACTTTGTTATTTAACTTCAACAAAGTTTAAGGGGAGATAACTTTAAAAATCTTATTTTTATAATGTCTTGTTACTTGAACTACAAAAATGTATAACCCATATATTTGTGAAATTTTTGAAATAAGGTGATAATTATTTGCGTAAAAAGAGGTTAATAATTTCGTAATATTTAAAATTCTATTAGCTTTTATTTCAGTCTCATACATATATTGCCTATAACTGCTAAGTTTGAGTAATTCTTGTTCTTATACTTTCATATAAGTACTAATGTGTGTGGTTGTCTCTCTCTCTCTCTCTCTCTCTCTCTCTATATATATATATATATCAGAGTAAAGTCACCAAGAGGTGAAGAAGAAAATAGAAAAACAAGCTATACCTATCTACTGCTTCAAAAAATACCTACCTTAACCAAAATCAACAGTGCTCAATAATATAAACTGAAATATAGAGTTATATTTAAATAGTGAGATGTATTAATAATACATACATATATATATATATATATATATATATATATATATATATACACACATATGTGTGTGTGTGCTCATATGTGTGTAATGATAAAATAAGTATTTATTTCTCAACATAATTTCCTTCCTTGTCAATGCTCTTAATTCAGCAGTGAATATAAATCAAAGAATATACAGTGAAAATTTCACAACAAAATTAAACTTATAACTACATATCAGACTACCAATAGACCTAACTTCTTACACAAACACATATGTGTGAGAGAGAGAGAGAGAAATAATGATTGAAGTTAGAATTACATGTGATAGTCCACTTAAAATAATTTTAAGGATTCTAATTAAGCTCTATAATCTACATACTTTTTTGCACTTTCCAATATTAAAATAACAATGAAAGACAAAATGGTAGATTAAAAGATGAGAAGTAAAAAAAGTACATCAGTTATTGAAAACTTTGTGTAAAGTTAAATCTTTTTATTGAATCAAATTGTAATAATGTTTTGATATCCGTGTAATATTATATTTTATCATTAATGTTTATATTTTAAAACTTTAAATTCAAAAAGAAATAATAATTTATTTTGTAATGTGTCATAATCTTCTGAGCTTTGTTGGATAATTGAATTCCTTCTCTTTATGTTGTTACTTAAGCAGTTTAGATGATCCATTTACAGATTTTCTTTAGTTGTATACCTGGAAGTAAAAAGTTATTTTAATTCTATGACACAAACTAATTTTCCTACTGTAAGTAAGATAATTCTTTGTAAGTCAAGTGATTCTAATTTATACAGAGAGACCTTCTTTAATCCCTTCCTTGCTTAGCAAAGAAAAACACACTAGACTAATTTATACAACTAACCAATAAACTGATGTAGAATGATTCTTATTTTCGTTACTTTCTGTTAATTATATGGACATCATCCCAAAGAGGAAAATATGCTGAACTCTTCTTTTTCCAAGAATTGTCTACCATACCAGGCTTTTCTACCTCATCTTTGGATATAAGTGTTGCTATAAATTAAACCTTTTGTCAATGACTTCTTGCATAAAGAATTGACTTTGAAGTTACAAAGAATGATTTTGTTGTTGAATGTTGTGCTGTTCTTTGCTCAGCAGAAAAAGAGATGGAGATCTCACCCGTGTGTATAAATTTGAATTGCCAGAGTTACATGGCTAGTAGTGAATTATGTTGTTAATTTGTTTAGGGTTGCTAAAATTGAACCAATCTAGATCGTATTAGCAACCATTTTCTGTTATCATCTTGTGTCGTTAAAAACCAGACTTTTTTTTTTATTACAAATTATACACCTGACAAAGGTTGTAGAATGAATTGGCTGAAATATAATATAACATCAGCAACATAATGGATGAGTTCATTTGTTTGAATTAAGCTTAAAATATTATTGACTTTCCTGCAAATTATAGATGGTATAATATTATTATATCTAAATTTAAATGTTACAAATGTGCAGACAGAAAAATTGTGAAAATATATTAACAATGAAGAAAATAAACTGTCAAAAAACTGTCTAGATTCAAAATTTTTTATAAATAGAATCATTGAATCTTTGTTTTTAACATTGTTATTAATAACAATTTATAACAACAAATGCAAGCAAAAATTCACTTAATGTGGATAAAGTTTTTTTCTGCATATTAGGCTAAAACTCTGTTCTGATTTGCTATAAATGAAGGGCTTTTATGAAAGAAACATTAAAAGTTAGTTTCAGTTTTTAGTTTTTATTTTTGGAGGTGAATATTTCACAAAAAATATAAATATTTACAGGAAATGGATTCTTGGTATCAAGATCTATTTTATAATTCTTACATCTGAAGAAATCTCTGCCAAGTAAAGTCTAACATGGGGGAGAACATGACCAAGAACTGTCTCTACTCCATTCCTTACAGTTGTGGCTATCATAGATTAAATAAAAGGTTCAGTTTAGAACTCCTTGTAGATTACCTGCATTGATATATACATGATGAAGGCCGGAGAACACAAAAGCTGAATCATTGTAATAACAACAACAAAGATGAGGACAATCGTGTAAATAATAATAACTCCTCAACACAGAAATTCAAGCGGAAATCTAGATGAGAGTTAAAAAAAATTGCTGTCATCATGAATTTTGTGTTCACTTGTATAAAAAATGTTTATATTAGAATAATATTAATTTTTATTCACATTCATATTTAGACTACCACAGCAATGGTTGCACCTCATAATGCAAGGAAGGAAAGAAGTCATTAATTTCTAAATGCTCCTTGTTTTAAATTTATAAATGTGTTTTTCAGATGATAGATATGGGTTGAGGGAAACAGTTCGATTGATAGATTTGAGCTGATTGAAATATATAGATATAGATTGAAATGAAATAGCTAATGTATAGAAAAATGAAGAAATATTGACAAATAGAAAAAGAGGGAGAGGTAGTGAAAGACTATCACCTGCAACTTTCTTTTGCCTAAACTCAGTTTTCACCTTTTCTGTTATTTTCTCAAACTATTGTATACATTTCTTGGCAAATGAATTTAATCACAGTACTAGACTGGCATTGAGATCTCATCAGTTTACTGTTGAGTTGGCTAGATGTAGCTAACAGTTTCATTTCTCACACTTCTCACTTGTGGAACTCTCTTCCAGCTCCATGCATCTAAGAATCTGTGATATTAAAAATCTGTGATATTAAAATTTAAAATAAGAGTAGAAATAACCAAAATGAGATGATAGATTTCTAAATAAATGGTGACAAGCTTAAATGAATTAGAGGATTGGCTAAGTTATTCAAATGATTGTAGTGAAATACAAGAAGATCTGAGTATATCAATGTTCACAGAGTTGCAAAAAAAACCAAGTGCAAACAAATGCAAACTTCAGCAATCACTTTGATGAACCACACAACAAAAAAAGACGAAGAACAAGGAGAATGACTTAGACTGAATGGAAATTGAATGAGTTTGTCCTTCTTTTTAGCAACCATCTGTTTTGTGTGAGATAATTTTTTCTCCAGAATCTATCATAGATATCTATAAGTCTACCATTCATCCATGCTTAGAATATTGATGCCACTTATGGTCTGGTGCTCCTGCTATTTACCTTGAGCCACTTGATAAAATCTAAAGAAGAATCAACAATATTATTGGTGCTGATCTGGCAGCTTGGCTTCAGTCACTTTCCCACAGCTGTAAGGTTACCTCCCTGTGCCTTTTCTATAAATACTTTCATGGTAATTGTTCAAATGAACTCTTCACTATGGTAGACTTTTTTTAATTTAAGCATAGTACTAGACTTGTATCAAGAGCTCATCAATTTAGAGTTGAGCTACCTACATGTAGCTGTAAATTATATCCTAACAGTTTCTTTTCTCATACTTTTCTTTTGTGGAACTCCCTTTCAGCTCCATGTTTTCCAAGCATCTTTAATCTCTAAAAATTTAAAAGCAATGTCAATCACTATTTACTATCCTCCAGATTACAGTTTTCTCTTTCTGTTCATCATTATTGTTTTTGTTCCTAATTCTTCCACACCCCTTGTGCTTTAGTGGTTTTACTTACCTTGTATCGAGTGATACCTATTTAAAAAAAACTCCAATAACCATGGAGTCTACACCTTTTAGTAAACCATACCATATAAAGATATATGTTGCTTAGAGTTAAAAAGGATAGGAAGTTGTGGAAAGCCATGATCACTTATAGAAGAACTTAGAAGAAGATCCAGGTAACTCAGTAGGTTATAGATTAGTTAATCTATTTCAAGTCAATTTAAGTTGTATATCAATAAAAGTCTGATTGTTAAGATGTAGGTCATAAATCAACTTGTAAATGCTCAATTTGTTTTGTTGGAATACAGCTTAGGAGTTTCCAAGAGCAAACAAATAATGGTATTTAATATAATAAGAATAAGAATTGCAATGGACTAAAGTGGCTGGCAAGAGCTGGGTCATGAATCAGTACAATTGCTTTGATACCACATTTAGTTGCCTCAAAGAGATCTAGATTAGGAATAAGATGATGCACATCCTCTTGTAATAGTGGCATTAAAGTAAATCATTTGACGACCATGAATAATAATAATAATAATAATAATATAAACCAATAGGACAAGATATGAGTGGAAGCACAAGCAGAGAATTGGTTTTATCCTTCATGTAATCTGCTTTACTAAATCTCAAATGAGATACTCATAGAATTAATCCCATTTGTGAAATCACAATTTTTTTGTCTCTTCTTAGCATTTTTTTGACAGCTTCTTCATGGTATATCTAGCAAATATTTTCACATTGGGCTTTATCTCTTTCTTATCTCGTTGACTTGTGATTTCTCCTATATCATTGTCTGTCATTTATTTTCCCCTAGTTAAACATCAACTCTCACACTTTCTGGGAAGAATGTAGGCCAAAGATGAAACTAAAAGCAAAGCATTAGGTCAGACATTAATGTTCCTCTGTGTATCAAATATAACTTCTTTTATGAGAAACTCAGTTTACTGATTTGGTGTTTAACTTTGTTTCCTTTTCTTTATTGTCTCAACAAGTATCATTAACATATTGAACATTGTTCAGAGTCTCAAGTTTGTTCATTCTATATACAAAGAAGTGCTTTGAACATTTAAATGTTAGATAAGATTTTATTTTTTATTTTTTAGGTTCTTCTGTAAATAATTTATTCTATTTTTTTTATTTATTTTTTAAAATCATTTCACCTCAAGCAACAAGGGTTAATGAGTGTGAAAATAATAAAAGAACAGCACTTAAGAAGACAATATAGTGAGTCACAATAAAAATGAAATAAAATACATAAACAAAAATAAAAAGAATTCAAATCAAAATAAGGCATTTGAACTTTCCTTTAAAACTCTTACCTCTTTCTTTCTCTGTCTCTCTCTCTCTCTAAACTTTTCTCTATATACTTCTCTCTCAGCTAATGAGAAGGCAACCTTCAAATAAAAAGAAGGAGAAGAAAGACTGAACCTAGCTGAAAAACAATGGAAATTTGCAAGACCAGAGTTTACTTATTTATGACTGAAAGCTACCAAAAAGCAGGGAAGCTCCAAGCATAACTTCTATTATAAAAAAAGAAAAAGAAATACCAGAAAATAAAATAATTTGAGCCAATCAAAAAAATGAACACAAAGAGACTTTTGACATTAACTGAAACCAAGGTTCACACCAGAGTCTCAGAGCTTGGTCAAAAGGATATAAGCCCATACCTCTGAGCTAAACGATGAGGACAAGCTACAGCATGGAACAAGAGAACATGACCCCTGAGAGAAAACATCCATATGTGATGCATGAAGAAGTACTTAAGAGGTCATTTACTAAAGATATTTTTGCCCTTCTGAGAAAAACAACACAGTAGATTGACACTGACTGATTTCTAAGATTATGACTGCTGTTAAGTTGCTTCCAAAAAGTTGAATACCAAGCCAAAACAGACTTTCTCCAAACTACTACTAATATCCGCCTTGTAAATAAACATTTTTGTTTGACCAAATATCAAAGGATTCACTCTAAAGCAAATAAATAGAAATATATTATTTATTTTATACCCTTCATCCAGTCATTTTGTTTCCAATAAAATAAATATCAAGAACCATCCTGGCACAACTTACACAACAGAAGATAACGATTGACATTGCATTTAAATTTTTGAAGATCAAACTTGACTGGAAAGCAAAGAGCCAAAAGAAAATTCTACAAGGGAGAAATACGAAAAAAGAAACTTATGGTTACACCTCACCATTTTGATTCTAAATTGATAAGTTCTTGTCACCAATCTCATACTGCACTTAAATTCATAGAGTCTAGATACCATATATGAAAGTTCATCAAATCAGTTACCATGAAAGTATTAATAGAAAAGGCACAGGGAAGCTACATTACAGCAGAAAAGTGACTGAAGCCAAGATGCCAGGTCAAGACCAATAACATTGCAGAATTTTCTTTGGATTTTATCAAGGATCTCTCCTGCTATAAATTTATATAGCAGGAGCACCAGATCATACATAGCAGCAATATTCAAAGCATGCATGAATGGTAGACTTATAAATGTGTAAGATAGATGCGGATGAGAAAAATTCTCTAGCACAACACAGTTAACTAACTTTCTTCACAGCAGACCTGGCAAATGATTCAATATATTCACTCCGCTTCAGATCAGCAGAAAATATTAACCCGAGAAGGTGCAATGATTCACTTTTCTGGAGGTTAGCATCAGCTATATTGATGGAAGACAGAAAAAGTCCTCTAAGATGATTTTGGAGGTGTTAAAAGTTAGTCTGATCACACTAACCAAACTAGTTATATTCCATCACTGATCAGACCCTGAATTACTGCCAGTCATGATGAGCAGATGGCTCCTCAGGGAGGGGGGGGGTCTTCATGCCTTGGAAGACTATTGGGCCTTAAACTCAACCCTCACTTCAAGTGGAACTGTTACATATGATCCATCTCTAAAGAAGCAGAAAAAATGGTCAGCTCCCAGTAGCACAACAGTAAGTACCTGAGTCCTTCTGCTATCCCCTATCTTTACAAGAGCCAGATCAGGCTAAAAATGGAGTATTGTTGTCATATTTGGGTGAAAGTTGCCAATTCCTCACTTTCCAGTCTTGATAGTTAAAAAATGTCTCAGAATTATTTTACACCATCCAACCTCTCTCTCACAGGCAGGATGTAGTGAGCCTCTCACTGCTCTATCACCACTTCCACAGAAAGTGCTCAGATGAACTACATTCCTTGGTTCCGTCAGGTCTGACCTTCATGGCTAGGACTTTCCATGCCACTTATATAGTAGAAAACAACTCATATTCCTGCCATATTCCATCAGCGAGAGTAAGTTCCACTCAAACAGCTTCTTCCTGTGAACCACTGCTCTCAAGAGGATTTTTCCCCAATCACTACAATCTTAATCTGTTCAACTCTAGAGTTAACTGTTATCTTCCTCTCCTATCCATATAAACCACTCCTTAACGTAATTTTTTATCTTGAGTGGCTCCCAGACCATGTACAGGGTGAACCTTACTGTAAAATGAAAAAAAGAGGGACAAATGAAAACAATGCATAACATACATGGTGAGCTTGAGTAAATGGATGGTGGAACAGAGCTAAGGAGAAATAACAGAATGACAAAGTTTATTAAAAGCTACAAGGGACAGGAAGTTGTGGAGAGCCATGATTGCCTACATCCTGAGGAGATACAGCACATAAAGAAGAATCTCCTCAGGTCATATGCTGACATTTGGGTTTGAACATGGATCGCCAGAGAGCAAGCACAGTCAACCCCATCTTGAAATAATTAGATCACATATAAAGGAATATATATATATATATATATATATATATATATATATATATATATATATATATATATCTTACTTATTATAAAATGCAGGTTTTGTGTGTGTGTCTGTAACGTTTATATGTTGGATCGAATTTCCTACATTTTTTAGCCGATTTCAACAAAACTTCACAGGACTACATAAAATTACCTTTTGGTGGTGCTAACGGCACCAAAAATGGGAAAAACACAGTTGTTTTTTAAGAAAATCAATTTGAAAACACGATTAAGACACATTGTGAGAATGAAAGGGGGACAACTCACCCACAAAAATGTAAACAAAACAGCATAGCATGATGAAAAAGACGCCGAACTTGACGAAAACAAAATTTTATCGTCTCATGTTCATATTATTATTAAAGAGGAAAGATCAAAGTATTTTTGGGGTATTTTTTTACATTTTTTAATCGTTCCTTGCACGTCTGAAATTTTTGTTAAAAATATTGTTTTTTTTTTGGTCAAAAAAAGGACAGATAATCATTTTCAATCATTTTTTTCGATTTGATAAAAAAGATTAAAATCTTACTTTGATATTCTTTTAAAAATCAATTATCATTTTTTCAAAACTGATTTTAATAAAAACAGATATTATACTGTTTATTTAAAATATTTTGAACCAAGCTTAACTTAGCTTCTGCGCCGAAAAAATGTAATTTGAAAATAAAACAAAGCAGGTCATAACCTTTCGCGTCGCTTGACGATTGACAAAAGGCACATTCATGACGTTTAGATAACTTACGGGAGGGTAATTCTTTCTACAGATGGAAGGAAGTGAAATTATTTAAGTGAACAAATTATTTACCTTGTTACTTTTAAGGAAAACTTTCAGCGCTCTAATTTTTATTTTTTTTTTTTGTACTTAGCTTTCATTTTTACGTTTACGATGCTTTATGGAAAATATAAAGAAATTAAAAAATAAGACTGTTAATAGTGAGATTAAATTCCATAAGAAAAAGGTATCTAATTAATTTAGGTACCTTTCTTATGAAATTTTATCAGAAGTGTACATAAAATACTATAATTTTATGTACATTTAATTACATTTTACTGTGTTATTTGTATTTTCATTCATTTTATTATTAATTTTGATATTTCATTTATGGAAAAATGTCATAACTGAGATTAATATAAAAATAAGATCATATAAATTAAAGTTTAGCAGTAGTTAAATTTCATAAGATGATACTGTTACTTGTAGGTACCCTTCTCAGTTGAAATTGAAAACTCAAATTAACTTCTCCATACGTGTTTCAAGAAAAAAGTAAAGGGCTTAACAGCGGAGAACAATGCTGAACTCAAATAATGCAACTAAATTGTATTCTGGTTGGTCTTCCGTACTTGATAATTACTGTCTGACTATAAACACAAAATTACATTTCTTAATTACCAAGGCTAATCAGATTGGTCCAAATTATACAATTTTCAAAGCACTAGACAATGACAATCTCACACGGACATTTTGAAAGGTTGATGTTGCATTTAACTAATGTTAAAATATTTTTAAAAATTCAATTTAAACATTTTTTAAAAATCTTTTAAAATTAAAGAAATAAGAAATAATTGTATTAAAATTCAATTTTCATTGAAAAATTTTTTGCTTCCAGAAAATATTGTCCATATTCATAAAAACAAATTAAAACAAATAAAAGCATTTGAAACTAAATAATATATTTGTTTTATTGAGTTTTGTATGTTACAATTCACAGCTGATTTTCAGGTTTGACCAAAAAAAAAAAACAAAAAAAAACATGATTTGCATTCTTCAAAGCCTTGTGCTTTTAACTATTGTAATCACTAAAACCGATGGTCTCGAATTTCTAGAGTTTTTCATAAAATTAGTCATGGGGTGTTAATAAATATAAAAAAAAATATTTCTGCCATGACTTTAATAAAAAAAAATATTTATAATAATTTCGATCATCTGTGAATAGTTTCTGAAAGTTTCATTAACATCTGACAATTATTTTATTTTTTGCAAGATTTTCCAAATTAATGTGTGTAAATACAAAAAACGCGCTAAAAGATTATCTATGTTATTTACTATCCTTGTTGTGACAAAGAGTAACAAGGTTTTTTAAATCAAAATTTAGAATATTCTAAAAGATGGAAAAATTTTAAAAATAATTAAAAAAAATTTAGTCTATCCTCTTCATAAAAACATAAGCATTTTGACGATAAAATTTTGTTTTCATAAACTTTAGCGTCTTTTTCATCAGACTATGCTCTATGTTTTAGCGATTCCATGGAGTGACTTAGGTTAAAAAACCCAGGTTGTGTGTGTGTGTGTGTTTCCTTTATATATGGGATCGGATTTCTTACATTTTTCAGCCGATAAAACAAACATCCACTTTTTTTTTTTTTTTGGCAGGTAGTATTTTTATTGTCTTGCACACTTTTTTTTTTATTTACATTCAGAATGCTTTAAAAATTCCATTTACAAGACAATTGTTTATAATAAAATTCTATTCACCAATCGATAGACTCATAACGATTGTAAACAATGTTTTTGTTTGAGTTTGGGTTTGACCAATTCAAAAAAAAAAAAAAAACTAATTAAGACATGCTTGTCCGTCAACCTTAAATAATAATCTTTGTCAATTTTATTTTTCAGTCTTTATGATGGTCGATACTTGATCTATCTCTTACTGTTACATCCCCGGGCAACGCCGGGCTCTACTGCTAGTATATATATATATATATATATATATGGGAATTAGTGGTGTTAGACCAAGTATTGTTTGAAGGTTTTACTATTGTGGTATCTGTGATTTACAAAGTCTCGCCTAAAAACTGTCATTACAAAAACTACATACAATAGCCAAAGTATTTCCTCATATTCCTCTGTAATTCACTGAAATATTTTTGCTTAATGTTAACAACAATAAAAGTTAATGAGGTTAATTCATAATCTGAAAAAAGCTCAAATTAGACTCATAAAATAGTTCAAAATACATTAATCTATTTAAGTGAATAACAAGCAAACAAGACAAATATTCATGTAATATTTAAAGTTGCTTCAAAATTATTCACAGGGAGATGTGCTCTTGTGAGAAGCAAGTATTAGTCATTATTGTAGGAAATATTAGGTAGTCTGAATTGAAATTAATGTATAGAAGGAACCTTTGTTTTGAAAAAGTTGATCTGTAGTGACCTAAGAGATACCAAAGTAGGGTTTATGTTCAGTGTCCCACCAGAACATCAAAGGAGCCAGGTGCATCAGTGAATTGACCTGGAAGGTGCAGATTTGGAGAACTTACCATGAGGTGCAGATTTGCTCCATACAGGATGTCAGTGGCTGCCTCCCCAACATGTAAACAAGTGGTTGACCCAAGTGGGCTTAGGATGTGCACATACAGGACAACCAGATGACAAGAAGATATATAAGCACCCAACATGAGAGAGAAAAGACAAAGAATTTTTCACACCCTTGCAAGATGGTGATCCACATTCAGAGAAGGCCCATAAAGCCACACACTCACTTGCTGATACTAATTGAAAAAGTATGGAGGTGAATAAACAATAATTTTACATATTATAGGTTTAGTCTTGTGCTTTTTTTAGGCTTTATGACAATGATGTTAGTCTCTCTTTGGCTTTTTGTTGTCCATTAAAAAATATTTTGTGGCTTCTATTGGTTTATCTGTCAGTGCTGAATAAGTTAATCACATCAGTAATATGCTAAAAACAAATATTTTAAAATGAAAATGTAATGTTTGGTAAAACAAGACTTGTGAAAGACTCATTTTTACTTGCTTAACTGACAATTGCTGAACTTGGTACATAATGAATGTAACTTGTGACCTTAACTTTTTAAAACTTTCATATTTAGAAAGGTTAAGATATCTTTATCAGGAAACCTGTGGTCATCTGATCTGTCTGTAAACATGCCGTTTGAGTGTGAAACTTGATATCTTCTCATACAATTGACAGAAGACATCAAAGCATTTCTCTTACAGAGGTGACACCTATCATGTCTTATCTTGCTTCACACAGAGTGGGGAGACAACTGATGTTTGATATGCAGAGACTGTTGAAATAATGATGACAAAATCTACAAGATTTAAAGACAAAAGAGAATTGATTCTAATGTCAAGAGACAAAAGTTTGCTTGTCCTGCAGCTAATTTTCACTAGAGCAGGTTTGTAAAAAGGGTAATATTGATTTTTGACTATGTCTATCATTTCTTTACATTTTATGTGTTTCTATAATATTCCGGTGTACTTAATTTTAAGGAATTTACACCTTAGGGAATATAAATCACATTGTGAAATATTTGAGGGAATTTAAGATTTTATAAGCTTGATATTGTATTCTCAATTAAAAAAAAATACTAAACATGATAATATTTTGAAGTTTCATAAGTGAAAAAGGGATTTGGGTGAATGAAGCCTGAGAATCTTGGCAAAGACATCTTTGAACATTGTGAATTGGTGTTACAGATTCACAAACAAAGAAATGTACTAAATAACAGAAACCACATTACTTGACAACTGCAGCAACAACTAAAATAGATGGTAACTCAAAGAGAAAATGATGACATAATCAAATAAAAGGTTAGGAAGGAAACTCCCATCAGTACTGGAAAGAGCAATAACAGCTACAGGACTTGAAAAACTATTTTCCTGAAAAATTGTTTTAAGAGAAAGATTTTATAAGCAGTACTGGCTGCTCAGTCACTAAATTCCAAATGTTTCCTTGTAGGAAAATGGTTAATATTGCCATTACCACTGCCAATATTGTTAATACATATTTTCAAAAATAGCATAATTTTGTTAATGTGACAGGTATATAGAGCAAGTAATTTGAAGCCAGTTTGTGCTACTCTTCTTAAAAATTGTTAAATAATGTGGTAAGTTAATGATTGATCATAAACAGACATTCACAAATTATCTCCATGAAAAATTTTACAGATTTGCTCTTTTTTACTTAATAGTGTTATTAATTTGCACCTGATCTTCATTATCACTTGGCTTATTGATAGCATAGAACAGTAACTGGTGATTGGAAACATTATAAAAAAAAATTATTTGTTTTTATTCATTGTGGTTCTAAAACATTTCTTTAAGGAGTGGGAGATGAAATATACTACAAGTTACTGACTTGAGCCTTAATAGGAATAAACAGCTTGCTGAAAGGGCAATGAGTTCATAGCAAGTACCTAATTAATGAAATTCATTATTACACCATTATTAAATGCAATAACATTTCATCTTCATAATGAAAATCAACTTGAATTTTGTAAAATGTTAGTTTTTATTATGTAAGTTAAGGATTTCACAATAAAATTGATATTAACCAACTTGTATATATTAACACTATTTACATCTTCTGGGCTGTTGTCTTCAACTTTATTACCATATTTACAATGTTTTGGCCATTGAACATTGAATATGGCAATAAAGATAAGGACAACAGTCCAAACAATATAGTGTAAATAGTTTAATACCTCATCTCAAAAATATAGGCAAACTTATATATATATATGATAAAAGATACCATATAATTGTAGCTTATAATATCTGTTTTTATAAGGAATAAACTTATTTTAAAAAAGGTGAACTGATCTCATGGAATAAGAAAAAATAAATTGTAAACATTGGCAAGATATGAGCTGGAAAAATTGTGAGAATGCCATAAAAAGAGATTCAAGAAAATTTAACATTGATTGATTGAATTGTTTTTTATGACTTATCAAACTTTTGCAGGTTATTTAAAGCCAGAAAATATTTTTAGATTGTAAAAATTTTTTGGAAATAATAATGATTTACTGATACAAGTCCTACTAATTAACCCATAGCATGGAGGAGAAGAGTTATATAATATATATATATATATATATATATATATATATATATATATATATATATATATATATTTTAAGGCTATTTGCACATAAGTTACTATAATGAACCAAACTGGAATTGAACCTTCGCTCTCTGATTTTGAATTCTGAATGAATAATTCATTACATTACCTGCATATTTAAATTTAATGGTATTTCCAAATGGTCACCCATCTAGGTACTGACCAGACTCTATGTTGCTTAACCAGAAAAATAAACAATTAAATTTTACAGCAACTAAAATACTTGAAGAAGCTGGCATTTCAAATGTAAACAGAGAGAAAAGATGCAGAATCTTGGCTGAAGATATGAAAGCATTCAAATTATTACCATTTATGTAAGCATCCTAAAGTAAAACATCTAAGCTGGATGAAGAACATGTGAACAAATTTCTCAACAATAATTTTTAGTGATGAATGTAGAGTTACATTGGATAGACTTGATGGCTGTGTTGCAAGGTAGTGATGAAGAGATGATTTAGGCTAGTATTGTAGGCAGTAAAATTATAGGGTTCCCTCAAAGTTAATGATGGTATTAAAATAAATCTGGAGAATTATTGTAAGTTTGTGAAGATTTTTTTGAGTGCTACAGTTCACAAACAAGAAACTTTAAGTTAAAGAGTATATACATGCAATACAATGCTCTTTCACATCCTAAAACAAATTACCATTACTTACCTTGCCAAAAAGTTTTCAAAGACACTAAATTAATATAATAACTTTCAAACTCAGCAGATATTTATCAAACAGAAAACTTGAATGCCTCTTATAAAAATGTATAAGGAACAGAAGACCTCAATTTCATTAGTTATCTGGTATAAATATAGTTATTGGAATGATATGAAAAATATAAATTAGCTCCTCTTGGATGGTAAGACTTCCTCATAAGGAGATGAGTCCATTTATTTGTTAACAATGGTTAAGACCCAAATTTAAGTGCCAAAGGCTTCAAGATGAGTGAGCTGAACAGACATGCTTTATTCTACTCCAAGAACAGGTGATCCCAACCATGAACAAACCTGAATAATGCATGGACAAATAGCCATCAGAAACATCAGATATGTGTTTCAATCTATTTTAAACAGATGCATGCATTTGGATTTTGTCCTCCGATGTCATCACTTTAACTTCTAAAGGAATATATTTTAGCAATTCTCTATTCTTATTCTCATTGTATAATGCATTACAGATATAAAGTAAGCCTTTTAATATTTTCAGTTGTCTCATATTTGTTCATCTGCCACGATTCAATTGGGGAGTGCTAAATTTCCGACAGTGACTGGTGAAGATAAATATATGTTAGTTTCAATATAAATTTATATCCACAATATTGTAACACTTAGATACAAGGGAGAATAAAAAACAAATAAATGTATAACATTTGAAAGAAATCACTTTAGCTACATATTTACAGAAGAATAAGACTATTTTTTTCATGTGGCTAGCTCAATACATATTAGGAGATACAGAAAAGAAAAATGAATTGAGCTCTTACTTGATAGCTGGCTTGGCCATACCTTTCATCAGTGATGTGGCTATGTCATAAACAGTGAGTGGAAATGGAAATCTGGGGTAGACATGCTGCCATTCTGAGAGATTGGTAACAACTGGTGAAGGGCTTTACATTTCATGCCTCTAGCCAGACCCATGTGATAAATTTCTTACTCTTTGATATGTGTATAAATTATAGTTGAGTCATCAACAGATAATTAAGTTTTTTAACACTACATAGTTAATACATCTCTTTGGAAAACTATCGTTAACAAGCAGATGGCATTTAATGGCAAGAAAATTTTATCAGCTTCACAAAAGTTATTAGTTTTAATAGAATTCCATTTTATACTCTGTTGCTATTTTTGTACTAATCAGATACATAGTTGGTTAAAACAGATGCCAAACATTTTATTCATTACAAAAAGCAGTTGCATCCATGTGATTTTTATTAATATAATTAATTTGGTCTAATGAAAAATGATGTGATAAATTTAAAATTTTAAAGTTGAAGCTTATTTGTACAACAAATTTTCTTCATTACCTAAATCTGAAAATAAATTTTATAAGTTTTATGATGCATATATAAGTAAATTTACATGAAGCAAAATTTACTTCTGTGAGTTGACTGCTGAATTGAATTTTGAGAACCATTTTTTTTAGCCAGGTTGGAAATCTAAATTGGAATATTTTCTTTGTTGTAATTCGATGAACACTGTTAAATTGATTCTCTTTACATGTCTTCCGCAATTGTATAATAGTTCTAAAAGTAAAAAAAAGATAGTAGCAATTAACTTTATATGCAATATCTGACAAATCCAAAATATATTATCCTTGGCTGATCATAGAAAGTGCTATGAAAACAGACGCAAATATTGGTTGATCAAGTAATAGATAAATAGAATGTTTAATATTGATTATTATGAAAAATATTTCGTTTGATGCTTTACATTGCATTACATGGATGATAGATTGATTAATGTTTTTTTTTCTGAAATAGATACCAATATTGTTTTCATAAAGAATATAAATATAAAAATAACTTTCGTTGTTGTTAATGTTGCAAGGGGAATAATTCCTTTTGATTTAAAAAATTGTAATGTTGGATTTGTGTCCCTTGAACTAAGAAATGCTATTTTCCCAATAAATTTATATAAGGAAAAAGATTACAACTTGAACAAATCAATTTAAATTTTAAAGTACACATTAAAGCGCCTTGACAGGTTTTGTCACAATGCAGTATGAATGTTCTTCAAGAATCTTTACAACAAGCAAACCCTATTCAAACAGTTTATAGGCAAAGATATTGATTTTGTCTTGGATGTTATTCTGATAAAATATATCCATTTGTGACTTGTCAGTTTTGAAAGTTATTATATATTTGCTGTTTAATTTTGTAACAGATAACGAAATGAATGAGAATCAACAGTTTATAATCCATTATATTATTCAGTGGGGAGCATGCAACAATGTATGACTTTGTACCAGTTTTTATTTCAAAACTTCTTAATCTTACTATGAATAAACAAAAATTAAAAATTGTTTTTTTAAATACATTTCATAGCACAATATGCTCCATTGACTATCAGCTAAATTATCATAAAACTCTTTTAAATTGTTTTACATTATGAATTTGTTGTCAAAATAAAGTATTAATATTACAAAAATATTTGGCCTTATACATACAATAAGAAAAGAGCCTAAAATGTATTTTTTATTTTTCATCTATGACTAAAATTACAGCCAATGGTAATGGGGAAATAAGTTGTTTACATTTAGGATACATTAAGCATTTATTGGCTGAATAGTTAGCATTATTTTTGGTTAGAATTTATAAAGATTTTCTTTATTAAAACAATTTCTTGAGAAATTAGATTTATCAGGTCCACTAATTGTTATAGCTCTTGCTAATATTGATGTGAGTTTTCTTCTCAACCTTTTGTTTTTGGTAGTGTGAAAAGTTAACAGCTTGATTATCACATTATTTTCTCTTCTAGTTACATGTGTTGCTCATTTTAGTTGTTGTTGGAAGTGTTCAAGTGATGTGGTTTTTGTTATTTCGTAAAGCTCTTTTTGATTTTTTTCACACCAGTCTATAGAGTCTGATGAAGGGTTGTCTTTAAGATTTATATGGTGAATTCATTTGAATCTGTTAACATATAATAGTAAAGGTTACTTTTTAAATTAATACTGCATTTCACTAATATTTGATAATGTTGAAATTTTCAAATTAAACTCCACTATGATAAAACTATGTAGAATGCACAATGTGGTGTAATGGATAGTGGCTCAGAATGAGAAATTGGAGAGCAGGGGTTTGATTTCTAATTGGGTTTGTTACATTCACTTAGGTGCAAATACTCTTAGGAAATGTATGTATCCATCTCTTCTGTCCCAGTTATGAAATGAATAGAAGGAAAGAATGCGTCTTATAGCCTTGGTTGGTAACCAGTCTGCTGCAAAAAGAAGTGGTGACCTACTGCAAAAAAGTTTTTGGTCTAGTCAGTCTTGAACTAAAAGAGACATAATCGCCCAAGGGTGTATCATGTATGGCATTTAACTGACTGATAGTTAAACTATTTTTATTATTAGCAACAAGGTTACCCAGCATTGCCTGGGGGAAAATATAAAATCAGGAAAACTATGTTCTTTAACATATTTTCTCCAACTAAAAATAGCATTATTTATAATATTTATAGATTAAAAAATATCGGTTAATAAAAAATTTCATGATGTGCAACACAAAATAATAAATGATGTAATGCATGAGGTTGACGTGTTTTCTGGATACGCAACATTAGTGCTTCTTTTACTGAATACTAGTATGTAAAAGTTGTTTTGGGGTACAACATGGTGCTGGCCCTGGGAAAAGCATAGAGAAATCAGTCTTATAGCAAACTGGAGATTTTGTCTTTGTATCTTGTTGATATTCATGGCAAAGCTGACCCCGACTGGGAATTCAAAATCACTTGAATTCAAAGAGCAAACTGATTGGACTTACAGGCATCTGAGTAATGAATACATACTCCTTTCTTGCCAATGATAGTTGCCTTGATGACATTTGGGAGAAGCTGTCTGACTTCTACTTTAGAGGGTCAAGATCTCTGAGAAATATGATGACTATCCCCACTTTTAGTTGTAGCCTATGGGGATAAACACTTAGGTTCTAAACAAACACCAACATGTCCAAGACAGTGTCAATTCACTTTTTACAACTGAACATTTCATAAGAGCTTTGAGTTAATTTCTTTAGTTGTTTCATTCTTTGGTGCAAGAATGTTTCATTTATGGAGCCACTGACAGTTTTTGTAGTTTTTAACCATTTTTTACATTAAAAAAGACAAAGACAAACAAAATCAGGTATAATTCTGAAAATTTTATAAGTTTTGTTTAAAAGATTTTTCATGGTTAAACACACAATGTTTTACAAACAAAACAAAAAAAATTAAATTTTATAGCCCCTTACAAAATTCTAATTTAAAATTGGCATCTGGTGATCAGCCCCAATCATCCCGTTATATTTTTCTATCCAAGTTTGCCACATATACTAATTTATTTCCAAAAAATGTAATTGTTTCACTACAATAAAAACTAATTCTTCCTCCAATGACCTTAGAGGTTGAATTGTACATTGTCCACTTGGGAGGGCAAAAAAATATTTTTGAACTTTATTGTGAACTCAATATCTAAGTCTGTTTTGCTATAAATTGCTTCATTTTAGTAAAATTGTCATTCTATATTCTTTGATGGTAATCTCAAATAACCTCTGAGATGAACCTCACATAGCATATGATTTTAACTACTTCCAAAGAAACCAGCTGTCTGGATCTTTCCATTTGGTTGTGATACCTGAATATACAAACATGATGGCTGCCAAATTATTGTTGAGTATCAAAAGATGTTCAACCAAAAAAATAAATAAAATGATGTAGCTTTTGAGATTAACATAACTTTTGGGTATACAACATTAATGCTTCTCCTACTGAATGCCAGTATGTAAAAGTTGTTTGGGGATCTAACTCTAGAACAACCAACATGTTGCTGGCCATGAAAACAAAAGAGCAAGAATTAGCTGTGCTTTAAACAAATATGGCTATCTATACTGAACAAGCTTTGAAAACCTCTGAAACAAAGTTGGTAAGCAGGAGACACATACATTTTGTTATAATTTTGTGCCTTCATTGATTATGACCGACTTTTTTGGCTACAGCTAGCCATTCAACATGCAAATACGCATCTTTCAATATCAAGCAATGCTTGTGTATTAAATTTTTAGTGGAGGAAGACATTGCACTGAATCAAATCAATCCCACACTCTGAGTAAGAACAGCATGGACCTGAAAAGAATATCCAGTCAACATCATAGTATTCTGTCAAGCCACAGCTGTTACATCAGTTTTCCTTCTTCTAGTTGGATACTATAACAAAGGCTAAGGATTCCAGCACTCCCAGTGGTTTTACCACAGAATTGGACACTACCCTCGGTATTTCTACATCTTTGTACCTATATGCAAACATACAGACATTTTTTCCTATTAATATAGATTTTGATATGCACAATTTCTGGTTCTGAAATAATGAATTGTGTTATTTGATAAAGACTTTCTTTTTGGTATGTGTAATATTGTTTTATTAAACATTATTTTTAGCAGATACTTGTATTTGAGTAGACACTTCATTCTTTACAGATTGCTTTGTTTACATTAGGATATGACACTGATCTCTCTTCATTGCATGCAACTATATTAGCTATTATTGTTAGGAGAATGTTGTGGCCTTGTTAGGGCCAGAAATAAAGACACAAAAGAGGAATTCAGTTAAACAAATATATTAACAGAAACAGTAATACAAACATATACAAACAAGAATGTTATGGCAAGACTGACAGAGTTGACAGCTGGAAACTTCCCTCTTCAAAAGGCAGTACCTGCTCCTATTTATAGCTGGGAGAGTCCATGTGTGTATGGGTAAATTACCATAACAGAGAATAATACTGAATTAAACTTTTTACTCCCACTGGCTGTTGCAGTCTCTAATATTGTATGATTAAATATTAGATTGAGTTGTACAAAATTTCCAGTTTTGTTTATCAACTTTATTCTTCAAAACATAAATTAAATTACATTTTATTCAATTATATATTTGTGATTATTTGCAATGACTTATTGCCTCTTATCAAGCAAGTGAGTAAAATTCCACATGTTTTGAA
>CAHIKZ030000557.1:1637500-1730000 GCA_903632075.3 Acanthosepion pharaonis | reverse complement strand
ATTTGTGATTAAACATAGCGGATTGTGGGGGTTTTCTGGCACTTTTTTTGTTTTGGTTAATCAAAAAGAAAGACTGTCTGAATAGCCTTCTTTCAAGACATTCAGAAATAGACAACCATGATATTTTTAAGATCTATAGATCATATAAAAGCCGTAATGGTTTTAAAATCTAGATATAAATGCGGGCTTACTAAGCAAATATATTAGATTTAAGGTTTAAATATTAAATATACCATTTACATTACATTTATTTAAAAATGGACACAAATAGAAATAAAGATTTAAAAGGGACATAACTCTAAAATTACGACACTTAATTCTGTCCCTTGGTTAGCGTGATTTTTGCCATTGTTATGAAGATAGACAAGTTTGTAAATATTATTCTCTATTCGATTTTCTCTGAGATAAAAAGGAAAACCTTGAAATACAATCTATTTCGAATTCTTCCTTTAACAGTTTTCTTGTTATCAAAAAACATTACCGCAATGATCAATGACTTTCAGTTTATTTCTCAGTTCATTTTTGACATAGGAGGAGGAGACTAATTTAAGCGGCAAATACACTCTCTACAGCAGTTTCATTTTTCATTAAAACCTAGGTTCTAAGAAAAGGAAGTTTTCTGTAAATTTGGGAGTATATATGCATGAAGGACAATATCTCTGTAAAGACTTTTTTTGTAAAAAGAGAAAAACACGACAAAGATAAAAATGAAACTAATCAAATGCTCTTCAAACTCAAAATGAAGAAGAAATGTTTTTACACTATTTTATTTTGTTTACAATGGTGCATCATAATGTGTTAAAGTCTGAACAACAAAGAAAACAAAACAATTGTAGCCGAAGAAAGTTAGAAAACCCATCACTGATAAAATTAAAGAATCATTGAAACATTTTTGATTTGTATTACAAGGGGAATGTTCACTGGAAAACAAAATGAACTTAACTGAATCAAATGGAATAAAAAAATTCTACCCAGGGATCATCTGTTCTTCTGTAAACAGTTTATAGTATAACGATGAGTTTATATATTTCACATTGCAACTTTTTGTTATTTATATTAAAGTAGGAAAAATTTGGTTAAAACAAACTAGGTATATAACAACACAAATATAGAAGCCATTTTAAATGCCTTGTTTGAAAAATAAAATTTGTATAAATTTTAAATTATTGTATTCTATTTTGTTTCATTAATAATAATTTGTGTATCTTCTTTATGTTTACATTTTTAAACTTTTTCATTAGTTGATTATAATCATTATTCCAAATTATTATTGGTAAGAGTAACTATAATTTTGAAGTCTTAAATCAGGACAGTTTTCTTGTATAATAAAGTGTTTTCATGACCCAACACTCCTTAATCTTCAGGGTGGTGACATGCAGCAGCTTAGTGATGCTTGGGGCCATGAAGTAATAGGGAACTTATAGGGTCTAGTACTGAAAAATGTAAGAAAGGAAGAAATTTTAAATAAAAACAGATGAAACATGAAACAAACACTTTCTTCAAATTAAATATAAACTAAATTTTTATTTCACTCTTTGATTGGATGCCCTCCTGATATAAATGCCCAGGGCCTTTGCACCCTTTCCCCACTCCTGCACACTACTGCTTCAGTGATGTACTACTGTACTGTATTGATGCGGCATTCACCCTGGGCGGATTGAGCCGGCTTCTTCCTGTTATGAGAAGAAGATTCTTGGGATAAATTACAGAAGTAGGGTACCCAGGCCTACTCGGATAACGTTCTTGCTTGCGGGGTTCCCACAGACGCAGAGACAGGAACGACCAGAAGCCGCCGTTACCGATGCAGACTCCTTGGATTTTCACCAGAGCCCTTGTTAGCGGCGTGTGTGTGTGTCAGACCTGTCTGCCTTGGGTGGCCCTACCAGGAACGAAGTTCCGGCGGCATAGCTCTGACACTATCGTTTACCCCCCCACCCCCACCGACTGTGAGGTAAGGGTTGGACTTTGGGGCTTACAGTACCAGGTGTGTTCCCCAAGCGGTCCCCATCTAAGTACTGACCTGGCTCTACGATGCTTAACTTCGGTGATCGAACAAGAACCGGTGTTTCAGCGTGATTTGACCATAAGCTTCAGTGATGGCACAAAAATAATGAACACTGATAGATCACTGAGACAGACCACTAAGGCTGGGACATATTGCAAGCCTAATTATAAGTTTATTCTTGAAAAAGTTAGTTTTAAATACCAAGAAAGAAATAAAATGTAAATTTTCTTTAACCTTAGATTAAATCACCTTGAGCATAAGATTTTTCTTGTTAAGTTGGATAGCTGATTAGTTAAGCACTTGAATCCAAGTGCTTAATTTTAAGAATCAATATAATTTTGATAAAATGTGTAAATAATTTTGAAGTACAGAAGGAAAAAACAGGAAGAAGTCTTAATTGTTCATATTTTCTTTTTTAATCAAATGTAATATTCAGTGTCCGTTCAAAAAGATTTTAAATGGAATGAGCACAAAGAAAATTATCTAAAACAAAACACAACATTTATAGAGAGAAATACAGAAATTAGCTTTGTAAAAATAAAACTTCTTTAGCCTTTCCTCATTAGCAGGAAACTAACATTATTTTTAGACATTAATTTAAATGCAAATTCAGTTTGCTAAAAATTGATCATCAGTTTACTGATACAGAATTTAGACCAACTTGAAAAATATGTTCAAAATTTGAAGACAAGATAGATCTTAAGATAAAGGCAGAAGCAATGGCAGTAGTTGTAGGAACAGATTATTCAAAAATGCTAAGTGAAAAAATCCAAAACTCATATATTTCAGTCAGTTATAGTTTTCTTGAAAATGTAATTATAAAGCAATTAAAAATGAGTAAATTAATAAATGCATTTAGTAGAATAATATCTGTAATTACAAACTAAATATTTACTTTCTATATAAAATCCTATATACTAAATTAAAACATAATAATGATACAGACATAAAGAACTGTTTTTTTATTTAATTGTATCGATTTCACTTCCCCCACTATAAAGCACTGGCCTTGGTAATATGGTATTATTATGATTACATATCAAGCGTCAAAAAGAAAAATGACAAAACATTGTGTTTACTATAAAAGTGGATTTGCTTTGTCTGACCTTTACCTGACGCAAGGGAGATTACTCGGCATTGAAAATTTATCAACTTCGACTTTGAGGATTGACATTTAGCAGTGCTGAAAGGTAACTTTTAACTTTAACCTTCTGCAGATAGCTTCCAGCCTCTTTTGTAGAGCAGGTGATGTTGTTCATTTGGGTAAAGAACTGATAATAAACATGCCAGATAAATGGCTGAATTTGAATTAAGCTTGAGAATGATTATAAAGACTTGGTAAAAGAATTTTATTTGCATCCTGTTGTAATTACTTCACTCATGACCTTAAAAAAATAATGAAGATGACTAGAAGTAATTATTACAATAATTATTATCTTGTTTCTTATAAAAGAAAATATGTTGTTAAACCTTATTTCATATTAAAGAAGATGCAGGTAATATTTTACGGTGTTTTTTTTTTATTGCTTCCTGTTTTCTTTCAAATGATTCCATGATGCTTTAAGGTCTCAACTTTTTGTGATATTTAAAAATAGCCATGGAAAATTTTACAGTTTTATGATTTCATAATTCTTCTTTCTTTTAATCATTTCATCCCAATCAAGGCAGTAAAGTCAATAAGACACAAGGAGTTACTGAGCGTAAAAGAATATGAGTAAAAGATAAGCATTATTAAGGAGAGAGAACAATGAAAGGAGAAGATAACAACTGATATTGCACTTATATTTTTGAGGATCATAGTTGGCTAGAAAGCAAGAACTCAGAAGAGAGTTCCAAAAGTGAAAAATACAATAGAAGAAACTGTTAGCATCAAACTTATGGTTACATCTAACCTTTTTAACTGTGAAATGATGAGACCTAACTGCTAATTTAGTACTGCACTTTATAAATTTGTAAAGTCAAGGTACCAAAGAGCAAGTCTTATCAAAACAGTTACTATGAAAATATTGTTAGTAAATAAATAAATATTTTCTTTTTTGAGAAACCAAGTCTATTACATTTTTTCTGTTGATAAAGTAAAGTTGTCTTTTTATTAAACAGATTTTTTTCAGAATTGTTTACATAATGAAATTTAATTAAGTTTGGTTTGCAGAAAATAATTTGTATAAACTGCTGGATATCAACAAAATGCATGACATTTTCTTGTTGATACATTCCTGTATTACTTACATCTGTAATCCTTACATCTGTATTACTGTATTACTTACATCTTTTATGTTAATGGATATTTTGACATCCTATATCTTTAAAGGTTAACCTTTGCATTCAGCTTTTTATCACTTTTATTATTATAATAGTAACTTTGTGAGGAACCAAAATATATTATATGATCCTGGATGTAAATGTACTTCACATGATTCCTAACTTAGCACACTTTCAATACATATTTGTCTTAGTTACTTTCTCTTTTACTTTAAGCTATATTCTTTAAGTTAAAAATATTTTCATACAAAATGAATGACTAAAGCAAAAGCTTGTTGTTTTGTAAAAGATCTCTCTTAGATTCATATAATCGTTTATTTAAATTCCAAGTTGTTTTTCAATCTGTTTTGTAAAGTTACTATTTCAGGTTTAATATTGTTATGATTACAACTAATATAATGTGATATAATTAAAAACAATGAATATAAATGCATGAAAATGCTGAATAAGATATGCTAAATGAACATTTAAATACACTGGACATCAAAATTTAAATTTAAAGGCCGAGTATATGTCTTGAATTCTCAGATGAACAATGATCAAGTTTGAAGCATGGTTGCTATTTATTGAAACTGCATCATGTGCCATTTTATTGAATTGGATTGAAGTCTGAAGATCCAGAAGGTGGAAGTTTACTTGCCAAGTGTTGCTGTGCTGTGTATTTTAAAACTTTCATCTTATTAATACATACACACACATATATATATATATATATAAAAACATTTTTTTATGTTTATACGTTCTTTTTATAGATACAAATATTTAAGTAAATGCTCTGTTTATAATAAACAGTATTAATGACATTTACCGGCCTGAATGTCCAAGAATTTTTCATAGAAAATATGTGTCCTCCAACATCAAACCTGTATCCTATACAGAACCGTCATAGAGCCTGACATGCTTTACTGGTAAATGTTGTTAATACTGTTTATTATAAACAAAGCATTTACTTAAATATTTGTATCTATAAAAAGAACATATAAAAAAACATGTCTTAAAATAATTGTTGGACTTTGGCCAGTTTACTGTGAAGATCCATTTAGGTGAAACCTAGGTAGGTTGGCCTGGCTCCCTAGGATTTATTCTAGTTTATCACTCTACTTACTGTATTGAGCACTCTACGTTTTAGTCTTTCTACTCGTTTGTTTTTTTTTTTCTTTGGATTAAGGACTTTCAGCACTTGGCGATTTGTTTCATCTTCTTCTGATGTTTTTAGTTCTTTCTTTTTTTATTTCCAATTTTTTCCTCGGGTATTGATTTGTCCTGACATATCTGCAAGTTGAGCTATCCAAAGTTTTCCAAATGAGTACTACTATTAATATATATATATATATATATATATATATATATATATATAGACAAAAGTAAAATTCACTTAGCCAATGCGTTTCATTATCTGATGAAATTTATCAAGACAAATGTAAGGATTTTATTCATATATATATATATATATATATATATATAGAGAGAGAGAGAGAGAGAGCCAAATTTCATTGCAATTCATAGACCCTTCTTTATGGTCAAAAACTAGAACGACTGGCGAACATAGTGGCAAGCAGTCATGAGACAAACAATTAAGCTTTTTCAGTCAATCGGAAGGCACCGCAAGCCAAGAATACAGTTGCCCTCTCAATCCACTTATGTAATATAAATACAACCCCATAGGTCACAAAAATTCTTGTCCCACCAGTGACTTCAACAGTCAGTGGCTTCTTCGCTCGCACAAGAACCCATTTCCTTGGTAGCTGGGCTAACCTGTTGCCCACCATTACTACTTTCAGATTTCCTGTCCTACCACTCACACAAAGCCAAACTTGAGCATCAGTTATTATCCCCACCACTTTGACTTTCATCCGAACAAACTTCAACCTTAAACCACAAAACTCTTTATCAAATGGACTATTTTTTATTGACTATTAGACTCCTATTTTGTATTGGTTCCTTGTGTGTATATATATCTTGTTTTATTTTTCCAGACTATATATTCAACCTTACTCTGGTGTTCATCCATTTTTTTTGCTACCATACACTTAATATAACATATATAATATATGAAAGATTTATTTATTTATATATATTCTTAGAACTGAACAGCCAGACTACCCACACAGATTATTTGATTATAGTGTTGAAAGTTTGTGCAGGGCCAACCACACTTTTTGGAAGAGTCGAGAGAACTGGTGCACAGTATGCTACAAGATCCCCAAATGACATTAGTCAAGTTTTGAATTCCCCTAGACCGGTTGCCACACAAGAATATAGGAACTAGTCTGTCCTGATATTCAACCTATAGCTGGGAGGAGAAGAGATGGATTCATACCTTTCCCAAGGGCATTTGCATATAAGTGAATGTAATAATGAACTTGAGTTGAATTCAAACTCGGCTCTCTGATTCCTCAATCCAAGCTACTATGCATCATTACTCCAACATAACTCCATATATATATATATATATATATATATATATATATATATATATATATATATATATATATCTATTAATAAATTTAATTGATTTATCTTGTGTGGATTTATATCTGCAAAAGTCAGAGATAAATCTTTAAACTTTATATATATATATATATATATATATATATATATACATACATATAATGTGAGTGTGTATGCATAAATATACATATATTTGCACAAATGAATTGGCCAATATTCAACACTGACTTCTTCATTGTCTATCTATTCATAAAGTAATGATGTCAGTTATAAATTAAAAGCAACATACAAATTGATCTTGAATGATTGTTACCATCTGCCATCCCAACTGTAATGCTCTTTGACCCTTGCACTTCCAACCAATATTTGTTTGTGAATCAAGCACAAAGGCTTTTAATCATTCTGGCAAACATGGCTGCCTATTTACATTGCTACCTTTCTCAAATTACCTCCCTTTGTTCCATCACAGCACTTAGGCTAGTTGTCTCCTGTTCACTGTAGAGAAACATATCTTGTCTCCTCATGTAAAGAAGTGATTTTTTTATTAGTAGACTCAAAATCAGCTCTCCAAGTGGGAAGCCAAGTTTTATATAGACTTTTACGCTAGATATGTATATATATGCTGAATTATTTGTTAATATATTCTCTTAAGTACAAACTATAATAGTATAAATATTGTAAAGGAACTAAATATATATACAAAAATGCTCGTAAAAATGTATAATTTTTTTTATAGATGTGTGTAATGAGATAACTTTATAACTTTGAGATAACTTGTTGGAAAAATACAAAAATTGTCTGAGGTTTTCTTACCTCAAATTTTTGTTGAGTGCTAAAAGATAAATGTTACCATTATAGCCTGAAAAAGAAAAGGAGATGCAATTTTCATTGACACACATGTTAACAACTTGTCTGTGTGAACTGCTTATGAGAATCCATGTGTTTTTATGTATGTAGGGGAGAAAAGTGGGGTCGATTCTCATTGGTTTAGAATGAATGAATTAATGATATTATAATTGTTATAATTATTTTAATATAATTATCTTTTTGACACTATAATTAATTTTTATTTCTTTATTTTTTATAGCATCAACACTGTGATAGTATAATTAAATTTTTATTTATGTATTTCGTTATGGTCATGGCAATATACATTGTGCAAGAGTTAAGAAAATGATTTGTCACTCAACTTAATTTTAAATATCAGATAATTAAATAAATTTTGAAAATTATAATATTGCATTGATTCACTTATGATAGATTCAAAACCAAAATATAAGAATATAAAACTGTTTTCTATTTCATAAATTATGCTGCATATAAAATGTAAAAATATTTGATCAGAAAGAAAAAGTGGTATTACTGCCACTTTAGCAAAAAAGTGAAAAACATTTAGTTAAGTATCCTCCTCATCATTGTGGCTTTTTCTAAAATATAAAATGATTGACTACATTCACTTGAAAAAGCTGGAGAAATGACCATTGGAAACAAATTGATACAAATAAAAAAGTCAGAAAAAAACTATCACGTCACAGGAACACAAGACAAGTGATTGCAAAAATTATGTCTATTTGATTTTGGTCTAAAAAGGCATATATGCAATGTGAGCAAAATTTATCTTTTAGCACTCAACAATAAGTTCAGTCTGCTCTACTATTTAACCCATTGCTGGGGAGAGAAGAAGAGGTGGATTCATAGTTTTCCCAAGGCTATTTGTAAATAAGTGAATGTGCTACAAACTCTAATGGAATTTGAACTCAGCTCTCCAATTTCTCATTATGAACCACTGTCCATAATACCATCTGCACCTCTATACGCACATACTTAATTACCTTTATGTTTTATATATATATATATATATATATATATATATATATATATATATATATATATATATATATATATATATATATATATAAAAAACATTAAGGTAATTTTTTAATCCAATGTTATTTCCTATTATTGTAAACATTATATTTAGTGAGTACAGATGTTTGGCCAGATTTCCCTGTTTTTTTCCTTTTTTTAAACAGTAAAATCAATGACAACAGTCTAGAGGTTGGAAGTACGTTTTGTTTCGTGAGCCATTTGATCTATCGGGGTTGGTGGACATTACTTTCACTACTTAAAAAATGAAAAGAAAAAGTACATGCACCTGTACACACTAACTGATAGTAACACACACACACACACATATATATATATAAGTTTTGTTAAATTCAACAAACAAGATCTACACCCTAGCATTGTTCTGAATGCTGGAATTCAAATTTATCTAAAGTGATTTCATATTTAAAATTAAATAGACAGAGCTAGACCCCAACAGAAAAGAATGTATTAAGTAATTATACATATCTTTATTTATCTGGCTATGAAGGCAGTCCATTTAGGGCAGTAGTTCTCAAACTCTGCAGCATTCCTCATAGGTGCAGTGGAAGAGGATAGAAGGTGAGACAGAATGATTGAAAGACAATCAAAGATTTAGAAACCATTTCAAAAAATTCAAATACCCAAAATAAATATTATTTCAAAATTTAAAATATTATTACATGGGTTCTAGTATAAATAGTTATAAATAATTATTGACCGATTTTATTATTGTGATATTTTTGCATTATTTCAAGTATTAAGATTATAGTAACTCAGGTTTGCAGATCGGGAGAGAGAGAGAGAGAGAGAGAGAGAGAGAGTTATTAATGATAATATTCTGACTTCAAATCCATGGTTATCTCCCTTTAACCCTCTCTCTGTTTTTTTTATTTGTATCACATAAAATCTGGTGAGGCATGAGCAGATTTTCATTCTGAAAATGCAGCCTAGTGAAAAAATTTGGGGAACCACTGATCTAGGGAAAAGAAAACCCTGATTTTAAACATTTGTTGCCTTGCATTCATATCCAAACACACACACACACACACAAAGAAAAAAAATGCTATGGAAGTAAATCCAGACAGAAAACCTGGAATGGAGCCCTGAAAGTGATTGTCTGTCAGCACTGATAACTTTCTGGTAATTCCTGCAGCCAAGCCAGCCCCAAATGCAATGCTCCATATTCCTTTTGGATCAGGTTAGTATGACTGAAAGTGGACCATGTAGTTTGGACAGTGCATGTCCTCCATATACCATCGCCCAGGCTTGTACCTGGAGTGGTCACTCCAGTCTCATCACCAAAAGACTGAATTTTGACCAAACAGAGAGAGAGAGAGGGAGGGTTAAAGGGAGATAACCACAGACCTAAAGTCAGAATATTATCATTGATAACTCTCTCCTCCAATTTGTGAACCCTACTTACTATAATCTTAATACTTAAAATAATGCAAAAAAAAATTCTCATATAAAAATATAAAGATAAACAAATACCTACTAATACTACTATTATCATTTTGTATGCATATTAAATATTTTGTATACACCTTAATATGCCACCAGGTCTGGTGCATATTATCCCCAACCCCACTGACCAGGTGGGGAGGGTCCAAGCCTAATTGGGGGACCTGGGCTGTGATTTGTGACCATCATTATCTTAGCAACATTTGCTTTTTTCTATCTTACAAATTAAACTAAGCACAACTGACTAGTAAAGGGTGAAAATGTTTTGAGGATTTTTTGATGTCATTCTGGGGTTTTATTTTTTTCAGCGAAATCAATGAATTTGTTTTGCTCATGCTAAATCTCAAAGAAACACTATGTAAAATTTACTATTTTTTGTCCATAATGTTGAATATGCTAAACTTATTCAAAATTTTAACAAGAAAAATCTTAATTGATATTAAAATTACAGCAAAAGATGGAATGATCTGTTATGACATGTCTCTAATTTGTAGTAAGATACATTGTATTTATTTTCAATTTTTTTAGTTGAATATTTTACATATTGTACATAATTATGTTAAAATAAAATTTTTACTTTATATAAATACTACCTTAGTCATAAAATAGATTCATGGAGACATATAGCGGTGGGGGTCACAAGCCCCTTGCACCAGCCCTGGATACCATGACTTACAGTGAAAGCTATTTTTATTTAATATATATATATATATATATATATATTTAACCTTAGGTTGTTGAATTTATACATCGCCTAATTAAAGTTAGATACAATTTATATAAAATTCATTGATTAATTTTCAAAATACAAAAGGATTGATATTAGATACTTTACTAGTATCCTTGTCATGGTTGTTAACATTATAATGTTTTGGGCATTTTACTCTCAGGCCTTCTTCAGGCACCTCCTTTATTCAATCTACACGGGTAGATTGTTTTCATTCCACTCTCCATTTGTAGTAGATATCTCATATCAGTTAATTCCATATGTAGTGGATATGTTATATCAGTTAATTCTATATGTTGTGGATATCTCATATCAGTGAATTCTCTTGTCACTTCAAACTTTGTATTGCTTGTCTGATTCTTCCAATGAATTAGAGTACATGACTTCTCCACACTACTCAATACAAGGATTGAACTCATGTCTGCCAGAAAACTAGATATGCTTTAATTCATGTTATAATCTCTTCTGTCATGTGTTTTTTATTAATTATAATTCTTCATCTAAAAAAATTTGATATAAGTTCTGAATAAATTTGAAGCACTGAATAAAGTTAACAAATTGTCTGAGTCTAAAAAAAAATTTGATAAATTTATTTTTATGTTGTCACATAGATAAAAAGTTAGCAGAAACCAAGAAAATGTTTTGACTTTGTTTGGAAAGATTCCATCATCGCACCAAATATTTTCTTGCCAATACCAAGAGTTGACTGTTTTGAAGCAAACAGAACTGGGGAAACTATAAACAATCAACAAAGATGACATGCCAATTTGTCAGGTTGTAACAGAATGCAACATCCTACGATCTGTGCAAGATTGATTCAGACAGCAGAAAATAAATTTATATGTGTTGCAAAGACTAACACGGATGCCTATATATTTTTTAAGTTTGCAATATTTATCAAATATACATTTACATGGAATAAATCTTTGCTCCCAACACCATCACAGAACTGATGAAGCACATTTTCTATTATGCTTCCAACAAAGTCCATCTTTATCAGAAGATGGCTGTTGGTTCAAAACACACATACACACACACATATGTGAGCCCTCACTTTGCAGTAGAAACTGTTGTTAGATCCACCATAATTTTAACTGACTTGGCCACAAATGTCATTGTCGCATAAGCAAGGTCAGTGCATCCTTCTCGTTTAGACTCTTAAAAGTTCACAATGGCTCAGTTTGTATCTAAAACATAAACAAATTAATTTCTAAAGAAATAATATATTTTTTAATTTATTAATCCAACATATTTTTATCACTTTAAATGTTATTTTTAGTGGATACTCATATTTCAGTCGACGCTCTAATCAATGCCAAAGTCATTAAACCTCTTAGTTCACACAACCTCCTTTCAGACAAACAATATGGCTTCCATTTCACCAGATTTACTGCCAATGTCTATCAAGATCTAAATAGGAATTGTGGCTCTAGATATCTTGAAGGCATTCAACAGTGTTTTGCATGCTGGCCTTCAAGCAAGCTCACAGGACAAATATTTGGCTTAATCCAATTGTTCCTAATAAATTGTACAATGAAGATCATGTTGAATGGGCTTGCTTGCAGATCTTTTCATACAAAAACTGGGTTCTCCCAGGTCTCTATCCTGGGTCTTAAGCTATTTCTGATCTTCATCAATGATCTTCCCAACTAGGTATTTATGAAGATGACAATACAGTTTACTCCTGTTTTAGTAGCAAATCCATCATATCTGACAAAGTAAACCTGGCAACTGCTCTTGAAAAGGACCTTCAATCTGTGGCTAACAGAGCAAGAAATGGCTTGTAAATTTTAATGTCTCCAAAACAAAACTGCTTTCATTTAACCACCATAGCTGATGTTACACTCTAGAAGAGCAGCATGCTATGCTTTCTTGGTCTTACATTTTCCACTGACATGAAGTGGAGCAATGATATTGAATCAATTGCTTCATCTACTGTAAGGAAAGTTTGTTCACTGTCTTATGCCAGAAAATTTTTCTCATCAGAATCCATCTAGCACATTTATAAATCTGCCATTTGTTCATGCATTGCATACTGTTGCCATATCTTGTCTAGTGCTCCTGATGTACATCTTGAAATTCTTGAACAATTTGAAAGAAGGGTTTATAATGTAATTGATCCTTAGCAGTCACTTATCTACAGTCACTTTTGCATCGATGTGACATGGCTTCCCTATGTCTTTTCTACAAATATTTTCATGGTAACTGTTCTCACAAGCCTTTTTCTCTGGTGCCCCGACCCTCATGAATTTAAGCATTCTACTAGATTGGCAACAAGATTTCACCATTTTACTATTGAACTAGCTGAATGCAACCACCACTTCTACTCTAAAAGTTTGTTTTCTCACACTTTTCACTTATGGAACTCATTCCAATTTCTTGCTTTACTGATAATTACAATCTTCAAAAATTTAAATGCAATGTCAGTCTTCTGTCTTCTTGAACCCTGTTCCTTTTTCGTCCTTTCCTCAATCCTCCCTATTCTCAGTCTTTTCATTTTCTTTCTCTTTTACTTCTTGTAACCCCACTATGTTCTAGTGACATTACCACCTTGCTTGAGATGAAATGACTAAAAAAAAAAATACATAAATGAAACTGGATATCTGTATTTCAAATATGAAACTGAGCAGTTATGAACTTTCAAGAATCTAAATCAGAAGGTTTTGCTTAAAAGGCAGTATACAGGATGGCTTAATCAGTGATGGCCTTTGTGGTTAATTTGATTCTTTCTCCTGCAAAGTGGAGGGAACACACGTTCAAATCCTACTTTAATAAGATTTCTTGAATATATAGACTGGTAGACAAAAAGGAAAAAAAAAATTGTAACCATCTACTCACTAAAAATGATGTTGAAAGTGATGTTGGATTAATAAAACATAAATATATTATTTCTTCAGGAATATATATATATATATATATATATATATATATATATATATAATGATAAAATGGGTGATATGAAATATGCTAACAAAGTAGGCAACATGGAAATTGTGAAAACCAGTTGAATGTTTAACATTTTTTATTCTGTTATCAATCTTTCACTCTATAAAGTCATGATCAGAACAACTGAAAAAATAAAAATAAAAATTGTTAGTTTGGCACCCTTGCTAGTTAGTAATGCTTTGGTTAATTTGAAACATTTTTAGCAGTTGATAAAATTTAAAAAATAAGTATCTGTGAACAAGTTAGTGTAATTTTTACATGGTGAAAATGTGAATATGGTGATTTAATTTCAGAAAATAAGAGAAAGTTATGGTGAGACAAATAAATCACACACACACACACACACACACACACACACACACACACACTTACATATATATGTTCTTCATTATCAACATCAGGGCCATTTTTTTTGCTGAGGCAGGACCAGGATTAATCTCACAGAAAGCAAGGTAGGTCCTGCCTGATAGAGGATCTTATTTTGCCTCTCCACATACAGAAACTTATAATAATTTGAGGCAAGGTTTTACATGGCCAGATGCCCTTCTTGATGCCCAACTCAGACACTCACAGTAATTGAAATACACCAAGTGCTTTTATCAAGACACCATCTCTAAGAAGACTTATATATATATATATATATATTTATATTCATATATATATATATATATATATATATATATATATATATATGGCCATTGGCTCCAAAAAGAAGGTATCTGCCCTTGTTTTTCATCTTGTAGGGTGACATGCCACCATCTTCACCACCAGAAAAACTAGATGGAATTGGTTTAGATGACAACCACCCATTCATGTAGCAGGTTGTATTGGGTTGCATGTTACCAGTAGTAGGCCTAAGCCTGATCTGACATACACGCGCACACACACACACACACACACACACACACATATATATATATATATATATATATATATATATAATGTTTATACATTATTTTTATAGATATAATTTATTTAAGTAAATGCTGTTTTTAATTAAACAGTATTAATTACATTTACTGGCCTTCATATTAGAGAAATTTCATAGAAAATATGCACTCTCTGTCAGGAATTGAACCTGTAACCCTTATGGGAACTGTCATATAGCATGATGAGCTGTTACCATTCAGCCACAGAGAAGCATCTGGTTAGCAATGTCCAAATTACTGTTTATAAACACACATCTTCGATGATTTTTCTTGATCGATCATTTCTGCTCACAAAACATATCTTAGCATAAACAATGACAACATATTAAGAAATGGAATAAGTTTGACAATTATTTAATATATTTTCTGTTTATATGTTATTAAGTAAATGCTCTGTTTTTTTTAATTAAACATTTCATAACATTGTTGTCATTGTTTACATTAAGATATGTTTCGTGAGCAGAAATGATCGATCTAGACAAATCGTCGAAGGCATGTGTTTATAAACAATAATTCAAACTTTGATAACTGGACACTTCTCTGTGGCTGAATGGTAACAGAACATCAGACTATATGACAGTTCCCATAAGGGTTGCAGGTTTGATTCCTGTTAGAGAGCGCATACTTTCTACAAAATTTCTCAAACATTCATTCAGGCCAGTAAATGTAATTAATACTGTTTCATTAAAAACAGAGCATTTACTTAAATAAACTATATCTATAAAAATAGTGTATAAAGTATATTAAATAATTGTCAGACTTAATCCATTTCATATATATATATATATATATATATATATATATATATATATATATATATATATGAAGAAAAATATATACGGAAAAAAAAAACAAAAATCCTTATATACAATTATGCTGTTTTAATGTTAATATGAAGATGGTTTATTAGACCGAAACGTCTGACGTTGACATATTAACATTAAAACAGCATAATTGTATATAAGGATTTTTGTTTGTTTTTTCTGTATATATTTTTCTTCATACTGTCGGATTTATATCCATATATTTGCTTACAGATATATATATATATATATATATATATATATATATATATATATATGAGTTAAAGATCAAATACAGATCAGATGATAAAATAAATAACAAATAAAAAAACGTATCTCAATCTGACATGTTTCACTTTTATTAAAGCTTTGTCAGAGATTGAGAGAAAAGAAACAAAAAAACAGAAACATTGGTATATTCAATTATAATTGGGTTAGTTCTCATTGGTCAGACACGTCACATGCATTAAAACCATAGATAATTCTATGTGTATGTAAGTTTGTGAAGATTCTTGTATATCTAAGTGGGCATTGGATGGTAAAGTGTATTCATAATTGTGTATGTGTATTTGTTTCATGGGTGTTAGTTCTGATGTCTTTCCCTTTGTGCAGTCAGCCCATGCAATGGGCTGTTACATAGTTCTAGTTTCTGGCTGACCTCATTAAGCATGTATTCTTTGTATTAGATGGATATAAGTTAGATTCTTTAAGAATGGATTTAAAGAAAGATGGTGATGTAATGTAATGATATGGCATGTGTTTATAGTTGGTAATAATGTTATTATTAAATTTTCAATGTATTTTCTCGTTAAAGAATTATGTTCTTTTTTAATTTGGGTGGCATTAGTGAAATTAAATCTATGTCCAGCATCGTTTCAATACAAAACAAGAGATCATTTGTCCAAACGCAAGTCTCTCTGGTGTTCATAGATCTGGGCTTTTAGATCATGTGATGTCTCCTCCACATAAACATTTTTGTATTGTAAACAATTCATTTGATAAATACAAGCATTTGAATTGGTGTTGAGTTTATTTTTCTTCCTAATTATATCTCCAATTGTCTTGGAGGTGGTGGTAATGATCCTAGTATTAGGGATAACTAATTTGTTTGTTGTGAGTTTAGTAGAAAGAGTGTTGGAGGGCAGGGTAATTTAATTTCATGTAATTTTTGTTAGAAGCTATTGTGGTGGCTGTTTTTTTTTTTGTTGATTTTGTAAGATTAGTTTTTAGCATTGGGGATGAAATGATGTGGGTAGTGGAGAAAGTTTTCTCAATAGTCTGACCAATGAGAACTGACCCAAACATAATTGAAAATATCAGTTTTTCTGTCTTTTTGTTTGTTTTATCTCAATCTCTGATGAAGCTTTAATAAAAGTGAAACATGTTCGATTGATATACATTCCCTATTTGTTTTTTTATTTTATCATATATATATATATATCAACAAGAAGACAGAACATAATGATTGACATTGCATTTGAATTTTTGAAGATCTAAGTTGACTTGAAAGCAAGAAGCCATATATCAACTGTATGTTCAGTCATCTTCAGGCATGGAAATTATTTTGTTTTTGGTAAAATTCAGGTAGCATCCAAGATGAAAAAATATAAGGTGAATCGAAATATGTTTTTTTTAAAATGTGTTACTGATAACGGATACAAACTTTTGGAGCATACAATTGCAATGCTAAGGTTGAATGTTTTTGAAAATTTAAGTGAGTGCATTTTTTACTAATATGGCAATGCTTGAATATTTAAGAAAGACCTTATACAGCTTATAATTTTAAAAATCAAGGATCACAACATTCATCGAGTGATTTGTAGGTTAATGCACCTTTAAAATTTTGTTAGCGAAGGGATTTCACATTTTTATATCATGAACTTTACTAATTTACTTTTTGTATGAATGATTCATTGTAATATAAATTGAACTGCACTGCATATTTGATATACATATATAATAATAATAATCGACTCTCCCGTCGAGATTCGACATATGAGGGTCAAGTAGATCAGTTTCCAGGAAACCGACAGCCCGACACTGCACATGAGATTTGATTATAGTGGTGAAGGCTTCGTGCAGGACCATCCACACTTTTTGAAGGGACGAATACAGAGACCTGGTGCACCGAATGCCACAAGGTTCCCAAACGATCCTCCGCAGGTTTTGAATTCAGAGTTGTCCTTCTCCTAGACCAATTGCCATCCAAGGCTATAGAACCCAGTCTGTCCTGCTATTTTACCCATAGCTGGAGGGAGAAGAAGAAGATTCATACCTTTCCTAAGGGTATTAGCATGTAAGTGAATGTAATGGATTCGAACTCGGCTCTGCGATTCCTCAATCCAAGCCGCTCCACCGTGCTTCCTATATATTAAATAATTGTCAGACTTATATATATATTATTTACAGTGTTTACATGCAGATTATTGTCGTCATCTTTGTTGTTATTATCACAACATTTAGCAGTTGTTCTCTACAGTTTTGTAATAACAACAAAGATGAGGACAATAGTCTACATGTAAATAATGTAAATAATGATAATTCCACATCACAGAAATTATGTATATATAGATAGAGAGAGGAGAGAGAGTTGTGTTCACCTGTATATGTGTGTTCTTATACAAATATGTGAGTTCATACATTTGTGGAATCACCTGTATTTTTAAATGTGTCTGTATACATGTGTCCATTACATGAGCAATAAGATAATATATAAAAACAAAAGCAAGAGATGTTTACCTAAACATTATAAGTCATAGGGGCTTAAAAGATATTGCCTCAAAGTAATTCTCCCAGCAAAGTTTTATAAAAGAGGACTTGTTTCCCCAAAGTTTTCCAACAGAATTTGGATGGATGAGGCAAAGTTTGGGAAGGATTTCTTATTTCAGACACACACAGGCAAGCATAAGCTGTAAAATAAAAAAAAATATCTGAAAAGATTTGGAAAGACTCTATTTACAAAATAAAATACAATCAGAAGGAAAATAGAATTCTCATAATAAAGAAGAAATGAAATATATATGTACATAAGTAAAACTGAAATGGCAAAGATATTTATCATTGAAGCTTCTGTCTCTGGTTGGATTTGTGTGGCTACAGGTTTTATCCCTTCTTATTCTTCTACTTTACTTTATCATTATACTTATTCTGCAACAATCATTACAACTACCTCCACTAATTTTTTTTTTGTCTCTCCTTCTCTGTATTCTGTCTTTTTTTTATGCCATCTGATTCTATTATTACTACTATTCAACTTCTGTCATTTTAAAATTACTTCTTTTTTTTTCTACCTCACCTTCTTGAACTTGTGTTTTTCAGTAATAGCCATCTTTTTTTTTTTTATAACTTTCTTCTTTTTTATCATATATCCAGAGATGGTAAATACTTGAATGAACCAGACATCAGAGAATGGAATTGATGAAATTGGTTGCTAAACACCAGAAAGCACTAGCCTAAAACTTTTAACTGATGCAATAACATATACTAACCATTTATAACCCTAACCCAAATGCCAATGTGTGGCTTAAAAATGAAAAACCTAAATGGTTTTACAAAAACATCAAGACGAAAAGAATATTTTCCATGTTTTCAGTCTAAACTCAAAGAAATATCATCAAAAAGGAAATTAAAAAGGTGATACAGTATGTTGAGAACATGGCCAATCAAGTCTCTCCAAAACTTCCTATATCTTGTGACCTTTAGCAGTTTTCTCCCTTTAATAAGCCTCCCACACTCTGTTCTGCCATCCATTCACACAAGCTTGTCAGGTAGGTGGCACAGTGATGTCCCCTATTTCTTTTGACCTCAGTATGCCCTATGAGGGTTAAGTTTTCTAAGCCTTCTTTCTTCATTTTGTGTCCAAGAAATTTCAGCTTTCTCTTACTTTCAAGTCAATTTTGATAATCAAAAATTTAAAACCAATGTCAATTGGTATCTTTTGTCTTCTTAATTCCTGTTTTTTTTATTCTCACTCCTTAATAATGTTGTTCTTTTTTTCATATCCTTTCACACTCAGTAACACTTTGTGTCTTAGTGACTTTATTGCTTTGCTTGTAGTGAGATTATTAAGAGAAAAGTGAATCTGGAATAAATCTTATTTGAAGTATAAATATTCTTATTTTGTCATTTTCTTTAAGACTAATTCATTGTTTACTCACTCCACCTATGAAATTCTCAATATGCTTCTGTAGAATCACATTTCTGTTGCCTTCAGTTTTCTCTTCATCTGTACATATAAGTGGATGAATATCAAAGCAATCCAACACTCTTTTCATTGTTTCTAACAAAATTTTTCTTTTTCTCAGCATTTTGCTTAGCTTTGGGAATGTGTCTTTCATTAGTACAATGCAAATTTGGACCTAGGTGTTGCATTTTTCATCCTCTGTTAAATACTTTCCAGATATTCAAACTTCTGTACTTGCTTGATGTTGGCCTCTCCAAACTGTAACTTGCATATTTGACATTTTCTCTATCTTCTTGTGCTTGAGGGTTAGTCTTTTTTTTTTGCTTTCTTTTAATACCATGCCTAGGATGTCTTTTAATTGTGTCTCTGTAAGGAATATAAAGAAATAATACTTCAAAATTAAATTACAGAGTTGATGGGAGACTGTAGTTTGGAATTTAATTGCTTCTTCTTATTATTATTATTATTATTAGTAGTAGTAGTAGTATCATCTTCATCATCATTTTATACTATAAAAATAATAGCAATTTTAAATTAGATGCCAATTTTTGTAAGTTTCAAATAGAAACAATTGAATAAATATATCTTGTATGATTGAAGCTAATCATAAAATTCTTTTTATTAATGTTTACTAAAATATTTTGATTTTTTTATCTAGTTTATGTTTGACTATTTCCATTCTCATTTCATGAAAAATTTACCAACAAAATTTGTCATAAAACCAGCAGAATAATTTCAAATTATCTGTTATTAATAATCTGTGCGAATTTAAAGTTTACAGTTAATCTATCATTCAACTATTTACTAATTTTATCCTCAGATAATTTAACAAGCTTTCAAAATCCTTTTAAATTAATTAAGAATTTTATTACCAAAGAAGATTTTGATTTTCTACTTGTCAGTTAATTTAGAGCAGGTGTTCCCAACCTTTTTGGCATCATTACCCACTTCCACATGGAAAACTTTTCTACTGCTCACCTGTATAGTAAATATTTAAAAGCATAATAAAATTGTTTTCTAAAATGTTGCTACTGCTTCATAAACTTACTTTATGATGTAGTAAAAAATACCAAAGTCAGGTAACAAATAATGCTAACTTGTATGGTGGTTTCTGTTGCTAATATCATTTGAAAGAACATATTAAAACAAACTTGATCATTGAAAACTATATATACAATTTTGTTTTATGGTCAAAGTTAGTATTATGGTTAGTATTGCAAGTGTTGATGAAAAATTAAATGATTTTTGTTCATAATTATAAAATTAAAGTGAAGATACACTGCTAGCAACAAATAAAAATTTAGTGAATATTTTTTCATTGTTCTTGGTCTTCTTTTATCTGATTTATATCTGAAAAAAAAATGTTATTTCATCTGAAGAACTATTTGAATGTTAATGACCTTTCTCAAAACTATAGAAAATATAAAAAATATTTGTTGTTTGCAGAGATATTTGTTATTTAGGAATATGACTTAGTTATTTCCAATTAAACTTCTGTTTTTTAGTAGAAGTATACAGGTTTTTGCATATTACCTTTGAATATTTTTTCAAGTAGCACATGTTGAAATACCTTTTTAATACGCAAAATCCTACATTGCTCTCCAAAATTTCCACTCGCCCTGCAAAATTTCTAATCACCCACCATTTCCTGTTGATATTGCCCATGTTGGGAAACACTGATTTAGAGCCTAATTTAACTATGAAACCAGCAAATATTGAATTTTAAGTAATTCATAAATTTATCTTCTTCTATTTTCTTGAGGCTGCTTTTTAGTTTGATAAAACACATAGTTGAAACTCTTTAATTTCATTTAAAAACATTCATCATTTGAAAGCAAAGACCATTTCATTTTCATATCTCTTATCACTTTGAAAGAATTCATCTAAAAAGTTCATTTGGATTTGTTGATTTTGTGATGCTTGAGATGTCAAATGATTTGCCAAAACTTAGGATATTCTAAAAGTCTGGTGTTGAATTTATCTTTTTCCCCACACATTTTCAAATTTACAATGTATGCTTTTAAATAAACAAACTTTATATTGTATGAATTGACAGGAAGAATATGGTAGCTTTGTTGAATCCTGATAAGCCTTGTTCTATTTGAAATGAAAAGGATGCAGAAAAATATTTTGATTTTACATCTGAAATTATTTCATGATAACAAAATCCTAATTCCTTTTAAAATTATCTGCATGTATTTCATCAAGAATCATATGAATTCAAATTGAAAGAAAGTTTGAAAGCTGGTTGCAATGAGCATTAGAGTATTTATTATTCACAATAAGCCTTTAACATCTTGTTGACATGCAAATGACAACAAATCTACTGAGAATTGCAAGATTTTTTCACAGTTTTTCTGTTATCAATAATAGTATTATTATATTATTATTATTACTATTTATTACTTATTTGTAATTTCATGCAACCCTTTACCAAGTCTTTGACTGGGGACCTGAGATAAAGGAAGGGGTTTTTCTTAGAATGTTATTGAGCATATTACATTGAGGGAGTTTTTTCTGATTTTGTGCATCACGCACAATCTTTTGTTTCTCAGATAATAAGGGATTTAGGATTAATGTATCACTATTCATTTTAATAATTCTGAGTGTTCCTATTATTATTGGAAGTGTTGTATTTAAATACCTTATTTTTGCAATTTTTATATTATCTTTTTTTTGCATTCTGTTTTTTTTTTTTTTTTTTTGTCATTCCATTACAATCTCTTACTGGGCCATTATCTGAGTCCAAGAATAAATCAAGGTCATAAATATATGCATTCTGTTTGAACAAATTCTGATGCTGAATGATATTGTTAAATATAATCTATAGTTTCTTTAAGCTGTTAATAATCTCTTGTGCAAGCCTTTGAATAAGTTGACTTTGACATGGACTGTTAAATCTGGCCGTTACTCAGACCATCATACAGATTAACTACTTGATAAGTTGTCTTTTATTTATACCTAGCATGCTGATGTAGTAGTGGACACAAAATGCACATGAATATTTAACAGAAAAATGTTTGGCTCTACTTGAAAGTATGTTACTTGTAGAGTATAAAATTTCTAATAATAACTCATCGTTATCCGTTCCCAACTGCTTCAATCATCAAGAGACCTAAAGACAAAAGAAACAGACAATCTCCTCCAAGATGATCTGTTGGCAGTGGCTCTCAAGAGTTCTGGCATTGTTATATCTATCCACTCTTTGATATTGTCAGATCAACTTATGCATTGCTGTCCCTGTTTGCATCTACCTTCAACAAGGCCTTGCATGATGGTATTGAAGAGATTGTGTGATGTGACCAAACCATATCATGCCGTCTTCCAATGCTTAATATCAGTGAGGAGAGATTTCTGTCATCCATGAGACTTTTGACCTTGCTCCATACATAGTCATTGATTTTGTGCCCCCAGTAAGAGGATCTGTAGAAGCTTTATCAAGCATTTCTTCTCGAACACCTGGATTCTTTTTTTCTGTCTTAACAAGGAGTAGAGGAGGAGGAGGGATTTAACCAGAGATTTGTAGAGCTTGTATGAAAACTGATGTTGTTCTTCCATATCCTTTCCAGTCTGGGTCTTGCTGCTATGGCGATCCATGTGTGGATTTCTGCATTGCAGATGCCATCATTTGACAGGGTTGCTCCCAAGTATTTGAAGCTGGACACTTCCTCCAGTGGTTTGCCATCCATTGTGATGCCAGCTGGCACTGATGTTGCTTGTGTTATTTACCATTACTTTGGATTTCTCTGCACTGAGTTTCATTCCATTCCAGTCTTATACTTTCCATTCAGCAATAAGTGTATATACTTAAAAGGTAAAACTTTGCAGGTTAATATTTTGATATCTTTTAAATGATGTGTAATTTTTATCTTTCTCCATAAATAATTCAGTTAAATTTTATTTTATGTTGGAATCTACTCAGTAGGGATGTTGTATCCTATTAATAATTTTCATTAAAAAGAAGTTTTTTTAATTGAATATATTTTAATAATGGGTCCACTATAATTTGTTCATTTTTCCCAAACCTTAATTTATATAGATTTTTAAAGTTTTTTTTTTCACAAGCACTACAACTTCATGAATTTCTATGACTGATTTAGGATGATGCTTATGCTATTTTTAGCATGTGGCACATTTTAATACTGACGTATTTCCCAGTGAATATCCTGCTCAACCTTAGATTGATTTTTGTATTCCTTTAGTGTCAGAATTGAACAATCAGTCAATAAGTGGTCAATAGACTCAACACATTTTCATTATATTTGCTAGATAATGCCTTGTAAATAGGCTTTAATATTGTGCAATCATTATAAATGCTTCTGTCTCCACTTTAATACTACATTCTTTAAACACTGTTGAATTTTGTGTTTATATAAATTGACATTGTTACTGCATATTGATACTAGGTGTTTTTAAATTAATTACTAATACTGTTATTATTATTATTATTATTATTGTTGTAGTAATAGTAATAATAATAATAAATTGTTTTGTTTCATACTTTCTGCCTGATATACCAAAGTTTAATTGAACCATACTAACAAGTTAGTTGAATAACTAGATATAAATTCAATTTGCTGTTTCAACCAGAAGATTTATTTCATTCTCAACCTCATCATTCTTGTTTTCATTTGAAATTTACACAATATAATCCTTATATGAACGACATTCATTTTGGCTTTTTTTTTATTTTTCCTTATTACTCATTTACCAAAAAGCCACAACAGGTATTCACTAAGCCTATTTATAGGAATTATATCACAATTACAATGAAATTGATAAATTTACTGAAAACCATTGACCTAAGAGAATTTTTTTTAAATGTTGAAAATTTTCAGATTTTTAGCTTTATAGAAAATGCCTATTACTTAAGCAAAGTCTGAAAATTTAAGACTTTTTACTTTATAAAGGACCTTGACCAAATACCAATTATGCTTAAAATTATCTTTCAAATTTAAGTTAACTTATACTAATCACTAATCAGCAGAAGTATTGTGTTTAAATGTTTTTTGAACACACATGCTTAGTCTTTAAGAAATATATATTCTTGATAAGGGTAATTTATGAAGGAAGAAGAAAATAAAGAAATGAAAAGATTAATAATTTTTATATAAAATTATGAATCATTTGAAATAATGATAGCTTTATTTTGTAATAAAAATTATTTCCATATAAAAATATTTTTTACAAAATGTTATAAAATAAAATAAGACATATCTTGGCTGATTTGCAGGCAAATAAACTAACATACTCAAGATCAAGAGCCAGATGCGAACAGGACAAGGCCCCATCACAAAATGACCATTATCGTCATTTACGCATAGGCCTGACGCATGAGTTCTGGTCCAAAAATAAAATAATATTTTAAAGTGTTTCTATTTTTCGACCAATAAAAATGCTTCCCTCCTAATTATACTCACGTCATTTTTTCGAGCCTGTTAAGCCATAAAAAACGTCATAAAAGGGGTCACAAAGTACTAGCAGTCAACAGGAGGCCAGGGAAGAGATCTGTCATGGTCAGTCTGGGCAGTCAGCAGAAGGAGCGCCATGCCAACCAGTGAGAACGACTATGAGAGATCAACCCAGATCGGCAGCCGGCTTATGAATTATACCACAAGGTAGCTGTCCCAAAACCACATGTTCCTATTGAAATAAATCACGTAAATCTATTTCTGCTGTTGTCATATTTCTTTCTTGCAACCATACGCTTGTCTATAACAAAAATAATTTTATTGAGAAATTAAATTTTCTTCATTTCTTTTTGTATTTCAATATTTACATGATTTCCTTGTTTTTGTAACAAACACGCAAATGAAAATACAAAATGTGTATCATTATTAAAAGAGTGAGTGAAAATGCTGAGCCCCACACTATTATTAAATTGTAAAATAGACTGGAAATTCCTTTATTCTTTATGTTAGGGTTTATGGCCATGTTATGTTGAAACAAAGGTTCTCATATGATAACTGAAGTTAAGCCCTAACATTGAACCTGGATGGCTAACCACTAGGGAATCCCAGGTGCTGTAAGATTAGATGTGCCGATGGTGTAATGGATAAAGGCTCGGAATTGGAAATCAGAGAGCTGAGTACTAATTCCAATCAGATTCATTATATTTACTTACTTTAAAATAAACTGCAAAAGGTTGATAAGCTGTAAAAAATAAATCAGTAAATCTTCCCATGAGAGAAATTTCACAGTTTTCACCTCCCAAAAATGTGCTTATTTTGAGATAAAAATAAGATTATGATAGTATCAGTTGTTATCATTTCATTTGATCCTAGTGTTATTTAATTTCCATCGATAGCACAAATGTATATGAGTTCTCTGGGAAACTGTCATAGAGCAGTAATTAACAAATTAGCCTTGCAAAAAAATTGTTATTCATTTTAATTGTTTTATTCTCTATGTCATTTAATAATATGCAGTGTTAATGTAACGATAGAGTAAGTAAAGATTGTATATATTCATAAGATAAAGAACAAATAGAAAACATTTATCAATCTAAAGTGTTTCCCTTTTATTAAAGCTTCATCTGAAAATGAGTTATGGAGAAAAAAAGAAATTCTGATATTTTTTATTTTTGTGTTATTTGATTTTCATTGGTTAATCAGGCTTCATGTGCATTTGACTTATTAAACAACCTTAGTATAATTTATGACGTTTAACATCTGTTTCAATGAAATGGAATAACTTGTCAATTTCAAATCTTTTTATTTTGTACCTTCTTACATCTTAAAGGAGTTACCCACATTCACATTTATGATTGTTATTCAAATATTTTGTTAAATTTGTTAAGCTCAAATATTCAGTGATACAGTAGTGGACTTTTCATGGGTGTGTGATAGACTTGGAACTCATAAGGAGCTTATTCAATCATTCACTTAAGAATTCAGATTCATCAGAAAATTTGAATAGGAAAAACTGTGAATCTTTTTGCAGGTATTTCTTGTTTGAATTATAAAAGAATAAAATAAGTGATATTGTTGAGTAAATGAAAATTTCAAGTTTTGGAAGCTCATTTTCTGTTGTATTTGTCCAAGTAAAAGACGAAGCCCATCTGAGGGCAGAATCAGTGAAAGTGATTATAAATAAGGAAGGTGTTAATTGATAGATGTCTGATTATTAGTTGATCAGTTAATGAAGCAGTATATTATTAAATTAATTTGCTTGGACATAATTAACCATCATAAGTTATAACTTGACTAATTTGACTGATGATGAATAAGATAGCAGCAAATTAAATCTTGATAAATTGTTCAGAACGATTTCACTTCATAAATTAGAAATTGTCTTATGAAGAGTCTGTTTTAGCTATTATCAGAACATTTGTAAAATGACAAGGTTATCTTGTACTCATTTCTGATTTGACATCCAAGATTTAAATATTTTATGTAGAGATATATAAAACATTTAAAATATATGAATTTTAAAGAAATGCATGATTTAAAAGTATTTTAGCATTATTTTATTGAAAAGATATCTCTTATCAATATATATAAGAGATCTTAGAATCAATCTAACTTTTATATTTACAAACAGAAATGGTATCCAAACAGGTTTTATCTATTTTTCCTACCATTCAATTATACTTAGATTTAGATCAAACAATCTTATAAAAATGCCATATGTAAATGTTTAATACTAATCTGCAGCACCTCTTTTAATTAATATCTGATAATAATACAACAGTACTCTAACAATCCAGCTGCAAAAAATTGTAAAAATTTAGGCAACTCTTTACATAAAAAGACATGTAACTCACCATCAATAAAATTTGTTTTAATCTTGGTATGCATGTGTTAAAATGCCTTTGAACCATAATGTCATTTCAGATACATGGTATTCCTCCACTATATCATGTGAACTTACATTCAAACTCCAGACAGTTAACAACATAAACATTTCAAAGGCTATCAACTTCTACTTTCTTTTCTTGAAAAAGACTAATGATGGCTGAAAGTACTCATCAGGAGATTACACACAATTTTAGTAGTTTTTTTTGCAAGTTTCCACCAAAATCAAACAAGTTCTTTGACATGAAGTGAAACTCACCAAAGACTTAACAGGCATTCCTTATCCATTCTGTTTAACAGAACATGCTGAAGCAAAGGATTTTTGCCTAAATATACTAAGCTTAATTATATATATATATATATATATACACACACACACACACACACACATATATATATATATACACACTTCTATATGTGTATAAGAATATCAGTAGACAACAGGTTGACTTAAGGAATGTCACAGGTTTAAATATTTTAAGCAGTGGTCAGTTTTGATATTTAAAATCAGGCTGTATTCATAGTTGCAATAGGAATGAAACATTCAGCTTAAAATAGATGTTTTATTTCATGTACCCAATTTATCAGGCTGAATATATACAGACCTTTAAAGAAATAAAGAAACATTACCATATATTTTCATGTATAAGGTGTCCTTTAGATAATATGGCAAATTTTCATGAATTTATCCTATACTTGTAGTATAAGATGACTGCTTATTGATTATATAAAGATGATGTTATTGAAAATAAGGATACTTACTGTATCCTTAGAAATTTAAAATAAAAGAAATAACAAAACCAATTCTATATCATGTTTTTCCTACACATGTCCCCTAAAAGGGAAACCATTATTTTGTTTATGTTTCATCATATAATCTCTTGGGAATAAATTCTTCTTCTTCTTCCTTTCTTATATGCTAAACAGTTACAAACAGCCTGGTGTACTAATGGCCTTTTACTTATGCTTCATTGACAGCTACAAAATACTGCTAATAACAGTATGATAATAGTACATTCCATTGTTGTGAATGCAATCATAATCTAATGTTTGCATTTTCTCAGTAATATATAAGGCAAAAATAGTTTTTATTACTTTTATTATCAGTTTATTTGATAATGTGAATCTTTTCATGTACATTATTGGTTATTGCACAGAGGCTGAGGTTAGCCAGCTGACAAATATCACTCAGAATTTGAGGTTTCTTTTTCAAAATTGTAATATAAGATGACTCCTAATTTTTAAGGGTGATTTTTGAGGATTTAATGATTGTCTTATATGCAGAAATATATGGAAAATAAATTTTGTATTATTTCAATACTTCTCCATAAATGCAAATATTTTAAAGTATTTTTAAAACAAGTCAATTGATTGTATAAAATACAACTAATATATATATATATATATATCAACAAAAGTCATGCTTCCTATTTTATGATTTCAATCCATGAAGTCAGAGGCAGATGTTGGTAGTATGGCAATACATGCTAAAAAGCTTCTCACAGATAATCAATATTTTTTTTCCTTGTTGCAAACAGCATCTAAGCAGCAATGTGGCAAGACTGTGCCATATATGACATTCATTGACACTTGCTGAATATTTATGAAGATCAAACATTAGATTGGAGCACAGTTAAACTGTGGATAATATATTTCATCAGAAATTAATGTTTTCACCCTTGTGTTGTTAGCTGGTATAGTGGGGTGGTACTCCATTAATCTGGGGCTGTTTTTATTAATCATGAATGTATTTATAGATAGTATTTATAGAAAAGGCATAGGGAAACAACTTTACAACAGTGTGAAAGTGATTGAAGCTCAAAAGTTTGGTTAGAACCAATATTACTGATTCGTCTTTGGATTTTAGGAAGAATCTCTAATTATATAGCAGGAGCATTGAACCATAGGCAAGAATATTCAAAGCAGGGATGAATGATAGACTTAAAAATATATAAAATAAATTGTCAAGAGAAAAATTCAGTACAGAGTGAACCAACTTTATTAGTATCAGACCTAGTAATGGATTCAATATAGTCTTTCTGCTTCATGTCAGCTGGGAAGGTACAACAAGTCACTCTCCTGGAGGTTAGCATCAGCCATGATGATAGAAGGCAGTAAGGGGTCTTTCAGATGAGTAATGGAGATGTTATAAAATAAAATAAGACATATCTCGGCTGATTTACAGGCAAATAAACTAACATACACAAGAGCGAGAGCCAGATGTGAACGGGACAAAGCCCCATCACAAAATGACCATTATCTTCGTTTACACATGTTCCCGACGCATGAGTTCTGGTCCAAAAATAAAATAATATTTTAAAGTGTTTCTATTTTTTGACCAATAAAAATGCTTCCCTCCTAATTATACTCGCGTCGTTTTTCGAGCATGTTAAGCCATAAAAAAACGTCATAAAAGGGGTCACACGGAAGTACAACAGCAGTCAACAAGAGGCCAGGGAAGAGACCTGTCACGGTCAGGCTGAGCGGTCAGCAGCAGCAGTAGCGACACACCAACCAGTGAGAACGACTATGAGAGATCAACCCAGATCTTCAGCCAGCCTATGAATTATACCACAAGGTAGCTGTCCCAAAACCACATGTTCCTATTGAAATAAATCATGTAAATCTATTTCTGCTGTTGTCGTATTTCTTTCTTGCAACCATACGCTTGTCTATAACAGAGAGCAGTTTTGTTTTGGAGGTGTTAAAATTAACAAACAATTTTTTCCTCCATTTAACAACAGACTGTAGGTCCTTTTTTAGATCAGCTGGCAATTTGACCTTATCAAACTGATCAGACTTTCCATAGAGACAGGAATAAATGGTTGTGTCATCAGCATAGATAGCAAGTTGAGACCTGATGTATGAGAATTATTCCTATTTTTACTACCATCTTATTAAGGTAGTAATTTTGATCTTGCATAGTTTGAAACTCTCAGCCCCTCTTAACTCTTTATTAATTGTTATAACTTACTAGTGCCAAGACTTTTCTCAGCATATCTGATGAAAGGTCAGAATTCAAGAAGAGGTCAAATACAAGTAGGCTAAGCAAGAATTTAAACTTAATTTACCAATCACATTTTCCACATTGATAACTGCAACACAACAGCAAGCAGCTTACTCAGGTCAGGGATTCACAGAAGCTATCATATTATGCAGTATTACTTGCAACATGATATTTGGAAAAGAGATGGGCATAATCGGTTAATCCCACTTACTCTGAAACAAAAATGTTTAGTATAGCGCCCCAATGATTTCTGTGTGATTTAGCAATTCAAAATCTTAACATCACTCTACATTTAAATCACTTCTTAGTAGCATATTGTATATGTTTCTGTATGTAAAATTTCAGATATAACTAAATATATATCTATAAAAGGAGCATATGAATAAACAAGCCAGCACATTAGTCAAAATCTTAGCCACACTTCTTGGTACAATTAGCTCCTTGCATGTAAAAAAAAAAAAAAAAAATTAAATTAGAAAACATAGACATAAAAAACAAATATATGACCAGTTTAGATATAAAATTTTTATACAGTGTAACTTAGATATAAGAGCGTTGTTGGGACCGGAGAAGAAGTCTCTTATATCCGGGTTTCTCTTGTATCCGGGTTTGGTCTATTTTGTTTAGGTAACACAGGCTATAATTTGGGACCAGAGAAAATCTCTCTTATATCCGGGTTACACTGTATATATATATATGTTCCTGTAAAGAAATAGTGAAATTTACTAAAGGACACTTAACAAATTCTTAATTATAAATTACTTCTTCCTAAACATAAGATCATAGAAATGTACCATTTAATCACTAATCAATATTTTTTCACCTTTGATAACGATATTTATAGACCAAAATTTGGTTTACCAATGGTAGTCTCCTCTTAGTGGAATTTTAACTTGTTTATTTTTGGAATTTCTAGAAAGTGGTCCTTTTAAAAATATTTTATCACAAAATACTTTGTATTTTAGATACCTAAACGATTCTCTGTTAATATATCCACAAGATATAGTTTTAACCGATCTTGTCAACGAACTTAAAAACGTTGAATCCACAATAGATTTTACCTTTAAATCTGAACACTTTATAATTCCTAGATATCATGCTACATATAACTAATAATGACCTTCAGTTGGAGGTTTACAGAAAATCTATCAGAAAGAATGATTTTATCAATTTCTATTCTCACCACGATAACAGGATAAAATCTGGAGTAATTATTGGATTCTATTTAAGAGCACTAAGAATCTCCAGCATCTAATATGTAGCTGAAGAAAAAATATGCAAAGAAAACACTTTCAAAAATCTCCAATATCCTCATTATTTCATCCACAATGCTAAGTGCAAGGCATACAAAATATACAACCTCAAAAAAGATAATGATATCCTTAAGAATAACAATAAACTAGATAAAAACAGACATATAATGCTACCTACCTTAACATCTACTATCACAAACAATTTATCCAATCTTAACAATATCAAAATAATTACAACCACATCCAAAGCTATTATGGATATGATCAGAACCAAAAATATCCATAACAATAATAATTTTGAAGCAGGTAGATATAAAATAAACCACCACAACTGCTCTTCACAATACATTGGTTAAACTTGCAGAAATTTAAAAACGTATCTATGAACACAAAAGGATTTTATATGCAACAATTTATCAGATGCATTAGTCATATATAGCAACATAGAAATGAAAAGAGAACTGTCTCTAATTCAGTCTAATAAGAAATATTTTGGGGTTAAAGTCCAAATGAGATAATTTGTTTGAAATGTGTGAAAATTTCACACTCTAAAAGTGATCCATTTCCTATGAAAGGTAAAGATGAATGTGAAAATGTTGTGATTACTTGATTAGTATTTAACACTGCTACCAATAAAATGCATGTAAATCTCTATCTAAAAAGCTAAATAGTGGCAGTTAGTAATTTTTACGTAGCAGATTTGGACACTGATCTCTGAACTGAACTTAACTGTTTTTATTTTCTTTGGTAGTTTATGAAAAAAAGCAAAAACTTTTCTTTTTTTTTTTGGAAAGAATACAAGGAATTTTATGTTTTATCCAAATTATGATTTTATGCATAATGAATCACATCTGAAAGTGCTTTTCAAACAACATTATTCAGCCTACAATGACTAACTGATTCGAAAATATGCAGAAAAATGCAGGATTTTATGCCTGTTGCATATGAAATAAAGGAGTCTCAAAATTTGTATGCTTTTCTGGGGGTGGGGGGAAGTACATGTATGCATGCATATTAGGTAGGTAGGTAAGCAGGTGAACATGTGCAAAAATAAAAAAGTAGGCTTGTACATATATGAGTTGCAACTGGATGGACAGAGTGTTGATTGTTGCAGTGACTTGTATTGCATATACCCCACCCACCGATCACTATGAATGCAATGTGATTGCATCAAGCAAGCTTACACACCTGCATACAAAGAATACAACTACAATAGCGTTATTTCCATGATGTTTATTCACACCTGTGGTGCAAATACCATCAAAAGAAAATGTCCAATATTGAATGTAGCAGATCAATTATCTAATGAAATTCAGAACAACATAAATCAATTACAGTAAAAAAAGAGAAATGGATCTGATATGTATATATATATATATATATGTCTGCAACTTGTATATGCAGCAATATATATATATATATATATATATATATATAAAACAATGAAAGCAGGTGTTTGTGTCACCACTCATAATGTTATAGCAAATAATAAGAAAAATAATAATCTGTTCAACAACCAACTGACAGAAACACTAAAATGTCCATCTACTAAAAGCATGTATTACACACACACACACACACACATATATATATATATATATATATATATATATATATATATATACATGCACAATTTTCACAGACACACACATACACACACACACATATATATGTATGTGTGTGTGTATATATATACACACACACACATATATATATATATATATGTGTGTGTATGTGTGTATAATACATATATATATATATATATATATATATAACCATGTATTATACATACATAAACACACAACACACTCACACATATATATATATATATATATATAAACACACCCTCATACAATCTTTCTTTTATATAGTTGCTATATTTTGCCTGTAAATTATGTATATCTCATTTGTTTTCAGAAACATCTTTATGGATAAAAATTGATTTAGGTTATTTTAAGTTTAACTTTTTTACATGTTTTGCTGTATATTTAACAGATAAGTAATAGTTTATAGGCCACTTTGAATGAAAAACTTTAAATCAGCTCTTTTCTACTATATTATTTGAATTTTATATAAACAAAGTGATACTGAAAACTTCTCTGTCTAACCCACACTCCAAAATCTGATCAAATGACCAGACATCAAATTTTTGGGATGGACTTCTTGGTCAAACAGAGAGATTTTCTGCACTTTCTTGTATATAACCCAAAAAGAAAATAAAAAAGGAATCACTCTGAATTAGGTTTCAATTTATTCAAGATTACCATATTTTGCTGCTTATAAGATGCTCCGATATATTAGATGCACCCACCCAACTTTTAATAAAAAATATTTATAGAAAAGACCAAGGGAAGCCATGCCACAGAAGTGGGAAAGTAACTGAAGTCAAGATGTTGTGTCAGGACTGATAATATGACAAACCCTTTGTAATTGATGACACCCAACACCATGATACCATGAGTTGGGCTTGTGAGTTATGGATGAAAATGCTCTGGAATATGGTATGATGCAGATCTACATTGCCCACATAAATGGCCATCATCATTATGTATTTGATGGCAGAATCAGTGCTTATCATTAAACAATGGTGCACTATTCACTCTCCAAAGTAACTGTCTTTTAACACCAGTGGAAACCTGATGAAAGGCACATCTACTTGTAGTTTTGCTGTAATTAAGCAATTCCCAATGATCTATATTGACACTTCTGGGGCCATATTTGTTTTGATATATGCCATGGATACTGTGAAGTCTGCTACTACTGCCCTTGCAATGTATTGATCTTGGCAAGCGTCTGTACTGCATGGCCATCCAGAATCTGGTCTATGAGTATCTATGAGTGTAAGAATGTTCATTTGAACACTTTTTCCATCACTGATGCACCAGCATATCCAAGATGACCCATTGGTGTTTCAGTGAACTACAATCTGACTCCTTTCAAATTGCTTTAATTGAAAAAAAAAGATCTGATGTGTTTCCCTATACATGACACCTGCTTGCACTCATACTTTTATCTTCTTCTGCTTCTTCTATGTAGCATGTCTCTTCAGTGTATGAACGTTGATGGCTCTCCACTATTTCCTGTCCTTTGAAACTCTGTAAAGTAAAGTTTGTTTTTTTGCTATTTCTCTTAATCCCTGTTCTGACAACCATTTACACAAGCTTGTTAGGTAGGTTATGCTGCTTTTCTCTGCCCCCCTTGTATGAATATGCCCTGAGATTGTCAAATTTTTTAAGCCCTATTTCCTCATTATGTACCTTAGAAATTTCAACTATTTCTTTCTGAATAGTGTCCTTTTTCTTTCTGTTTTCTCATCAAATTCATTGTTGCTCACATGTTCAGTCCATGGTATTCTTAGTATCATTTGGTAGAACAACATTTCTATTGCCTCAAGTCATCTGTGATGAGATTTTCTCACATTCACTGCCATATAAGAGGACTGGTATTACATAACTGTTCAGTACTCTTTTCTTTGTTTTTAATGAAATTTTCCTGTTTCTTAATACTTAGCTTAGATTTGGAAGGTATATTTTGCTGTCCTAATGGGCCTTCAGATTTCAGTATTGCATTTTCTATCTGTTGAAACACTTATTAGATATTTACATTTTTGTATTTGCATGATTTTGGTATTTTCAATTTGTAATTTGCATGTTGGACTGTTCCTCTTGCTGACAACCATACATTCTCTCTTCTTACAATTGATGCTTAGTCCTTCTAACTTTCCTTTATTAACTTCTGTAATTTCCTTTGTATGTCTGCCATCAACACTGTTTCATCAATGCATCTAATGTTGCTATGGCTGCCAATAATGAATTTTGGTAGAACTTCTAATTCTTTTATGATTACTTCACTGTAGAGATTGAATAGGTTTAGTGAAAAGACACATCCCTAGCATATGCTCCTTTCTATATTTGTATATTTACTGAATTCATTTTCTATCTGTATGCTCGCAGTGTAAGTTCTGGATTATTCTAATATCCTTCCCAAATAAATCAAACAGCTAACAGTTCCACCAGGTCTGCTTACAGTCTCACTTTTAACTTACTCTTATCTTATTGTAGCATACATTGCTGTCTAAAGCTCAGTCACTGAATGCACATGTTTTGACTATGATATCATAACGTGTTTGGAGTCTTTGATTTTTATCAGAATGTCTACTACTCCTTAAAATGCAGATACTGTACCCAGGTGAAAATCAGCATTTTTCTTCAGGGTGTTGCATTTTTATTTTCCATCAATGTATTTCTTTGAGGGAACAAACCCAAAATTTCCATGACAGAAGCCTATTATGTAATATTCTTTCAACTTTTCTGCTTACATTAATGGTTTGTCTTTATTTTATTATTTTGTTATATGGATCTATGAAACCTCCTGCTTAGCCTCTACATTTACAAGAGCCAGATCAGGCTAAAAATGGAGTACCACTGCCATATATGGGCAGGAGCTGTCCAGTCTTCACTTTACAATCTCAATAGAGTTCAAATGCATCTCTGCATCTTTGTTGGTGACAAATTATTTTCCGCTCTACAACCTCTTTCTCACAGATGAAATGTCACAAGCCACTTGCTGCCATATCGCTATTTCCATGGAAAGTGTTCAGTAAACTGAATTCCTTTGTTCTACCAGTTCTAACCTTCATGTCTAAGACCCACCATGACATGTACATTATATCAAACCACCCTTATTCCTTTTGTATTCCTTTGGTAAGTTGTAAGTTTGGCTCAAGCAGCTTCTTCCAATGAACCACTGCTTTGTGGAACTGATACCCAAGAGTATGTTTCCGCAATAACTATAATCTTAACCTGTTCAAGTCTAGGTTCAACTGTTATCTTCCCTACATATCCGCATAAACTGTGTCATTTACTCTGTAACCCTCTACCTTGAGTGGCTCTTGAACCTTGTATAGTGTTGAGATGTTGTGAGTTTCCCGCGTGTCGGTGTATGAATTAAGACAAACACAGTTGTAGAGGAAAATACTGGTATATTCATAAAAGCAATTAACAATAGAGGGATTAATAGAACGAAGGTTGGTTAGTACGAACAATATCCAAAGTCTATAGTTCAACGGTATGTACCGGGTAAACTTATCTGGACTGCTCACGCTGACTCTCTCTCTCTGACGCTCCCCTCACTCTCTCCAGAGCTGACTTATATAAGAGGGACCAGTCCATTACTAGTTAGAAGGTGGGTGCGCCCCAACATATAGATTGAACATCATTGTAAAGAACAAAATGAAATTTAGTGATAAAAATAATAATGATCTTCAGCCATTCAGTCCCAGTTAATGTTGTAAATAATCTTTTTTTCAAATATCATATTGCATCAGGATATAGGAGATCATGATTCTCTGTAGGTTTTTCTTTCCTTTATTATTTTCTTGCCATGACTTCTTCATTTCATTGGAATAGTGGAATGGTTTTTCACTGCCTTCTCTATAGTTTTCAATTCAGAGTAATCTTTCTCCTAGACTGGCTGCCACACAAGGCTTGAGGCTTGTATTGACTTGCTATTTAACCCATAGTTGTGGGGAAGAAGAAATGAATACATGCCTTTTCATTTGTTTGAGAGAAAATGCAACAGACTAGGCTGGAATTTGAACTTGATTTATCAATTCCTTCTTTTCATACTGATAACCATTATGTTACGTGCACATGTGTGTAATGGATAGTGGCTCAGTCAGGTTTGTTATATCTGCATGTACAAATTCTCTTGAAAAAGGTATGAATTCATCTTCTTCCCCTAGCTATAGTTATTCTCAAAAAAAAGTTAATACAATATTCACTTAGAAAAAAATAGTTATTCTCACTATCCAAATATGTTTTGGCTTTAAATAACCCACAAAGAGTTAATAGGACAAGTCAGTCAACCAATCAAACCTTCACATTTGCAAATAATTACTAAGGACAAAATTTGGCATTAAAATTTTTCACATATTAGAACGTTTTCATAAATATACATGCATTATTTTTTTAAAAAACACTATTTTAAATAATCCTCACAAGTTACTTCTTGGGCTTTTTCGTTGATGGCGATGGTCAGCAGTGGAAAATAAGTTATCTTAAATCATAGTACCACTCATGGCTAAAACAACCAATGCATGATCAATATGATTTTTGACAACAACCACAGTATTAGAATACTGTGGAGTCATCTACTGTGGGGCATTTGAATCTTTGTCTAGCCTCTATGGCACACCAGACTCTATTGTCTTCATAGCTCTTTGCTCCCATGAAAACAGCATCTGTGAAACAAGCAAAGTTATTGTCAAAAACATACTTTTATGCATTCAACAAATCAATCCCAGATTCTTTTTGTGAAAATAATGAGAAGAATTAAAACATGAGTTGAGTTTTTTTTAGATCATAACTGATAATCAGTGTTCATCTTTGACAAAAGAAATCAAGTATTAAAAATATGCTTTGTATTTTTTATAACTGTAAAAATCACAGGTTATTTTTAACAAAAAGAAAGCAAAAATAAAAAAAAAAAAAGATATTATCATATAAAAGAAAGATTATGGATTATTTTTATGATAAAGATGGCAAGCATTAAAAAATGTGTTTATTTTTATTATAATTGTAATATCATTGTAGTTAGTGTGTTTTCCAGTAAATTACCTGAGCTAAGGTGCAACATTCTTTGAAGTGCGTTGATTGAACAAGCTTTTTTTTGACACATCACTTATTCATGTTGCTTGCTAAACAAGGCTTTTACATTTGCCTGCTGTGAAAATTCACAGAATTACATGTTGTATTTACACTTGGGCAGACTCAACCTAATCGATAACGTTTCTTGTTTCACACTAAACCAAAGCTGATTCCACCTGACAACTGCTCTACTTGAGTTTTGCAATAACAATACTGACCATTACATGTGCGGACTATTTTTGTAATCCTATCAAAACCTTTAAATGTATCAAGATGAGAAAAGATATTGCATAATTATTAACAAGTATCATTATTCACATATAGCAATATATGCTTGTTTGTATTACCATAGATGATGAACAGTGATAATTATTTTGGTCTTTTTCTCCTGAAAACTTATTCTTGTTCTTTTATTGTTCTCTCTCTTTAATAATGTTTTCTTTTTCTCATATTCTCTCACACACTGTAACCCCTTGCATTTTAGCAGCTTTATTGCCTTGCTTGGTGTGAAATGATGAAAAAAGATTTTTAAACATTGATTTTTGCTTGAATGAGATTTCTCTTTATTTACAATTACAATGATTTTTTTGCTTCAAATTGACATTATTCCTTTTTTCTTTTTTAATCATTTTACCCCAAAAGACATGAAGGGGTTTCTCAAATGATTAATAGAGAGAAGTTTTTGTTTTGGAGGTGTTAAAACTAAGAAGCCATTCCTTGTCTCAGTTAGCGGCAGAATATAGGTCATTTTGAGATCAGCTGCCAATTTGACCATATTTAACTAGTCAGACTTACTATCTAAAAACAGATGAAAATAATAAGAAAAGTAGTCATACTAATAATGATGGTAAATAAGGTTCCACCATCAATGACAAAATTTAAGATATTAAAGGTGACCATGTTGTTATGATGAGAGGAATAAATATGTTGAAAGAAAACACAGATTTCTATTTCTACAAACCCTGTATAGAAATAGGGTATTTCTCTGAATTGAAGAAATTTCTAAGATATCTTTCCTTTCAAGGAGATTAAAATACTGCAGAATTTGCTAACTAGAAGACCATCATTTCCCATCACCCACTCTGTAAATCTTAATAAGTCGTTGAAATTGGCAAACCAACATACACCTTTCCTAAATGTCATCCATTCAATGGACAGAAAATTGTGACATTTGTGCATCTATTTACTTTATTGTAAGGCAAATAATTTTGGCAGCATTTCTTCCTCTGGTATATTCTTCAGGCCCTGAAATAATTCCTCCTTACAATTATAATTATAGTAATTGAGTACTATTGTAACATGAGCTTCGAAGAGGGAATGCTATCAGTAATTCTTGCCATTTATGGTGAGATCTATTAAGAATATCACTTGTGCTTAAACATCTATCTAGCAGTTTGTTTAATTTACTATTCCACTGTCTATCAAACAGGTTGTATATATATAGTTCCTTTTATTTTTATTTTTTCTGCATCCATCAATTCATCATTATCATTGTCATAACTTTTAAGCAATTCATATTGATATGTCAGCTGCTATCATAGTGCAGCAATTAAGAAACTGGTTTCACATGAATGGGTGGGTACCTCACTAAGTGATAAAAAATGTATGCTTTTCTAAGGCAAAATCAAAATTAATACATTGTAAATATCTATTCTATTTCATTCATATCTTTCTATGTATCATTGACATGCACCTGTAAATTAAATAATACAGTGATTTACCCTATTAAATTCTACTCACACAATTCATAAATATACTATAAAAAGATGAAAATATTTTATCCAGCCCAGGAACATAAGCCGCCTAGCTAGCTGATGAGACCTCATTGTTGGAACTCAGGTTGTACAGAAGAAAAATATTTCATCTTTTTATGGTATTAACTTGCTCTGCAAATTCAATTTTCTGAACAGGACATTGACCCCTTTTTTTTTTATATATCCATCTTTGGCAAGGTAATTTCTTGGACTGTTTCACATAGATTTTGTATATATATATATATATATATATATATATTTTAAGATATTTTTTTTTATGTTTATATATTCTTTTTATAGATACAAATATTTAAGTAAATGCTCTGTTTATAATCAACAGTATTAATAACATTTACCGGCCTGAATGTCCAAGAAATTTTCATAGAAAATATTCATCCACCAAAGGAATCGAACCTGTATCCTATACAGAACCGTCATATAGCCTGACGTGCCTTAACTGATTGAGCCACAGAGGATCATTCAGTTAGCAAGGTCAATTTTACTGCTTTTAAATTACAATCTTCCATGAATCTCTCACGTATATTCATATCTACTCAAAGCTTATCCAAATGTAAACAAATGACGTCACACATTATGAAATGGACAAAGTCTGACAATTATTTTAAGACATTACTATAAACAGAGCATTTAATTAAATATTTGTATCTATAAAAAGAATGTATAAACATAAAAAAAAAGTCTTAAAATAATTGTCGGACTTTGTCCATTTCATAATATATATATATATATATATATATATATATATATATATATATATATATATATATATATATATATATATATATATATATATACTAATCATTATCACCCGATGCAAGGCAGTAAAGCCACTAAAACACAAGATGTTTACAGGGTGTGTAAAAATGAAGAACAGAAACAATAATAATGAGCAAAAAAGAAAAAAGTAATCAGGAGGACAGTAGATAGCAATATGGCATTTCAATTTTTACAGATTAAAGTTGACTGGAAATTATGGAGCCTGATGGGAGTTCTACATGCGAGAAGTACAAGAAAAGAAACTGTTAGTCTTGAAATTATGCCTACATCTAGCCAGCTCAACTGTAAATTGATCAGATCCCAATGCCAATCTAGTAATGCTAAGTTCAAAAAGAAAAGTGCAATTCAATAAGTTTAGGTACCATAGTGTAGAGTTGAGCCAAACAATTACCATGAAAATATTTATAGACAAAGAACAGAGAGGCAACCTTACAGCAGTGGGAAAGTGAAGTCAAGCCACCAGATCAAGAACAATAATATATATATATATATATATATATATATATATATATATTTAATCATTTCACCCCAAGTGTGGCAATAAAGTCACTAAGATGCAAGTGGCTACTGAGTGTGAGAGAATGTAAGAAAAAAAAACTTTATGAAGGAACAAGAACAATAGAAGAGTAATCAGAAAGCCAGTTGATAATGATTGACATTGCATTAAAAATTTTGAAGATCACAGTTGGCTGGAAAGCATGGAGCTGGAAGAGAGTTCCACAAGCAAGAAGTGCAAGAGAAGAAACTGCTAGCATAGAAGTTATGGTTACATCTAAGCATTTCAATGTTAAAATGATGAGACCTTGTCACAAATCTAGTATTGCGTTTAAATTCATATTCTTGGTTCTATAGAGGAAAGTTCATCAGAACAATTAGCATAAAAGTATTTATAGAAAAGGCACAGAGAAGCTCTGTTACATCAATGGGGAAGTGACTGAAGCCGAGATGCCAGGTCAAGACCAATAACATTGCAGATTCTTCTATTTTACAATATATATTTTATGTATAATTCCTATAAATGTTATTTTTAGTGAGTACTCAATTCATATTATATAAATATATATATATATATATAGTAGAGGAAACAAATATTTGTACACATAAAATTTTTAATCTATTGTATTTCCAACTAATGAATACACATACTTCTTATATAATTAACTATACACAGATGCCTAATAACTAAATATGCATAGAAAACAGAAAAAAATTTGTATTTGATAGAAATAAATCCCATTTATCCATTTTAATAGGTGAAAAAAGTATTTGTACTATACAAAAAAGAATATATAATCTTCATTTAATACTTTGTAGAATAGCCATTATTCACTTCTACAGCAACTAACCTCTTCTTGTAGTTCTCAATTAATGATTTTCAAATTTTAGTGGATATTTTTCCATTCTTCTTCACATATGATCTTCAGCTCTGGGATGTTTATTGGATTTGAATTTTCAAATAACACCACAGATTCTTGATTGGATTTAAATCTGAGGACTAATTTAGCTATTTCAGGATATTTACATTATTTTCAACAAGCCATTTCTTCATAGATTTTGCAGTGTGCTTAGGATCATTATCTTCCTGGAAGATCCCATCAGGAGTAAAGTTTAAGATTTTTAACCGAAATCATTAAATTTGCTTCCAAAATTTTTTTATATGCTGCAGCATTCATTCTACCATCTATCACTGATATCTTGCCAGTAACTTTTGTAGAAAAACATTCCCAAACCATGATGCTGTCACCACCAAAATTCACTGTTGGAATTGTGTTCTTTTGTTTGAAGGTATCACCATCTTTCTTTCATGCATATCTAGAATTACATTAAAAAAAACTCAATTTTGGCTTTGTTTGTCCATAATTGTCTTTCCCAATATGATTTTTCCTTATCCTTATGTTCACAAATGAATTTCAACCTAGCATCTCTGTGTCTTTTCAATAGAAATGGAGTTTTCCAAGGGCAGTGTGATTTTAGATTGTTCCTATGAATTTCATTGCTTATTGCCCGTTTAGTGACACAAATTCCTGATGAAAGCAAATCATCCTACAACTCTTGAAGAGTAACCATTGGATTTTGTTTAATTTAATACATTAATTTCCTCAGAACTGTGAAGAAATCTTCAGTGGAGCACCTGTTCTTCTTTGGCATTCAACTGTTTTGAGTTTTTTTTTACCTTTCAATGAATAAACTAATGGTAGTAGATTAAATATTCCATTTGTCTGAGATTTTCCTGTAATTTTTACCTTCTTTCCAGAAATTAACAATCAGTTCTTTTTGTGACTGTCTTAGTTCTTTACCTTTTGCCATGATGATAACCTTCTTGCACAAATATCAATTACAGTATGTTCTGTTTGTATTTTTAGGTTAAAAATAACTACTGCTAACATTATTGGAACATTCTAGAATATTCCACTTGAATAATCAAAAGCAATTTAAAAGTTTTAAAATCTCTAAAATTTGCATTAATTATATGAAAAGTATGTTTATTCATCAGTTGGAAATACAATAAAATAAAAATTTGTATGTGTACAAATATTTGTTTCCCCCCACTGTATATATATTTATTACTAATTATTATAAATGTTATTTTTAGTGGTTCTTCAAAACAATAATATTATGTATGCATAATTAAAATTAATTAAAATAAATATCATATATCAAGATATTTACCTCTCTTAATTTTGATGGAATAATTACTAATTTAAATTTTGAACTTATTATAATCATCGTCTGACTTGTAACTCCAAATACTTCTCCTTTTTCTTTTGCTTTTTTCCTCCTTTTCATCATATTTTTATGATTAAAATTATTAATCTTTTTCATTGTTCTCAGCAGTTTTTCTTCATGAAATTTTAACTAGTAGTTCTCTCCCTTGCATTTTCTATTTCCTTTCTTTCATTATTATTCATCTGTATTACATTTTTTTCATTATTGTCATTACTGCATGCATTAAATAGCTCAATTGGTTGCACATGGAATAGTTTAAAGTTTTATTAGTCCCTGTTGTTATCTGAAGCTCATTATCCAAACATAGACATATACCCAGGCACTCCTTATACACTATCTAATCCCCTTGTTATTTTCATGTCATATTTTATTAACATGAGCTCATGGGTAATAGGTAAAATAAATGTGGTGATTCTGTTCAAGTTTCCACCACCATCATGTAATCCTATGTGGAATTATCATTACGCCAGAAGTTTTTAGGTTGTATTCAAAAAGAATAGGAATCAACTAAACAAATGATTTTCATTGTTATTCAGTACTTATTTCTGTTGATCATTCAAGTTTCATTTTTTTTTACTTTTCTTTTTGTGTTTTTTTCATTCTCTTTGTCTTTTCTTCTAAATTGTCTCAAAGTCATTTGTTCACTGTTTTCATTTTTTTTTCAGTTCCTTTGCCATTTTTTTTATCTTCCTCTGATTCACTTTCTTTTAACCCCTTTTAAATTTTCCTAAATATTTTATTTTTTACCTTTGTCATTTGATTCCATCATTTATCTATTTTCTCTTTATATTTATTTTCATTAGTTTTTGGAACTTTAGCTATTTTCTTTTTTTTATCTTTCTCTTTTAATTCTTCTATCTTTTGCAATTGCCTTTTCAAAATACATCACGTCAACAAGAGGGTTAACCAAAATGATCTCAAGTCACCTGAGTACTTTTCCATAAGACAATGGCAGTCATGATCTCAGCTCTGGATCATGATTTGCTGAAAATAATCCTTTGTTCACACTCCATCTTGTAATGTCCCAAGGGAATTGAACAAGGTGAAAATAAAGGAAATATGATGCAATAAAAAAAGAATCAAACAGATCGATGTAATGTTTTATTATTTGCATCAAAATTTGAGGTTGATTCCAGACATTCTGGATCACCAGCTGCAACTTTGATATTTTGTTATTCCTGACTAGTTAAAATTGTATTTTTTTTATGCAATATTAAGCTGATTTACAGTAATTCAAAAAGAAAAAATATATAGAAGTGTTTTGAAAGAACAGCAGCCTGATAGATAACAATTATACTTTCTTTTTTAAAATCTACACCACCAAAGATTTTACAAAAAAAAATGACCTGATCATAAAGGAAATGAATATTATTCTTTTTACCTTCATAAGGAACAAAGAATTTTTTTTAAGAAATAATTACCAGTTCATTTTACCAGGATGAACCTGCTAAAATTAACCTGTCACTAAAACAAATAAATAAAGTTAAAGGAAGATTTATTCTCAAACTTACAATCATTGCAATAAAAAAGGCAGTAAGGTTAGTGTTGACATAAAAAATAAATTGTTAGTAATGTAATTTAAGAATGTTAGAAGGCTTGTGGTGAGTACCAAATAATAATAACTCCCTTTACTGTCTCCCTTCATATTCAGGTGAGCTAAGAAAAAGGATGGAAAGAAATTTGCAAGCCTGTGTGAAATTTTCTTTGGACCAATGAAAACTTTGTTTTCACAGGCATTAGCCATTGCGCTTAGAAAAAGAAAGAAAAGAAAATAGCGATCCTATGTGAAATCCTTTTTGTTATAAAATAAGGAAAAAATTATATCAACAAGTGAAGAGTGTCTGAAATCATATGAAAAATTTTCCCCACCATCAAATTACTTGCCAGTTATATTATTGGCCTTAACAAAGCATTTGGTATTTCAAAGAACTTTATTTAAACATTCCAAGAAATCTAAGTATTTCAAACTATCTCTCTTCATCTACTTTTGAACATATGCAACCATATATCCCTTCTGTGAACAAGAAATTCTTTTTCCTTTGTTTTAAACATTTTTGAATATTATTTTGTGTCAGATCATTTACTCTGTTGTATGAACTTTTCTTCTTCATGAAAATTTGTTAAAACTATGAACTTTAAGAATTTGGGATTTATTTTCCTGAAACAAGCTCTACTGACACAACCTCAAGGGTGTAAATAAATTCCTTATCTTGTTTTGTTAACCAGTGTGTTTCCTCATTATTATCTGCCTCCATTAACCTTTTTGACATGTGTAAACACTTGTTCATTTTAACCCTGAAGTCCCACACTGCTATAGAATAAAAAAAAATCAAAGAGAACGAAAGGTTATTTTTGTATTATTTTTTGATTGTTTGACCTGGTAAGTCACACAAAGATATGTTTATTCCAACTTACTATAAGAACTCTTACAGAAGGTAATGAATGAAAATGATTAAAAAGTACTAAACCTCAATTGCAAGAAAACAGAATGCATTGTTATTAGTAAAAAGAACAGACCAACATGCAAATTACAAATTAGAGATACCACAATCAAACAAGTACAAAAATTTAAATATCTTGAAAATGTTTTAACAGAAGACAGAAAGTGCAACACTGAATTCTGAAGGCACACTGGGTTATTGAAAGATGCCTTCCAAAAGCTAAGCAATGTATAAAAAATACAAAAAAATTGCTAGAAACAAAGCAAAGAGTACTGAACTGTGAATGCTATACAATCTCATCACAGATGATGAGAAAACTTGAAATAACAGAAATGTGCTCTTAGAGAAAGATGCTGAGAATACCATGAACCAAATACGTAATCAACAAGAAATTTTTATGGAAAATGGAAACAAAAAGGACACCTAAACGTAACATCAGAAAGAGAAAGTTGAAATTTCTAGGTCACATAATGAGGAAAGAAGGTTTGGAAATTTTGATACTAAGAAGACATATTCAGGAAAGAAGAACAGAGAAAATTAAACCCACCTAGAAAGCTTGAGTAAGTGGATGACTGAACATGGTTTAGAAGAAATAACAAAAAACAAAATTTATTAAGAACTACAGAGGATAGAAAATTGTGGAGAGCCAAGATCAGCAATATCCTGAAGAGACACAGGATATAGAAGAATGAGAAGTCACTGTTTAGTTGTTGTTATCATTATTAAATTGTTTGATGTTTTGCCACTTGGATAGCCAAACTGACATTTTTGAGTTGGAGTAACCTGCTCTCTCTTACATCTGTGTCAGTTTCTGTTTTTAGTGGCTTCCACTTGAGATTACTGAATTTATATAAATGCCTGATCCTATTTCAGACCAACTTGAAAATCAAAGTACTAACATTCCATCACCACTGACCAGACCCTGCACTATCATCAGTCACAATCAATGGATGTCCCTTCAACACGCCTTGAAAGAATATTGGACTTCAAACTCACATCCAACCTCAAGTGGAACTCTTATATATACAATCCATTACTAAAGATTCAGGTAAAATGATTGGCTCCCTGTACTGCTCCAGTAAGTACCTGACTCCTCATGCTATCCTCTACCTTTATAAGAGACAGATCAGTTCAAAAATGAAATAGTTTTGTCCTGTTCTGTTCCAGTAATGGAGCTGCCTGGTCCTCACTTTCAAGTCTTGATAGAATTCAAAAGTGTCTCCAACTCCCTGTTGGAGAAAAATTATTTTCACCCCTCCAACATCTTTCTCATTGGTGGGATGTGGCAAGTCTCTCACTGCTCTGCCACTACTTCCATAGAAAGTTCTTGGACAAACTACGTTCCTTCATTCTGCCAAGTTTAATCTTTATGGCTAGGATCCGTCATGCCACTTACATAGTAGCAAACCACCGGCATTCATTCTGTATTCCATTGGCAGGAAGTAAGTTCTACTCAAACAGAATCTTCCCGCAAACCACTGCGTTGTGGGACAAAATCCCAAGAGAATGTTCCCCTGATCATTACAATGTTAACCTGTTAGCCGTTATCTTCCCCTCCTATCCACATAAACTACCCCTTAATATAACCCTCTGCCTCAAGTAGCCCCCAGGCCCTGTACAGGATGAAACTTACTGTAAAAAACAATCTGCCATTGTCATCTAACCACATTGAACATTTGCATATGACCACAAGAGGTTTAGAAGATTTTAGAAGTTCTTTTGTAAAAGATTGAATACAATCAGTGTCAAAACAAGTTATATTCCCTTCACCAAAATTTAGCAATGTCATATTCCATGTATATTTATTTATTACCAAGCCAAGAGACTGAACTCTTGTCTCCAATGTTATTGTTCATTGGGCTCTTTATCTTTAAATGAAAAAACAGTATGGTGATATAAGAACGATAGTGTGAGGGTTGCAAATTTGATAAAACTTTCATAGTCAACATTAAGAAAGTTATGTGATTTGAAATTCTTTATTGGTACAAACAAGCAAAAAAAGAATCTCATGTAGGATTGATTTGTCTTTTCATGATTGATTTGTCTTTTCTGGTTTATCAACCCTCTGTACATTATTTAAAGTAAAACATATTTTGGATTGTAAGAATAATTCTTTACTTGTGAGTGAATATTGTATTAACAATTTTTTAGAGATAACAATGACTTTTCCAGAAACAAATTTTACTATTTAAACCATAACTGGGAGAAGAAGAGACAGATTCATACCTTTCCCAAGAGCATTTGCACATCAGGGAATGTAATGAACTTGCCTGGAATTTGAACTTGGCTCTCCACTTTCTCATTCTGTGTCTCTATCAACTGCACATCCCATAAAAGATAGAAAAGTTTATTTGAAACTCTTTGTAATTTTATGATGTTGAAGGAATAATAAACACTCTTTTTTACAAAATAATTGATTGGATAGTATTTTAGAAACGAATAAAGAATACTTTTGGGCTGCATGATACTAGATATGGTCTACAGAATGGAATATATCTTGAGTGAAGAATGAAAAGCAAAATTGGTAAAAATATCAGTTTTGTTTTCCACATTTTGTTTTTGAATCAGATTTATATTTTTTCATTTTTATAAAACTTTGGCAGTCAGTTATTGGTTGGCAGAGTGACATATCATACGGAGAATCTATTACTTTTGGATAATTTCTTTTACTTTCTAATTTATTGTGTTTTTCAATAGTTGCTTGTCCTGTGTGCATTTTATTTGTCCTGAAAATTGCAAGCAGAGATTGATAATAGCATGTAACATGAAAAATAGATGACAAATAACAAAATAAAAGAAAATTGTCCATTCATTGAGAATAAATGAATAAAGAATCAGAGATTCTTAAACTGCTGAGATGTGACAATAAATTGGCAAAAAAAAGAAAAGAAAAGAAGTTAAATCACAGACGTAGTATTTGACTGACTTTATCAATCACGAGGCAGAACTGACAATGTTTTATTGAATTAATTTTAAGGAATAACTTTCTCATTTTTCAGTCAGTATTGTTTTTTGGTAATATTATTTGAAACTTTTCTCAAAATCCCTTTCAAAGGCATTAAAGAAATAAAAATAATAATATTTAAAAGTTGCAAAACTTTAAATTATCAAAAATCAATAGATAAAAGGTGGAGAATTAAGCAGTAAAGCATGAACCAACTCTTAGTTTCTGACAGAGGGTGCAGATAATGGAATCGGTGAGCTGAGTTAGAATTCCAGTCTAGTCTTCTTCATTCACTTTATGTTAATGCACTTGGGAAAGGCATGAATTTATTACTTCTTCCTTCAGATATGAGTTAAATAACTATGCAGACTGGTCTCTCTAGCCTTGAGTGGCAGCATGTCTAGGAGAAGGGCTCCTCTGAATTCAAAACCATGCAGAAGGTAATGGGGAACCATTCCACTATCTTTCTCAAGAAGTCATTACAATTCACAGATAATAAAGAAAAGAAATTTGTAAAGAGAGTTATGATAGCCTGTGCTCTGAAAGAACATAGCATTTAAAAAAATCTTATGGCAAAACATTATTTAGAAGAGAGATCAATAAAAGATTTACAGAGACAAATGATAATAATTGACATTGCATTTAAATGTTTGGAGATGAAGAAGCTGAAAGACAGTTCCACAAGTGAGAAGTGTAAGAGAAGAATTTGTTAGCATAGAACTTGCAATTACATCTAGCAATTTCAACTGTGAGGATGATGAGACCTAGCTGCCAATCTAATACTGTACTTAAATTTGTAGAGTCGTTACTAAAGTGGAAAGCTAATTAGAACAATTACCATCAAAATATTTAGGAAAAAGGTACAGTGAAATTACTTTATAACAATGGAAAAGTGACTGAAACCGAGATGCCAGGTCAGAACCAATAACATTGCAGATTCTTCTTTGGACTTTATCAAGAATCTCTAGATACATAGCAGAAGCACCATTCCAAATGTGCCAGCAATCTTCAATGTATGGATGAATGGGTGATTTATAAAAATGTAAAATAGATTCTCGCAAGAAAAATTTTCTCATGCGACACCGTTAACCAATTTTCCTAGCAGCAGACCTAGCAATTGATTCAATATAATTGTTCCATGTCATAACCGTATGCCTGAAAATGTATGCCTGAGAAGGGGCAACAGCTTATCTGCCTTGAGGTTACCATCAGCCATGCTGATGGTAGACAAAAAAGGTTCTCTAAGATGATTAAAAGAGAGCAGTTTCATTTTGGAGGCATTAAAATTAACAAGTTATTTCTTGCTCTTGTTAACAATAGATTGGAGGTTAATCAAGGCACCAGCTATTAAGATGAGTAATAACAATAAAGCTGTAAGATATGATCTACACTATTTCAAAGAGATAAGACCAGTTGATTGATCCCAAGTTTAAAAACTATTCAATTGATTTTACTATACATTTATTTGTATATCAGTGTACAATAATACTAATTCCATTTCTGAAAAATTGATACAAAAGAATACGAACAGGACTACTATAATTTTCTTGGTTGACATAAAAACTTTTTCTTCTTTAATGTGTACATTTTAGAAAGAGATTTCTCAATGAAATAATGATTATATTGGTTCAAGAAAAAATCACACTACAGTTGATACCCCTTGAAATAGGGAATTTTAGAAGTGCTTAGATGACTACTTTTAAAGTGTTTGTTTTATTCATCGCCTGACTTGAGAGCTTACTTATTTTTGATAAATAGCATTGCTCACTTTGCACTTTGCAACAGACCATCAGACATTTTGGCATTAGGTCAAAGCTGTGGTACTAAATCACAGCAAAAAGATATTATCATAAGTTCTGAATATTTTATAATTACTTGATAAAGCACATATGAGAAGGTAAAAGAAAAACTTTGTTAGAATCATGGAAAAGAGTACTGAACTCTTATGTACTATCAGTCCTCTTATATGGCAGTGAATGTTGGACAATCTTCTCGCAGATGAAGAACACATTTGAAGCAACAGAAATGTGGTTCCACAGAAGGATGCTGAGAATACGATAGACTGAACTTATGAGTAACGACAAAGTTCTAGAGAAAATGACAACAAAACGGACATGTATGTGGTTCTACAGAAGGATACTGTCGACCAAACACATGAATAACAACAATGTTTTGGAGAAAATAGAAGAATAAAGGAAATTAAGACTTAATATCAGGAAGAGACAGTTGGGGTTTCTGGGGCACATAATGAGGAAGAAGGGCTTGGAAAATCTGATACTCATGGGACAGATAGAGGGTAAGATGGACAGAAGAAAACAAAACATAACATACTTAGTGAGCTTGTGTAAATGGATGTCAGAACAAAGAGACAAAGTTTATTATGAGCTACAAGGGACAGGAAGTTGTGGGAAGCTATGACTGCCTATGTCCTGAGGGGACACACTGCATATAAAGAATCCTTAACATCAGGAAGAGATTGTTGAATTTTGTAGGGTGCATAATGAGGAAAAAGGGCTTGGAAAATTTGATACTCACAGGGTAGATTGAAGGTAAGAAAGACAGAGGATGGCAATGTTTAACTTACCTGGTGAGCTTGAATGAATGGATGGTGGAGCAGGATCTGGGAGAGATGAAAAAAAGACAAAATTTATTAAGAGTTACAAAGGACAGTAAAAGAGCCATGAATGCCGTGTCACAGAGAAGAAATCTATAATTCAAATAACCCTTTAATTTTCATGGTATTCAATATGTCCGGAAGGGCCAATTCAACACTAGAAAAAAAATCATAACTTTTTTTTATAACCGAATAAGAATAATTTATTAAGGATTAAAATCTTAATAAGTGAATATTTTTACTTTATAAATAAAATAAATTTCTTTACGGATTACTTTATTAAAAATAATTTAAAAAATATTCACTAATTAAGGTTTTAATCCTTAACCCTTTGAAAGCCTTGTGCTTCTGAATAATTTTAACCCTTCTTCTGCCTGAGCTCCTGAGTCAAAATTTGCAAATAATTGGTATGTAATGTTTCACGGTAGATATAAAAATAGTTACAAGTATTTAGGCACCATTCAACCGGTGGTTGTTCATTACGTCATTTTTCTCTACTACCGGTAAAGCAGTGATTAATAAATTATATTTATTTGGTTATAAAAATTATGTGTTCTGGTTCTGAGTCGTATCAGTCCTGAGTTGAACTGGCATCCCATTATGTAACTTCAATATGTAGGATGGTAATTTGAGTAAGTAGTAATTATTTTAATCTAACTGATTAGTTACCATGCTTCTCAATATTTAGCCAATAATAAAATAAAGCTTTAAATTTTGAGAACTGTTGCTGTTTATGTCTACATTTTAACATTAATTGATGCAAGTTCCATCTGAACAACTTATCAAAATCAACTGCTTGTTTAAATCAGATGAAACCAAATAAAAATTTTCCATAAAAAGTAAAACTTTTGGAAGGTCTTCCTAAATTTTTTTCAAATAATACTCAATATTGTATTTGATGTTATTCTTTAGCTATGGAAGAACAGAAAAGTAATAAAGAAGTGACATTCAAAATGGCAGGTAAGGAAAAGCAAATGAATTATTTTTATGATCAAGAGTGATAAAAACAGAGAGAATAATATGCAAGGAGAATAATGTTTTCTAGCAAACTAGATAGGTTGACATAGGCTGAGATAAATAGAAAGTAAAGCAGACAAAATAGGATTGAATTAAAGAGGTAGAAGTCAAAAGCAATGGAGTTTTCATTCTTTGCTTCTTGCCAGGGGAAAGAAAGAGGCATAAAGATATTATGAGAAGAGAGAGTAAGAAAGAAAGAGAGGATTAAGAAAAAAATTAAAAAAACATGCAATAAGATAAAAACAGAAAAAGAGTGGTGATAAGTGAAAGAGAAGAAAGAAATATTGAAAGAAGAATAAGGTTGTTAGAGTGAAAAATAGAAAATAAAATTATAAAAACAAAAGATGGTCGTTGAAAAAATGATAGAAAATAAAAAGAAGACTGTAGAATTGGAAAGAGGAGATAAAAATAATGAAAAAGACAAAGGAAGAGTTTTAATGAAATGTGAAATTAGTAGAACAAAAAATGAAAGAATATGTTTGGAAATGACTTTCTCACTTGGAGTTCATAACCAAACAGTTTCTTAATATTACTCTCTTCAAGAGAGTCAGGATATCAGTCTGGCAAATACAAAGCATAATTATCAGTCGTAATGCGTGACATTTACTTTTGTCGAGTACTAGCTTCTATTTATGTGTCCCATTTGAGTAAAGAGCTTTTAAGAATATTATACTAAAAGGAAACCTAGCTTAAAGCAATTATCTGTAATTGAATCTAAGTAAAATTTATCATTTCTTCAATTCTTTTTAAATATGCAACTAAGAAAATAAAATGGCTTTTTCATAAAGGGATTTTTCCTTGCTTGTTCATCAAATGCAACATCACTTTAAAATGGATGACAATCACATGGTTACTATGGTATATGATTAATTGATATATATATATATATATATATATATATATATATATATATATATATATATTTAGAGCTTATCAAACTTTTGTGGATGTTATAAAGCCAAAATGTATTTTGGATTGTAAGGATATTTTTTTTCTTTTGAGTGAATAATGCATTAATAATTTCCTTGAGATAACAATGAATTTTTCAGATACAAGTTCTACTATTTAATCCATATCTAAGGGAGAAGAGATGCAATCCTACCTTTCGTAATGATTTTTCTACATAAGTAAATATTTGAATGGAATTTGAACTCAACTGTCCCATTTTCTCATTCTGAGCAACGATAAATTATACAACCAATACATCCTACTATGGTATATTAAAATAAAGGGGTTCTCTTCATATTATATATCCAAAGGGTAAATATTTATTGATTCACTTAAGATTTTTTGTTGCTTGAAAATTAATTATTTAAAAATAAGTTAAAATTATCTTATATATTCAATTCACCTAAAAACCAATAATTAATCAGAAGACTGAAAAAAGTAAACTTTTTATTTTATTTGAACTATTGTTCTCATTTGATTTTTATAGACACAACGTTTTGGTAAAGTACCATCTGGCCATCATCAGGTGTTCATTGTTTAACTAATATGGGATAGCTGTTAATTATTGTATTATTTTGTCTATGTGTATTAGTGATTGTTCATTGCGACTGAACTAGTGTTTCACTACCTAATTCAAGGATTGAATTCACAACCACTAGATGATCGTAAAACATGTTTAACCAATTATTATATCCACTAAGTCACCATCCCAAAGAAAATCGCTGGTGCATTTTTATAGCCTTTTTATTCAATATCCGGTGATTTTGACATTTAGTTATAATGTCAGGTTTGTAACACTTTTTGATAATTTTGTATTTCATTTTTAAATAAGTTTGATTAGGTAATTTAACTTTTGATCCAAGTAAGCATTAATCTAAAAAAGTAATGCTATATTCATTTTTACTTTGAATTTTCTTTGAAATGCTGTTGTTAGCTAACCAAATATAAAGACTTGTGCTTTATTATGTTGGTAATTAACTAGACATAGCTTTTGTATGGTTAATCTTAGATAAATGGTGATTCACATTGAAAAACTGAATGGAAATGCATTCTTGTGGTATACAAATAGTATTATTATTAATTATTTACCCAGCTATGAATTAAATAGCAGAGTAGACACGATTGTCAGGCCTTGGGTAGCAGCCAGTGTAACAGAAGAATAATTATGAATTCAAAACCATGGAGAAAATAAGAGGAAAGCATTCCACTATCTTTCCCAAGAAATCATGGTAATTCACAGATAATAAATAAAATAAATCAGGGGAAAATGCAATGGGAAACCACTCCACTATCTTTCCCAAAATGTCATGACAATTCACAGATGATAAAGAAAAGAAATCGGGAAGAACTGTGGTTGCCTACACCCTGACAGAAGATAACATTTTAAAAAGATATGACTGCAAGTGTAGAAGGAGCTAAAAGTTATGGTTACTTCTAAAACAAGAATTAATTTTTTGTAAGAAAGATTTCAATAATTGATTTTGATTGTAATGAATTGTGAATAGAACTAAAAAAATTAATCTTCACATGTTGATGATTTTGTTATATATTAATCTATACAGACAAATGTTCTCATTTTGGTTGTTATAGTGTTTCATCCATTGTGTCCTCCAGCTTTCTTTCAATGTCTGCCATATTTGATAAAAATATTTTCAGAAGTTTTAACTGAAACCTTTATTCAATCTAAGAGACACCCAAGTTGTGAAATTTCACAGCCTGAACTCTGGTGACTGTTTTTACTCACTCAAAGTTATTTTTTCTACTATTTTCCTCTATCATTATACTTTCATTAGTGGAAACCAAATATTTTTCCACTTTGTCATTAATTTTCCTGATATTGTTCTGGTATATAAAAATATCTGTCATTTTCTCCCATATATTATAAGTAAATGCATTTGTAAAAGAGTTTTAGTCTGTGGCTCAATTAAGATCTTGGGAAGTGATATATCTTTAACTAAAACAGTAAATAAAATCATCTCTGTATGATTTTGTTAAGTCAGCAACCTTTGAACTTTTGTACCTACTTGAAGGTGGATTTAAGGGTACAGGATTTTAGAAGATTAATTGCAAAAGTGGCAAGTTGCTCAGGTTTGTATAAACTTAGTAACTAAATGCATTCATGCATAATTTAAAATAGACCAACTTGATGTGTAGTTAGCTTTAAGCATGTGTATTATTCAAAAAAGGATGCAACAGATGTAGAAATATGTCATGTTTTCAAGGTATTTGTCACTTTGAAAAGTGTTCCTTATACTTATCATCTGTTGGTATGTATATGTAACCATTTATGATTTTATTTTATATTTTTGGCACATTCTGTCAACTTTACATCAAAGGTGTATTGGTCCATACAATAATAAGACACTATGCAAAAGCAGTTTTATATTTCATAGACATCAGAGGTAAGCCTACAGCAAAAAAATTATTACTAAGAATAGTGTGTATGCCATTCCATGCAATTGTGACAGGACAAACAAAGTCCAGATTTAACTGATCTTTCAAGGAAAGGCTTGAAGAACATCAAAAAATTATAACACATCAACATGGCTGATCATGTATGAAGAAAAAAGAATTGGACATCACTAAAACATGTGTAATGAAATTAGAACAGTGGAGGACGAAATAGCAAACTAAGATGATTACAAATTTCTGTATACATGCAATACTTTAATAATCTCCTCAGCTGGACAAGTAATAAATAAATACAATATCAGATCATTTCATTATGAAAGAGCAGACATTAGGTTTAAGACCAGAAAATTCCACCACCTGATTGTCATACAATGGCCTGTCTAAGATAAAAGCACTGGTTAAATGCATCTCACTCCCCGGTGATTATTAGTTTAATTCTTCAGTCAGGAAGTGAAAGCCTTGATCCAGTGGAAAAAGAAAAATTGGTATCATAAGGGTAAATTTGGAAAATTAAGTGATATAAGATATTTTTGAGATGATATACGATGATATATCAGTTATCTCATATATCCAGGAAGAATTAAGTGACATGAGATATCTCATATATCTATAAAAATTGAATGACTTGAGATATCTTATATATCTAGGAAGAATTAAATGATAAAATATCTCGAATATCTAGGAATAATTAAATATCTTGTATATTTAGGAAGAATTAAGTGAGAAGATATCTCGTGTGTATTGAAAGTGACTTGAGATATGTCATATATCTAAAAAGAATTGATATATCTCATATGTCATGTATCTTGAAGGAATTAAGTGATATGAGATATATATATAAGATATATATATATATATATAATATTAAATGATATTTGATATCTCATTTATCTACAGAGAATTAAGTGATATGAAATATCTCATATCCTATATATCATATATGGATTGAATAATTTTCAGAGTCAACATTTTTACAAGGTTACTGAATGTAACAAATACTTAAAGAAAACCAGAAGATACAATCACAAAAATGTTCTGGTTCTAAAATGAGTTTCTTAGTTGGAAGACATTAATTTATAATATCACAATCAGAAGAGATATATGTATAATGATGATATCTTCTCATCTCAGAAATTCAAAGAGATATTAATAGGAATTTATCAGTTTAGCATTCTAGTTCAAAAGATAACTTGGAGTATTCCATGGCTTAATCAGAAACTTTGCAGGACATTTGTCTTAATGTTCAAAGAAAATATTAGACTTGCTCTCCAGAATAAATAATGTTGTTTATTTTTTCAATGACTAAACTCATTGAAATAGCATAGAATTTATTCAGAATGGATGAAAAGATAGTTTTCATAATTTGAAAACTTGCCTCTGTTCCCTGAAAGATAAAGTTAATGCTTAAATAATATTTATCATTTTTTGATTTACTGGTTGCTTTAAAGAAATGTTTTATATGAATTTATAATAATTTGGAAAAGATACAGTAAAGAATGATGTAATAAACACTGATTTTTATATTTTTTGCTGTTAACTGTAAGAAGTTACCCAAGTAATGATGCAATATGGCTTTATTATATATTAGTACTACCAGAACTACTGACAATAATACGAATAATAAAACAGTAGTACCTAAAATGACATCATCATATTAGTAGGGAGCCATGTCATTTGTGTAAATATAGATTTGGACCATGCAATGATCACAGAGAAAAAAAAATTAATAGTGCACGTCAGATGGGCAAGAAATAAATCAGATTTGGTTTGAAGAATTTGATTTGAAACACCAAAAATCAGATAGACTGCTTAACTATGACCAACTGATTTAAAAATGCAGCTTTGCACTGTAGAACAAACCTAAATGTTGGCTGCAAGATTGATAACCTTGCAGTAACATTCAATCTAAGGATAAGATTATGAAAATTACAGAAACCCTACAACTGAGATATGTTTGGCAACTTCTAGTACCATCCTCTTCTGGTAAAACAGGATGGTAAGCCATATGATATGGATATTATAGTAGTATATGCTTCCATGTTAGAAAGTACGAAAGAAGAAAAAGTCAAGTTCTATAAGAAAGTAGAAAATGCCAAAATCTCAGAGCAAGTTGCAAGCACAGGAGACCAAAATATAAAATCTTAGAAGAAAGCAGGATAATGAAATGGTCATGAATTATAGATTTGGATCATGCAATGAGCATAGAATAAAATAAGCTCAACAGAATGGCTAAACAATAACCAACACTTAGTTTCAAGAATATCCAAGACACTTGTGAACTTGGAAAAGGCAAAGAGAAGACACCAAGTATCAGATAAACTACTTGACCATCAAAAACTGATTTAGAAATGCAGCTTTGAACTGTAAAACACACCTAAGTGTTGGCTGTAGGATTGATGACCTCATAGTAGCATTTGACACTAAGGATAAGATTACAAAAATTACAGAAACCCTAAAATTGAGATATGAAAACTTCTAGAGAAACTCCATCTTGAAAACAAATATACACAGTTACAATTAAGAAAAATATATGATACTTTAGAACAGGTTGGGGATTCAATATGGAATACTTTAAGAGAATCACTTGTGAAGAAGAACTCAATGGAAGAAAGAGAAGGAAAAATGAAGTGGATTACAAATGAAATTGTCAACATAATGAAGGAGAGAGAGAGAAGTGGTGCAGCATTTATAAGGTAAAACAAAACTATTGGTGATAAATATAAGTAGTCTAGGGAAGAATGGCTAAATAAGAAATGAGCAGAAATAAAAGCAACAAACTGAAGAATGCAAAAAGATCAAGAAAATAACAGGACAGATAATATGCTCTTCTTTGTCAGTATATATAAAATCCAAAGAAAGAATGATAATTATGGGAAAAGGAAAATTACTACAAGTGTAAAATGATTAGATAGGAGAAATCTTCCATGATGAGATGAGAAAAATTTACATTACATAAAAGTATGGAAGGATCTGTGATATTAAAATTTAATATAAGAGTAGGAATAACCAAGATGACCAAAATGAGATGATAGATTTCTAAATAAATGGTGACAAGCTTAAATGAATTAGAGGATTGGCTAAGTTATTCAAATGATTGTAGTGAAATACAAGAAGATCTGAGTATATCAATGTTCACAGAGTTGCAAAAAAAACCAAGTGCAAACAAATGCAAACTTCAGCAATCACTTTGATGAACCACACAACAAAAAAAGACGAAGAACAAGGAGAATGACTTGGACTGAATGGAAATTGAATGAGTTTGTCCTTCTGTTTTGTGTGAGATAATTTTTTCTCCAGAATCTATCATAGATATCTATAAGTCTACCATTCATCCATGCTTAGAATATTGATGCTACTTCTGGTCTGGTGCTCCTGCTATTTACCTTGAGCTCCTTGATAAAATCTAAAGAAGAATCATCAATATTATTGGTGCTGATCTGGCAGCTTGGCTTCAGTCACTTTCCCACAGCTGTAAGTTTACCTCCCTGTGCCTTTTCTATAAATACTTTCATGGTAATTGTTCAGATGAACTCTTCACTATGGTAGACTTTTTAATTTAAACAAAGTACTAGACTGGCATCAAGAGCTCATCAATTTAGAGTTGAGCTACCTACATGTAGCTGTAAATTATATCCTAACAGTTTCTTTTCTCATACTTTTCTTTTGTGGAACTCCCTTCCAGCTCCATGTTTTCCAGGCATCTTTAATCTCTAAAAATTTAAATGCAATGTTATCTACTGTCCTCCTGGTTACTCTTTTCTCTTCCCACTCATTAGTAATGTTTCTATTCCTAATTCTTCCACACCCAGTTACCCCTTGTGTCTTAGTGGCTTTATTGGCTTACTTGGGGTGAAATCAATGAAAAAAATAAAAAAAATCATACATTTTGTAATGACCTCACATCATTTAGTTTTTAGTTCTCTACTTGACAAATTTAGTCAAACTTTTGAAGAATGTAAAAAAGACTGTAATCCAAAAATACTGGATCAAAAGAATCCAAGGGAGGTAACTAAGTGATATTGTATGTTATAATTTTACATTTTTTCTTTGATTCTTGATCTTGTAATTGTAATGATGCAGTTAGAATTGACAACAAAAATAATGATTCAAACATTAATTGCAGGCAGATGTCTAATGTTTTCAATTATCAAATATATACATTTCATTTCTTTTTAAATCTGTCTTTAAAAGCTGTCAATCATTTTTATAAAGATAATTATATAGATATTTTTATAATATTTGTTGAGAAATGGACTAATTTTTTTGTTAACTGGATTTTTTATTTAAAAATTACTCAAGAAAAAAGTCAGTACTTTGATCTCAGTTTTAGTCAGGAAAATGGTTTTTTACTGCATCAGTAGACTAAAAAATATTTATCACTATATTTCCTGAGACACGATTTACATTATTCAGACTATTATCCTCATCTGGGTCCTGTTACTGGATCTAACCAATGCCTTTATACACTGTGCCATGTGTCCTTAAAGAGCTGTAAGTTCAATACCTGGTTATGGCAGTGGAGAACTTGGAGAGGTGAATTAACAGGAGATAACTGATAACTGACATCCATTAGACATGGCACGTGGAACTAGGACAGTCTACCTCAGCAAGCGAAATAAAGGGTTCAGTTTGATATTCCAACCACCTGAAGACGGCCAGAGTGATATCGACACTCCTATATGGCTGGAAAAGCTGAAAAAGTTTCCTCAGGGATGAAGAGGAGACTTTAGATAACAGAGATCATGTTCTACAGAAGGATACTGAGAATATCATAGACAGAACAAGTGTGCAACAAGGAAGTTTCTTTTTTAGAGATGGTACTGAATTTAAAAGAAACTTGCTTCATATAAGTTTTTCCCATCAATGCAAGACTAGACACAGGTTAGTAGCAATAAATTGGTAGTCACTATTATTTTCTTTTTATTTAAATTCTTGATAATTATTTATAAATTAAACTAATTGCTCACTTGATGTTTTATAATGTCAGGTTTGATGATTGGTAATGTTTAACTTTTTTGTGCCTAAACTGTTAAAAGGATGTTTTTTTTTCCATTGACATTGCTATTATTTTAACTACCACCACTCCTTGGCAATGTTTATTGTTTTAAAAAGCAATGATTAAAATTTTAATAAAACCTAAACATAAAATAAATTTATACATTTTCTTTGTTCTTAAGAAATTACAATAAAAATATTAAACACTAATTATTTATTAGATTGTCTATTTACAAGAATAATTTTATATTTACAACATTCTAAAAATGAATACATTTGTATTTAAACTAATGTGCTGCTATGTTTATCATTTACCAATTTATAAAGAAATAAATATGAAAACAATTATTCATAAAATTATAAACATTTCCTAAATTATAAAAATATGTGGACCAACTATAATGAAATCTTTATTATTTGATATTTTATAAAGTTTGAATCAATTAACCTTGTGTTTTGCCATCCATTTCAATAAACAATATAATAGTGTAAATAAACAATTTAATAATTAAATAGTGTTTAATATTTTAGTTGTAAACTTTCAAGGATAAAGAAAATACATAATTTCACCAACATTTTTTTAGGTTTTTAAGATTCTAATCATCACTTTTTAAAACAACATTACAGAGGGGTGAAGGTAGTTAAAATAATGGTGGCGTCAATGGAAAAATGTCCTTTTGACACCCCCTTACCAAAGGAATACTTAGGAAATGAGGGTGATTCAACTCTGTGGACATAGCAAGTCTGAGCTGAAGGGAGCTTATCTGAACATTTTCCTTAGAAGTACTGATAGAGCAACAATAGGTTTGTGATGTTGTGTCTATGGGGGAGGGGCTGAAGAGGAAAATAATTCCTCTCCTACAAAGCAGCATAAATGATTTTAAACTCTGTCAAGACTTGAATGTAAGAATTGGGTATCTCAAGCTCAAATATTGCAATAATACTCCATTTTTAGGATTAATCTTAAATAATCTCAATCCCAAAACTCTTTAAAATAACAGTTTTATTCTTTATATACAAGTGAGGAATTCCAACATTTCTTCTCTGAATGTATTTAATTTTCTTTTGCTTCATGTTGGGTGTTTATGTTTAAATGCCTAGTATTTTCATATCTAATTGTCAAGCAAAATTTCACTTTAGTGTTTGTTTTTGTTCTTACCAATCTGTGTAACAAGGTGTGTCCTTTGGAATTGTGTCTTAACTGCTCACAAATTTACTTTGGTCTAAAATTACATAGATAATGGCTTCAAAGTACTGTGCTTTCTGAATTGAACACAGATCCCATCCCCCACTACACACACATGTAATATCATTCCTAGCTTATTTTTCATATTTGGATGTTTTTGTGAACAAAGGAATAAAAAATGAAATGGGAGACCAGAAAATATAAAAAGAACAATATAATTTCATTACTAAATTTCTAAAATGTTGCTGGCTAGTTTTTAATTATTGATTACCAACTAAAAACTTTATGGCAAATTTTCATAAAAATTAGTATTTGTGGATCAGTTCTTTTTTTAAATAAAAAATATTTGTTATTAAAGCAGAATTATTTGACAGGATTGCTTTTGGGAAGAAAAAAATTCAAGAGTGATTACAAATGAAAGAAAGTTTGAAGACATTAGATTTCATGCAGTGAAAGAAATGAAAGAAAAGAACTCATATAAAGAAGAAAAACATAAGGAATGAACTATGAAGTGTATGGAAGAATTATGGTTGGAATCAAAAAACAAATTAAAAGCAAAAAAAAATAAACAATGTAAAGGAATAAATCAGAAATTTAAAAGTATAAAAACAATTAATAAAACATTGAAAAATGTGTCAAAAACAAGCAAAGTGAAATATGGAGTATAAAAAGAAGGAAAATGAAATTTAGAATTTGAGGAACAAGGAATAAAAAGAAAAAAAAGAAATAGTGACAAGGACAAGGAAATTAATGAAAAAGAAAATGTGGTTTGTAAAAATTTGATCAAATAAGAAAGTTGGTAAAATGAAAAAAATGGCTTTGAAATAAGAAATTTGAAGAAGTGAAGATGATCATAAAGAGAGGCAAGCAAAAAAAAAGGCAAGTTTGGACTCAAAGAAAGAAGAATTGGATAATGAAGTAATAATTTTTGTTTTGGATTTCATATGTGTGTTTAGGTGTTGTTTTAATAAAGGTAAAAAAAGAAATAAAAAAAAAAACAGGAGTGCACATATGGCTAATCATGAAGAATAATATTAAATACATTCAAATTTAAAATAACATTACATTTGAAATATCTACAAGTTTTAAAAAATTGAAGCCTTCCTAATCACTTACAAGACTGGATAAATTTTAGTTGTCACTGTGATGCCTGACAAAAGATGTAAATTAGTTTTTACTATTCATTACAATTGGGAATATTTATTGTACAGATTAATCTCTTGAAAAGTGGACATAATACCATGAAACTGCACAGTTAGGGGACAATTACAATTAAATAATTCTTTTGTATATATATATATATATATATGCACACACATACATACTCATATATATATAGAGAAATATATGATACAGTGGGGAAAATAAGTATTTCATCCCCTGCTGATTTTCTGAGATTGCCACCTTACAAGAATGGTAACAGTTTATAATTTTCAGGGTAGGTCCATCTTGAAAGTGAAAAATAGAATATAAAAAAATTATAGAAAATCACATTATATTAATTTTTGAACATTTATTTCTTTTTTATTGAAAAAATAAATATTTCACCCCCTCACAACCAGCAATGAGTCAGGCCCCACAGACCAGTTATGTGACCAGGAGGCATATAGACTAGTCCTATTACTCAATAATTACTCCTAATCAAGTACTCATTACCTGTATAAAAGACACTAATTCACAGATTGTTCAATGAATCAGAATCTAATCTCTCCACAATAGGCAAGATGAAAGAATTGTCTAAAGACATCCGGGACAAAATTGTATACCTGCACAAGACTGGAATGGGCTACAAGACAATTGACAAGAAGCCAGGTGAGAAGGAGTCAACTGTTGGTGCAATAATAAGAAAATGGAAGAAACACCAATTGACTATCAATCTCCCTCGGTCTGGAGCTCCCAAAATGGAGTGAACCTGATGATGAGGAAACATGGCAAGAGCTTGTTGATGATCTCAAGGCAGCTGGGACCACAGTCACCAAGATGACCATTAGTAACACACTATGTGATAGTAGACGGAAATCATGTAGTGGCCACAAGGTGGACCTACTCAAGAAGGCACATGTACAGGCCTGTCAGATGTTTGCAAATGAGCACCTGGATGATTCAGAGGAGGGTTGGCTGTGGTCAGACTAAAATTTAGCTTTTTGGCATCAACTCAACTTGCCATGTTTTGAGGAAAAAAAAGCTAACTTGGACCCCAAGAACACCATCCCAATCATTAAGCATGGTGGTGAAAACATTATGCTTTGGGGCTGCTTCTCTGCTAAGGGGACAGGATGACTACACCAGGTCAAGGGAAAGATGGATGGGGCAAAGTACAAGGAAATCTTGAGTGAAAACCTCCTTGCCTCAGCCAGGACACTGAAGATGGGTGTGGATCGGTGTTCCAGCATGACAATTACCCAAAGCATATGGCTAAGGCAATAAAAGAGTGGCTCAAGAAGAAGCACATTAAAGTAATGGAGTAGCCTCGTCAGTTTCTGGACCTAAATACTTTAGAGAATCTATGGAGGGAGCTGAAGCTTTGGGTTGCCCAACACCCTACAAACCTTAAAGATTTGAAGAGGATCTGTAAAAAAGAGTGGGCTAAAATCCCCCCCTGGGATGCATAAAATGTTGGTAACCAACTACAGGAAATTCTAGCTGCTGTGCTTGCCAACAAGAGTTTCTTCACCAAATACTGAGTTATGTTTTGCTATGGGGTGAAATACTTATTTTTTCAACAAAAAAGAAATAAATGTTCAAAAATTAATATATTGTGATTTCTGTTTTTCATGTTCTATTTTTCACTTTCAAGACAGACTTGCCCTGAAAATTATAGACCGTTCCTATTTTTGTAAGGTGGCAAATTCAGAAAATCAGCAGGGGATGAAATACTCCCCACTGTATACACACACACACACACACATATACATACATAGATACACACACACTTTTTTGGATAATGTTATCAGCTGACATGAAATGTAAAAACTATATTGACTCCATTGCTAGGTCAGCTGCAAAGAAAGTTGGTTCACTGTGTTGGGTGAAATAATTCTTCTCTCTGGAATCTATCTTGCATATCTATAAGTTTACCATATTATGATTTTCCAAGCATAGCTTTGATGTGGCACAAGGCCGAAAGTAAGAGGCACCCAGTGAGGATTGATCTCACTACTCATTCGTACTTGTTCGAGCGAGACAAGCTTACTAACCATTACACCACTTTGAGGTGCCATAAGTTTACCATTCATCCATGCTTAGAATACAATGTCAATCGCTATCTACTGTCCTCCTGATTACTCTCTTCTCTTTCTACTCCTTACTAAGAGAAAGAGAGAGATGCACCATAAGAATACAGATAAAAATGTGCATGTAAAATTTACCATGCATGATGTAACTAATAAGTCAAAACTTTTATTTATAGGCACATATGCACACATGAAGATATATTCCATTTATTGAGTATAAGCTTATAGAATATATGCATACTCACACATGCATGCAATTTCAATAAATCATATATTTATTTATAAATGTTATTTTTTCTACAACATCCTCTCTCTGAAAATAACCCAAAGCCAACAAAAAAAAACCTAAATTTATATCTATATTCTCTACATGGAAACTGATATATATCATGATTGTGCCTTCTTGCCTCTAATTCAATATTTATGAGACAAAATAATAATAATATTACAAACAGTTTATACATTAATTTTCATTTTTGATATTGTTTTTATTTGTAGTTTTTATTTCTTGCTTCTTAATCATATTTCTTTTGATGTCAATCAAAGGTGTAGCATTTTCATTATTTGGACTATTGTCCTCATCTTTGTTGCCATATTTATTACGTTTTGGCTGTTGTATGCTCCGGCCTTCTTCAGGTAGTTGGAATGTCGAACTGAATCCTTTATTTTGCTCACTGGAGTAGACTGTTCTAGTTCCACGTGCCATGTTTGATGGATGTCAGTTATCAGTTATCTCCTGTTAATTTCCCCCAGAAAGTTCTCCACTGCCTTAAACGGGTATTGAACTCACACTCTTTGGATCCTGTCACTGGATCTAACCAATACCTTTATCCATTGTGCCATGTGTCCTTGAGAAATGTTGTAATAAATATGGTGACAAAGATGAGGGCAATAGTCCGAATAATGTAAATAATGTACATAATACCTCATCTCAGAAATATAGACAGACTATGTAGTATTTTATCAGTTATTTTTAGTTTGAAATTATTTACCCACATGACATCAGGATTAGAAATTTTATCTTTACAAAACCCGTTATTATGCCACATTGGTTTTGGTGCTTCTGCAATATATCTCTTGAGATTTTTGACAAAATCAAAAAAGAATTTGTAATTTTAACAGTCCTAACTTTGCATCATGGCTTCAGTCACTTTACCTTTGCAATAACATAGTTTCCTTGTACATTTTTTCTATAAATAGTTTCATAATAATTGTTATGAAAAGCTTTCCTCTTTTATATCTCCACTTAAACTACCAATCTAGTAGTGCTAGATTGGTTAGTCTCATAGTTTCTCTGATGAAACTGATAAATATTAACCATAAAGTTCTACACTCCTCACTTGTAGAACTCTCTTTCTGTTTCTTGCTTTCAACTGCAATCTTTAAAAATTTAAATGCAAGTTCAAATGTCATCTGCTATCTCATTGAAACCTGCCCTTTTATTATTTTATGTTTCTTCAACTCCCAGTAACCCCTTTGCTTACTCATGACTTTTATTACCTTGCCCATTGATTAAAAAAATATGTTGCGATAACGTGGTGAAACAAATAGATCTGTTTTGTAATAGTTCTGTCAAAATTTAATAAATATCGTTTATGGTGTAACAAAAGAATTTTGATCTTGAATTTTAATATTGACACATTCTATCATAATTAGAAAAGATTAATTTTGTTTTTGTTTTTATTAAGATGTGTAACTGACCATCGGTCTCTATGAAAAAGGTCCACACTTCATATCAATGTTATCCTTTTATTTAGGAAATAGGCTTTGAAAACTAGAAACAAGTAAAAAATAAATAGGGGAAATGGATAAACAAAATACATTTCAATAAAATACACAAACAAGGAAACCACTTTTCAAACAGAAACCATAACAATTTGAAACAAACTTAAAGAAATGATAAAAGGTCACATGGTGTCTTAGGGAAGAATTTCAGACCTTAGTAGTAGAGAGCAGAATTACCATGTTGCCACTTTGGCCAGCAGGAACTAAAAAACACCTGGTAGTTTTCTCACACACATGTGGTCGCATGGTAGCAGACTCACAGAAAGTATAGCCAAACACAAGTATGTATATTTTTAATTAATGTCTGTGTTTATATTTTCATAGAACATTTGAAAATTATTCTCATAATTTTAAGCCTATTATGTTTTGTAGTGTAATGGATATTGGCTCAGAAAGGGAAGTTGGTGATCTGAGTTGAAATTTCAGTCAGGTTCTTTATATTAACTTATATGCAGATACCCTTGGGAAAGTTATGAATCCATCTCTTCTCAACACTCTCCCCACTGGCCCCGGCTATGGGTCGAATAGCAGAAGTGACTGAATCCTAGAGCTTTGTTTGGCAACCAATCTAACGCAGAAAGAAATGGCAATCTACTTATCAGTCATGAATTGAAAGAGATATGATCACTCAAGGATGTATCATATTTGGCACTTAACTGACTGGCTACTGCTACTGTGCTACTACCAAGTAGTAAAGTCTCTAAGCCTGGGAATGCATTTACTGGTGTCTTTGGTGACAGTTACAAGATGATGATGGTACTTGTCAGCCAGTCTACCATGTTGCCAGTACTAATTTTGCAAGGATTTATACAATGAATATGCAATAAGTAGTGGTATATTTTTCTTATAAAAAACTTTAAAAAAAAATTTTTTTTCAAACAGATGTATGTGAGAATTATCTTTTATAAAACCCAGGAATCTTTATTTTCCTTTCTCAGACATGATTAATTACTCCAGTGTAATCATAGAATGACATTGTAATGTTTTTGAAAAAAAACTTTAAAATCTCTATAAATTAACATTTGGCAAAATGAACAAATTTTACAGATTGAAAGTATAGAAGACACGTTATGAGTATATATTCTCTGAATTAATCAATTTCAGACAAAATAAAAATCTTTTTTATTGAAAATTACTAATAAAGTATGATATCCTTACTGAGTGCATACCAACTTCAAATAAAATTGGATTAACTTATAATTTACAGAGAAAGATAAAATTTACACAGAATTTCAAACATATATCAAATTATTACTCAGAAAAATTTTGGCTTTTAGGCATTTGTTATTATTAATTTATTAGAAATTTTATAATCTTCAATTAAGACACTTTCAAATTGTATTTAAGATAATTTCTGTCTGAATATCTGGGATGAGTCATTATCATTATTTACATGCAGATTGTTTTCCTCATCTTTGTTGTTATTAATTTTTTTTTACAATGATGTTCAACCTGTACAAGAGGTTACAGAGGGTTACAGAGTAAGAGGTACAGTTTATATGGATATGTGGGGAAGATAATGGTTAACCTTGGACTTGAACAGGTTAAGATTTTAATGATCGAGGAAGCATACTCTTGCGAGTTGGTTCCACAAAGTTCATGGGAAGAAACTGTTTGAGTTGAACTTACATCTCATCAATGGAATACAAAGGGAATGATAGTGGTTCACTACAATGTACATAGCATGGCAAATCATAGCCATGAAGGTTAGAACTGGTAGAAGTAAAGAATGTCATTCATCTGAACACTTTCCATGAAAATTGTGATAGAGCAACAAGAGGCTTGTGACATTTCATCTGTGAGAAAGGGATTGCAGAGTGGAAAATAATTTGTCACCCACAAGGACATGGAGATGCATTTGAACTCTATTAAAATTGGAAGGTGAAGATTTTATAAATAGTAGACTAAATGTTAGAATATTGTTTTAGTCTTCAGAATTTACTTTCTTATCATGATTTAAATAAATTTTATTTTATAGTCTAATTTTCTGCTACTGAGTCAATGCATTATTTTGACTAAAGAATCACATGAAAACTTTCTCATTAAATCATTGTTAAAGATTAATATATTTTGCTACAGAATTTACAATGTTATGCAAAAAATACTTGATTTTTGCATGGATTCTATTGGTATCAAATATATAATTTTAAATAAGTTTTCATGGTGGTAATTAAAAGAAATCATTTTTTAATGGAGAATTAATATTTGAAAAGTTTTGTATTCATTCTTAATGTATCCTTCATGTCTAACAAAGAACAAAGTGAATAAATTTGAAAACCTTTCAAAGACTTAAATATATGACTATTTAAATTTACTTTAAGAAAAAAAAAATGAGTAGAATTTGTTACATAGACTATGTCAAGTTTTATAATGAAGTAAATGTTTTCACAATAAAATTGCTACTAACCAACCAATGTTGGTAATATTTCCAATATACATTTATATGTATAATCTATCTTGTGAATTTTAGTTTGTAATTTTCATCCTTATTAAAAATATTGATAATAAATTTTTTAGCGGATGTCAGATTTTATTATATAAAAAAAAAATAAATGCAACAATTCTTATTGATAAATATATTTAAAAGATGTAGCCCACAGGAATATATATTTGATTTTCATATCTGAAATACCTGGATAAAATATTATTTTATTATTTAACATGTTTATATAGGATTCTTTATATTCTATAAATTTCATCAAATTTATATGAATTCATTTTGTTTACTTTCCTATTCTTTCAACTGTAGCATTACTTGTAGCAGTTTTATTGCTTCTCTGAGATTTTTGTTTGAATACTGTTTCTCATATGCATCTCTTTTTGATGTAATGGAATAACATGTCAGCCTCATGAGTGATTACACTATAGATAGTAACTACCTATAACTAGCTGTAAGTTAATGGACTACAGAGACTAGCTGGGATCTGTTACTCAGCTCTTAGCTGTTGTCCAACCTGGGTGAGACTATGCTGAAGGGCAGAGTCTCTTCCAGGGAGGTAGACAGACCTGAACCTGTTTATGCGGGGTTTATGGGGAATTTTGGGTGAGCTTATGGGCTCAGATTGCCCCACATTAAATTCGGCCTTGTGCCACATCCTAACCCATGGGTAGGTTGGTAAATATCACTAGCTGGGATCTGTTGTGTATGACTCAGACTTACACAAGAACTACCAACCTTCCAATAGTAGCACTTACTACTGGATTGACTTGCGATGATCTTGTGCATAACTGTTACCTTTATTCTTATTGTATTGGTTTTTTACAATAAACCTTTACTTATTTTATCTACCTTGTTTTTCAAGTATATATTCCTATTAGCATGGAATATAACACTTTTAATAATGAAACCCAAGTTGGATTAACATTTGAAGAAACCGTTGGCCATTCCACTGCTTATATGATTTGGATAATATGGCAGCTTCACAGAATTTGAAGGAGCATTGACTTTTAATTGAATCTGCTTTATCTTAAAACTTCTAGGGTATGACTTGTACCACTCATAAAACATCTTGTCTAAGATCTTACAATAATTCGCTGCATTTCTCTTGATATTACCATCAATTTTAAAGGTGCCTATAATTTTAATGCCTACAATACTAATCTGAAAGAATTATTTCACCTCACCACTCGTGTATTCTAAATTGCATTGATTATTATTATGAAGAACTTAATCTTTCTCTTTCATGTGCAGTGTGGTTGAATGGATAACTCCTTGGAATGAGAAATTTGAGAGCTGTGTTTGAATTCCAGTTGGTTCATTACATTGAATTAAATGCAAATACCCTTGGGAAAGTTATGAATCCATCTCTTCTCCCTCCACCTATGGGTCGAATAGCAGCACGGACTGTAGCTTTGATTGTCAACTAATCTATTACAGAAAGAAATAGAAACATGAATCAAAAGAGACATGATCGGCCAAGTGTGTATTACATATGGCACTTAACTAACTGACTCCTGTTTAGTTAAAAGTGGTACTTTGGATGCTTTCATACCAATATTCTTAATATTCTGCTTATTCTCTCTCTATACTTGTAACAACAGCTTATTTAAATATTTTCTTGTTGGTCAATACCCTTATCTTGCTTACTAACTTTTAATTTTTTTAAACATTTTAAATAGACATTGTATTTGAGTGACTAATATGAAAGCCTTTCATATTAGTCAATCAGATACTTTGTCTATTAAGTGATTATTTTACTTCAACTTGGTCTTGAAATAGGCTTTGTCATCACCGCTTTTGTTGTTCTGTTACTAATCTATTTCTACTGAGAGATGTTTCCATTTTGTTGTTATATTAAACACATCAAATTTTTAACATGAAAAGATACTGAGCAAAAAGTGATTTATGTAATAACGGGAGTAACCAATGAATCACAGATACCATTAAATGTTTAAAAAAATATAAAGTGAACAGATTAATTAAATGGTTCATTGGCCTCAATTTTAGTTACAAATTCTTTATCTTCATTTTATGAATCTCAATACATTGTTTAAAGTTTTTTGTTTCATTGCATCTGACTATTAAACATTTTTGATGCCATAGGTACACTGGTAGTATATATTTATTTACAGTATAACAAATAATAGAGTTACATAATAAAATCTTATTCATTCCATTGTAAATATATTTCTAATAAAAACTGGTATTATAAGGTGAAATTTGCTTGATATATATCTTGAAAGATTTACCTAAATTTTTTTGTTTTATTATGAAAACACTGACTTGCATAATAAAATCTGATATAGTATAAAGGTCACTTTATGTACTGGATTTCCTGTTCTATCTCTGACTAAACTTTAAAATGTTTTACATTGATAAAATTCAGAAAAAACAAGATTAAAATATTAAATCAATAAGAATATGATAAAAAGAAACTAAAGAAGTGGAATTTAAAAAAAAATGTAAAGCAAGAGAAAAGGTCAAAAAAAAGATTGAAATGAGAAAGAAAGGAAGAAGGAATAAAGTGAGAATAAGAATACAATGGAAAGAAAAATAAAGCTGAATTAGATCCACAAGGAATGAATATAAAAATAAATATTGTAAAAAAGTGGGAGGAGAAGCAATAACTGGCATTTAATTCCAAAAGTCAAATGTTCCACTATTGTCAGACTTTCTCAGTCAGCAGAATCAATGAACATATTTATGAAAAGACAGAAGCAAGACAATGCAGACAATTTTGTCTTTAAATGAACATAATTCATGCTAGGTGTCATCAATAGCACTTTTTGCTATTTACATTATGGATCCAATGTTAATTAAAACATTGGTTTGATTAATCACAGGAGAAATTAAATAAAGTTACTGGCATATCAGTATTAAGGAAAAGTTAATTCTCTATCTCACCCTAAAAAAAGAGATATTATTTCATGAATTTCTCGTCTTAAAAAATGATGCAAAGAATATGCACAAAAATGTCTTGTGTTACATTAATAACAGAAAACAAGAAATTTATTGTAGAAGAGTTCTCAATATTAGAAATAGAGTGTTTGTATATATAATAATTGTGGACATAGAAATCAACAGTGAATGACTACATGCACTTTCATCTCTTAAGGGAACATCAAACCATATTTGGCATAACCAATATTTAGCAATAGAGAATATGGTGTTAGTTTTCCCAAAACTAGAATATATAAGAATTAAATTATGTTCAGAAAAATGACAGAAAAATAAAAACATTTTTATAAGAATATTGTCTTTTGTGAAATTTCAGAAAATAAAGAATATAAAATTATATAATATACTAATTTGTTCCTTTCATCAAACATTTTGCTTTTATTATTCTTGCTGGAGCCCTTTGCTGTAAAGATCTAAGATGGAGAATTGCAAAAAGAAATCATCTTACAAATAACCAGCCTCAAGTTTCAAGTTGAACATGACAAGATCGTTTCATAACATCAGTCTGGTACAGATTATGCCCTAGAGAATGACAGGTTTTCTAAGTAAATAATGTCATTGATGTCTGGGAATATTGTTTCCTTATGTTGGCTTATATGTTCACATTGATGCTAATCAAATTCACTCCAGCAACTTTTCAGAATTAAGAAAAAAAACAAAAAACAAGTAGATTAACATAACCTTTAAATTGAAACTTCACATCTATTCAAATTGATAAATAAGTTGTGAAGATTTTATCACAAATTTAGACAATAGTCAGTGATACACAAATAGAAACAATCTTGTCTGAATTCTGTGATAAGAAGATGTCATTATTTACATTATTTACTCTCAGACTAATGTCTTCATGCTTGTTGTTATTATCACAATGTTTACACCATTGTGCTCTATGGCTTTCTTCAACTGTCTGTTGAATTGTGGAACTTCATGGAATTTCGAACTAAACTCTTTATTTAATTTATGGGGATATAATGTTAATTTTTAAGTACTGCTCAGTTATTGTTAATCCTGTTACTACAGAAAATGAATCAGAACAACTTGACCCAAAGATTGAACTCATAATTCTGTGCCACCAAATTCACAAACCAGTAATCTCTTATGCTTTTGTACAATGGGACAATCCTGAATCTAGAACTTGGAGCCTTAAACCTAATGTTCTTATTGTCTACCTGCTGATGTTATGCTTGCCCCTATATCCTGTTTATCCAAATAGGGTTTGTTCATGAACACCATTTTTAATCAGAAAAACTAGAGTACCTTCCACAGGCTTGGAGAAGATTTCTCTTTCAAACAGCAATTAAATATTTTTGCTAGGATCGGGGATAATTCATGACCATGGCAATTTAGGTGGTCGTATTTTGTTATAATGGGGTTAATAGCCTGGGACTGTGAGCTTCTGAAATGGGATTGATGCATTAATACCCATTTCAGACAAGAACAAGAGGTCAGGTTTAGACTGAAAAAAGAATAGCCTCCTTCAAAGTTACTTGAAGGTTTGGATCCCTGCCTATCATGTGGAAAATACCAAAATCCAGAAAACGTTTAACTCCAGCACCATTAATGAGGGGACAAATAACCCAGGAAAGATTCAGGCATGTATGTGTCTCATCCGCCTAGAGGTCAGGGCAACAGAACTTGAGCCAGAAGCATTGTACCAGTCAGAGACGCAGGGTACTAAAAGGACTAAAAGACCCATTGGAAGAAGATGGGGGTAATGAAGGTTTCTCGGGGGGGGGCACCCCTCCAATGACAGCAGTGCTTCATCTTTAGTCTGACCTGACTCTTGTAAAAATAGAGGGTGGTAGAAAGTGTAAGGTAATTTCTGATATGGTACAAGGTACTTAGCATTTAATGATGGATTGTATATGTAAGTTGCACTTGAAATCTAGAGTGAGTTTGAGTCCTAATAGACATTTAAGGCAAAGAGTTTCTTTGAAAGTGCAACTATTCACCATGACTGAATAAAATTCAGAGTCTGCTCACTGATGATGAAATGTTAATAGCTTGGTTTTGGAGGTATTAAATTTTACAAGTCAGTTTCTTTCCTATTGAGATGTTAGAGCTTGGTCAGAGGATATTTATTATAATGATGATGGAAGCTGTATATCTGGTTATTCATCAAATGTTTTCACACCAAAAAAAAAAAGAAAATTTACTTCCAAGTTGCTTTTCAGGGCTCATGTAAGATAAATTTCTTGACACCATTCTAAGAAATTGTTTTTATCTTTTTCTGAAAAGCAAAAATAAATACTGGCATTGGTGACAAGAATTTTTCTATTATGTTAAAAGTAAACTGAACATTTAGTTTGTAAAGGCAAAAAAATATTGGCTTCTGATACTGGGAATTTGGCATGATCCTCAGTGGTGCCAACATTCCAGAAAATCACAGACTTTTTTGGCATTGAAAGATTTAATACCCTTCCATCACACTTGAAATCCATCTGGACTAGCTATGAACTGAAAACAATCCTCAAGTAATTAAAGAAATTAGTTTTACATGCAAACAAAAAAAACAAAAAATACAATTTATTTCCTTCATTCTTTTCTAGAACTAATTGTTGGTCCTAAATCAGTGGCATGAAAAATGCAGTCTATTGAGGAAAAGGTGTTGAGCGTAATCAAACGTTTGTGCGAAGACAAGTGAGCCTGGATCATATTGAGATTATAGGTTTCTGTTTCCTGCTTTTATTTAGCAAGTAATTCCTTTCAGTCTATTGGGATGGCAGCAATTCTCATACCAAATGTAATTCCTCAGAGCATTGGTTGATTGATCCTGACCTGAATGTTTATTATGCAATTGTAGTTCTTGGAAACTAGCAAGAGAAACAGAGTAAGAAAACAATGAATCAGTTGAGGCTTTTGTTGTTAATATCTTTTAGAAAGTTTTGTCTTTCACTTCAAAGGCATGTATGATCAATTTAATGATGATTCAGACTGCTCATAAATTGAAGTTATCTGAACTAGACTGAACACAAGGGAAAGGGGCTTTCTTATATTTAGCCCAGTTATAAATGATTGTGTACCAACTTAACAGATCAGAAAGAAAGAATCTAAAGATACTTTTAATTCATCTGTTCATTATCTTAGGTTAACCAGTTTCATTTCTTTTAAGTGCCATGTCCTTCCAAGATGTAGGCAGTCATGGTTCTCCACAGTTTCCTATCCTTTTCACCTCTAAGTAATATTTGTCTCCTTACTGCCCTCCCATTCCTTATTTTGCACCCATTTACACAAGCTTGTTAGGTAGGTTACTCAGTGTTTCCCTCTTCCCCTCAACATGTCCTGTTCCAAGCCCTCTTCCCTTATTTTGTCCTGGAAATTTCAGCTATCTCTGATTCTAAGTACAAGTGTACTTTTTGTTTCCATTTTCCTTAAAACTTTCTCATATGTTTCATCCATGTTATTCTCAGCATTCTTCTGTAGAAGCACATCTCTGTTGTCTCGGGTCTCTTCTTCATCTGTGAAGAAATTATCCAGCATTCACCCCATATTAGAGAACTGGTATTAATTATTGCTTAAACATACTTTTCTTTATTTCATATGAAATTTTCCCGTTACTTTGTTTAGCTTTTCAAAGGCATTTATTGCTATTCCAAGGTGTCTTCGGATTTTTGTGTCGCAATTCTTGTTGTGCATTATAAAAATTCAAAGATAATTAATTTTCTGTATTTCCTTGATTCTAAAATCTCCAACTTGTAGCTCATATTTTGGAGTGTCCTTCTTGCTGATAGCCATACATATCATCTTCTTGCGAGTGCTTTCTTGCCTCTTTCCTTTATTATCTTTTCTAGGAGTACCTGTAGTTCTCTTTTGATGTCTGCCATCAACTGATGTTGGAAATGTACCGACTGACCTTTACAGCAAGGCAATCCTCAGAGAACTAAAAATTTCACTTGCTTTTCATTTTAATAATGAAAGTTAATGAGACCAGATTGAAAGAAGAAGCATTTTCCCATCAACATTGCAACCCTTGTATTATTTTATGGAATTTGAAAATCAAATAAACACAAGGAGTGTTTTCTACAAAAGCCACAGCCCAAGGTGTGAGCTACATATTGGGGATGTCAAAATTAAGCAAGTACAAAAACTTATCTTCCTCAGTCAAATAGTAACAGACAATGGAAAAGGTGACACACAAACCTGAAGATATATAAGAATAGTTGGAGAAGTCTAATAAGACATATTTACATTCAGACTGATGTCCTGATTTTTGTTGTTATTATTACAATGTTTCAAGTAGCAGACTTTTCTAAACAAGAGGATCTGAGGTTTCATTTTAATTCTTTGGTAGACAAAAGGAAAATATTTTTACTATAGTTTTATTTTTATAGTTGTTATTTTATAACAAATTCTTATCTCCAAGACTGGTGTTTTAGTATTTTAGAGCTAAAGTAATAAAAAAACATATTTTTATAACTTTTTTTAACAATTTCAGGAAATTGATTACTTTCATATGATCTTTTAATGATCTGTAAACTTTTAACTAGTTTATAAAAAAAACTAAGCTATAACTTTTACATTCAGAATATGACCTATAAAATGCTGATCACATCTGATCTTAAGTTAGGTGAGTTAGTTTTTTTTTAACTAATGAGAATCATTCTAATTTAAAAGAAATTCATGTGACTATTGTTCTAGAAAGTGAAAAGCTCTTACCTAATGTTATGAAGTATGCAAAAATATTGACAAATTAAATATATATTTTTTTAATCATGTTCACTAAGACACCAATGGGCTACTGGGTGTGGAAGAATTAGAAACTTGTCCTCTGGATTAGTCTTCTTTTGTTCTCGCTCTCTTTAGTAAAAACACGAGAAGAAAACAAGAGTAATGCAGAGGACAGTGGATAGTAATTGACATTGCATTTATATTTTTGCAGATTAAAGTTGGCTGGAAAGCAAGAATCTGGTTGAGAGTTGCACAAGTGAGAAGTGTGAGAAAAGAAACTATTAGCATAGAATTTATGGTTACATCTCGCCAGCTCAACAGTTGAGATCAAATTGATCAGATCTCAAATTGATGAGATCTTGATGCCAGTCTAGTACTGCACTTAAATGCAAAAAGTCTAGGTACCATAGTGAAGAGTTCATCTGAAAAATTACCATGAAAGTATTTATAGAAAAGGTACAAGGAGGCAACCTTATGGTTGTGGGAAAGTGACTGAAGTAGAAATGCTAGATTAGGACCAGTAATATTGCTGATTCTTCTTTGGATTTTATCAAGGGGCTCTATATAAATAGCAGGAACACTGGACCATATGTGGCAGCAATATTCTAAACATGGGAAAATGGTAGATTTAAAAATATATAGGATAGATTCTGGAGAGAGAAATTGTCTTATATGGGCAAGAACACCTTTTACCTTAGCTTCATAACTGATTTTCACAGACCATTATTACCATAGTAGTGAGTTCAATCCTACTGTGTGCCTCAGAACTTTTGTCAGATTAAGCTAAACTTAATAAACTCCTCTCTCTCTCTCTCTCTCTATATATATATATATATATATATATATATATATATATATATATATATATATATGTGAAAAGTGAATATAAATATAAATAAATATATATATATGTATAATTATTTATATATTATATGTCTTGGTACTTATTAGAAAGCGCTCAATATCAGAGATAGAGCTAACATATTTGGTTGGATAGATGTGAGTTTGTGACCCTGGGTTTCACGCTTTGGCGATCGTCAGACAAACTGAACAGTTTGTCTGACGATCGCTAAAAAACCCAGGGTCACAAACTCACATCTATCCAACTCTCTATATATATATATATATATATATATATATATATATATATATATAAAAAATGAAAATAATGTTAATTTTTTTTTCAAGTTCTAAATGAAAGTGAAGTAAAAAATGTGTTGAGAAAGAAACAGAAATATAGACTGAAACAATATTTGTGTAATGAGAAAAAGAAAAACAAAAGAACGAATGAAAATAGAAAATTAAAATGAAATAGACTGCAAGATGGAGGAAAAAAATTCAAAAGAAAGAAGGAAGAAAAAATGACTGCATAAGAAAAAGGGATAGAAAAACTCTAATGAGAGGAAAGCAATAATGTCAAGAAATAAGACTGGAAGAAAAAACAGAGCCAGTGATTGGTCAGTGAGTTCACATTAACCACTAAATCTAAATGCATGTCGACATTTATCTGCAAAGTTTGGCTTTAGCATTTAAGTGTTGTTCTACAGAAAATACCAGACATTTAGACAAAAAAGAAAGTGAATTCTTTGATTGCTAAAAGAGTTGGCAGATAGAATTCAGACAAGTACCCACCAAAAATCAAATGTTGCCGCTGTTTAATGCCATTATTAGATTGTAAAAAATGTCTCAGAGAGCAAGAGTAAGTCCAAATGCCATTTGAGTAAAACACAATACAAAAATGCCAAAATATTGACTTTTTATATGTACATGTATATACTCTCCCTCCTTCCCACATTCTCTCTCTTTCTCATTATATATATATATATGTTCAGTTTTTTTTTATACATTTTTTGTATAGGTATATAATAACATGACTGTATGTGTGTATAAATATATATATATATATATATATATATATATATATATATATTCATTTTTTTGTACATTTTTGTATAGTATATAATAACATGACTGTATGTGTGTGTATATATATATATATATATATATATATATATATATATATATATATTTAAAACTGTGCATGTACATGTTTTATAGGTATATCAGTAAGTAGACTAATGATGAAAAAAACATTTCTTTATAAATGACAAATACTTAGCTTTCAAAATAATCTGCTTCCTTGTCAATGCACTTAACACAGTATTTTTCTATTAACCACATAAACTGAATATTACACAGTACAAATTACAGGTAATAATTGATAATGTGTCAGGCTACAGATATATTAATCTACCCACATATGTCAATACACTTAGATAAATTAATATTAAAAAATATATAAGAAATTGTTCTAATTTGTGTGTATAATATCAGACTGTAACTGACATACATTGACTAATACTTGTTCTTCTATGTGCTATGTCCTTTCAGGTTATGGGTAGATTATGGCTCTTCCCAATTTCCTGAAAATAGGAAGTAAAAATCTGTGGAAAAGACATCAAGTAAAAATAAACAGTCTCAAAGAAATAAAAAAAGAGAACTCAGAAAAACATTGCTAAGAAAAAAGAATACATTTACAAGAACCAAATGATATGAAGAAAACAAGGATAAAAACTTGAAGACAAACAATATGTAGAAAACCAACAAAAGAAAGATTCAAACTAATGTATCATGATGATCAGTCCCCATGATTGAGTGATCAGTTCTCTCCACATATCTGGGTTGAAAGGTAGAGAGTTATTCATTCATGCATAGTGTATCTTTGACAAGTAGTCCTGGCAGGGCTCATCCCTCTCCAGGTCTAACCATGGCCAATGTTCTCCAACTTGAAAGCTTGCCTTGGTCATGGACCTGTGACTATTGATTCCACAGTTGAAACCCTCCACTGTTCATTGACTGCAGTCTAGGAAGCCCTCCTTCCTTGTGGTGCTATGTTATTACAGTACTAGCTGCATACATAGCTATGTATACACCCAGTATACACCATAGTGATTGTTGATCCTACAAGAAGGTTCATCTACTATTTTACACATCTTATTTTTAATATTGCTGGGAGTGTAGCCATCTACCTCATCAGAAAAGCCTGGTGGGGTAGCCAGGTTAGTCGCCAATGACCTGACCATGCAGCTGATGTTGCTGTATTACACAGTACCAGTAGCACTCATAGGATTACCTGGCATCAACTATAAATGATATTTTCATTTCTTTTTAATATAATATTAAAAATTCTGAATTCAGAAAGAACTTCCATTACTATGACAAACAAGATAACTCTATGTACCTCCAGAAATTCTGTTTATAATATGATAAATTTTATAAATGTATACCCACATTCCATCTATTGCATCTCTGAATGATGTATGTGAAAATAAAATTTTGTCTATTTAAACCATTTGAAAATTAAAAAAAAAACAAACAATTCTTAAACATTTATAACATCAATTGAACGGTAATCTGTCCCTAACGTTTTGTCTAATAATTATGTTATCTTCAAAAATAGTTTGTAAATTTTATTATTGCATTATCATAAAAAAGCTGCCCCTTTTAAATCAAATAACTTCATTTTAATCTGATCTATCTCTAAATAATATGAATAATTTCTAAATTGATTTTCCATGGTAAATTTTATTATACTTCATGAAATACTAGTTAAACCTCTGCTGAAATCTGTATACAATTTCAAGCCTGTTTCCATAAAGACTTTTAAAAGAGTGTATAAAAGAGTAACAGAAATAATATCTGGAACAGGGATGAAAGGTAATAGAACAGGAAATCCAGTAGTTCCATACTAAGTCTCTAAGTGAAATACAGAGGAGAAAATTGCTCAAATAGATTAATATTTTTATACTAATGTTCATCTAATACAAGGTCAGATAGCTACTCAAGACAGATGTTTAATGAATGTTGTACAGGCATAAAAGGAGATAGTCAGAGGTGCAGATTCTACAGATATGTGGGATAGAATAAATTTTAACCTTAGACTTGAAGAAATTAAGATCAGTGATGGCTCTACAGTTGCTGACACCTGAGCAAGCTGAACCTCAGTGCCCTTACAAATATATATATTTTTTAAATTTTCACAAGGAGAAAAACTGAAAATGTAGAATAACAAGTTTATTACAATATACAACTTAATACAAGCTAAAGAAAACATTCATTATCTTACCTAAAATATTTTTTCTACCCTTTAAATCTGTAAATCTTTTCATAACACTTTCTACACCCACCTGCTTTACAAGATAATTTTTTATTGGCAAAATAGCCAAAGTATTTAATCTGTCCTGAATCATAGATGACTACAAGTATGTTTTTATAAGCTTTAGTTTTGGAAGATCCCAAACACATGACATGGTGGCATGATGGTGACCCAGGTGACTGCCTGAGTTGTCAGTACCTTGAGCTGGCCCTGATTAAGATTGTAGTGATTGGATGAGCATCCTCTTAGGAGTCTGTTCTACAAAGCAGCAGAACTTAGGAAGATGTTATCCAAATGGAACTTCCTACTTACCAATTGAATATGAAGGTAATAAGGATAATTCAACTGTATGTGTATATACAAGATAGCAGTGGTCTTAGTTGTAATGGTTTGAACTGGAGAAACTAAAGAATGTATCTGATCAGAACATTACCCATGGAAATATAGACAGAGTAGTGAAAAGTCTTTGACACTGTCTCTGGGGAAAGGGTAATAGGTAGAAAATAATTCATCACCGCTAAAGTCATGTAAATGCTTTTGAACCCTCTCAAGTCTAGTAAGAAAGAATTGGACAGCTTCAGCCAAAATATAACAGCAATACTCCATTTATGCACTAATCTCACCACCGTCATCATGCTCAAAAGATTCAGCTACTTTCTGGTATGGTACAAGGATCTGACGATTTTTGCAGCCTTTTTAGCAATGGATCTTATATAGGAGTTCTATGATGACTTTGAAAAAATTAAGGGTCTTCTAGGCTATGACGAAATTTTACAAGCATCATTTTCATATAGTCTTTTTATTTCTGATTAATTTATTTTTTTATTTTTTACAACAATCATATCTATGTATGATGAAGTCCCTTCTTTAGTTTCACCAGTTCAGACCTTTACAAGTAGAACACAACATGTTACTTCCTCAGAGTCAACTCACCTGCATTTCTTCTGTATTCCAAATGTTAGGAGACAGTTCCACTCAGTTTTTTTTTTTTTTTCTCAAGAGCTGCTACTTTGTGGAACAGACCCCCATGTGGATTATTCCCTGAATGCTATTTAACTTGTTCAAGCCAAGGTTCAATTGCTATTTATTCCTCCTCATACTCAAAATCTTTACTTCCTACCACATCCACTTTCATTCGTATCATACACCTCATTCATCATTAACAATGTTAATATTAATGCTCTACTTTGACTGGCTTTGGGGCCTTGTATCTGATTAATTTTAGTACAAAAGTATTAGAGTCGAGAAAATCTTACCTTCTCATATCATTTGTTTAGAACATCATCATGTCATGTCTCAAATACGATTTTATCTCTAATAAATAAATGATATTGAAAATGTGTGTCCCTAAATAATATTGAAAATGTGTGTCCCTAAATAGCTAGAAAAGTCCATCTCTGTCTCTCTGTTTATATTAAGAGGAAGTAAATGTTTATTCCCTTGAATCTATGTAAGTTTCTAAGATGAAGATTCTGGTAAATGGACTTTGCAGTATGCTTTCAAATACTAATAACTGCTCAAGACTAACATTACATTATATGGACATTTTTTGTGAAAAATATCTTGTGGTCCCTTCAAAGATAACAAGATAAAATTAAAAATCTTTCTTGTATGAACTGGTTGTATCTGACTTCATTACTTACCCCTTTTAGCAATGCTGCATTAAATAAAGAGAAAACTGAAATTCTGTACTATATTTCTGTTATTGTAAGTTTGAAAATAACTTTAATCTTCTAAAATTTGAATGTCAATCACTATCTGCTATCCTCCTGATCACACTTCTTTTGTTCTCACTCCTTAGTAATGTTTCTGGTTTTTAATTCTTTTACATCCAGTAAACCTTTGTGTCTTAGTGACTTTACTACCTTGCTTGGGGTGAACTTGATTAAAATATATTTATTTATATACTGATATGCCTATAAAACATGTACATGCACAGTTTTATATATATATATATATACACACACACACACACATACAGTCATGTTATTATATATCAAGACAAAAAATGTACAAAAAACTGAACAAAGAGATATATATATATATATATATATATATATATATATATATATATATATATAATAGGAGGCATGGTGGAGTAATGGATAGCGGCTTGGATTGAGGAATCGCAGAGCCGAGTTCGAATTCCAGTCGAATCCATTACATTCACTTACGTGCTAATACCCTTGGGAAAGATATGAATCCTCTTCTTCTCCCTCCAGCTATGGGTAAATAGCAGGACAGACTAGGTTCTATAGCCTTGGATGGCAACTGGTCTAGGAGAAGGACAACTCTGAATTCAAAACCTGTGGAGAGTCGTTTGGGGAACTTGTGGTACTTAGTGCACCAGGTCTCTGTATTCGGCCCTTCAAAAAGTGTGGATGGTCCTGCATGAAATATTCACCACTATAATCAAATCTCTTGTGCTGTTGTCATGTTGTCGGTTTCCTGGAAACTGATCTGCTTGACCCTCATACGTCAAAATTGACGGGAGAGTCGACTATATATATATATATATAATTCCACTAGGCTAAGTTGAACATTTAATTTACATAAAATTAGCTGCTTGCAAATTCTAAAATTTAGCCTATTAGTCTCACCCTAAACCAACCTGAAATCAAAAGAAACAAATTATTAACATTAACAAGTTGTGATGTACTGGAAATTGGCAACTAAATATGAAAAACTATATCTGCTTTATTGCAATAAAAAATTTTAAAAAATAATTCATTCCAATAAATGGAAGCAGAAATTTGCTAATTATAATTGTGTTTATTTTAATATATTTTCTGTTTATACATTATTTTTATAGATGCAAATATTTAAGTAAATGCTCTGGTTATTATAAACAGACGCTTCCTCTAGCTAAATGGTATAGCACATCAGGCTATATGACAATTCCATGTAATATACAAACTCAATTTCTGTCAGAGGACATATTTTCTATGAAATTTCTCAGACATTCAGGTCGGTAAATGAGGTTAATACTCTTTATTATAAACAGAGCGTTTACTTAAATATTTGTATCTATAAAAATAATGTATAAACAGAAAATATATTAAAATAATTGTCGGACCTAGTCCATTTCATAATATATGACGTTAAAATATTTGTCATGCTTTGCCATTGAGAATTTAGCAACCAGCAGAAAACAGCGAGATTTTATTTAATTTCATAAGAATAAAAAACAGATTAGTTTTCTCTCTCTCTTTAGAAACCAGCAAGGCAAAATGCATTGTTAACATACAGAATTTTGATTTGAGGACACAACTTAAGGCTGTTCACAGTTCTCCATATTGAAAAAGTACAATAGCTGAAAATTTTAAAGAATACTCCCTTTCCAAAATATCATTGTTCTTCTCTTCTTGAAATTACAATACCATGAAAACAGATGCCCAAAACTACAAATAAAATAGATTACACAACTATCTTTTATTGATTTGTGAGATAAGTTGTTTTGATTTTTACCAAAATTTGCTTTTATTGCCTCCTACATTTTTTTGTATATAATCATTCACAACATACCACTTCTTTTTCTATGTGCTGTATCCCTTCAGGGTGTTGGTAATCATGGCTCTCTACAACTTCCTGTCTTTTGTAGCTCTTAATTAATTTTATCTTTTGGCTATCTCCCCAAACCCTGCTCTGCAATCCATTCACTCAAGTTTACTAGGTAGGTTATGTATTGTTTCCTCTGTCTCACTTGCCTTCAATCAATCCTGCGAGTATCAAATTTTCCAAGCCCTCTTTCCTCATTATGTACCTCAGAAAGTTCAACTCTCTCTTCCTGATGTTAAGTATAAGTGTCCTTTTTGCTTCCATGTCTCTAGAACTCCATTGTTGCTCACATGTTTGGCCCATGGTATTCTCAGCATCCTTCTGTAGAACTATATTTCGGTTACTTCAAGTCTCTTCTTCATCTGTGAGGTGATTGTCCAGCATTCAATGCAATATAGGGGGACTGATATTTTATAACAGATCAGTACATAACCAAAATATTTGTTTTCTGAATGAACATATCAGTTTATGATTGTCAAGTGGACAATGCAAAACAAGCGTTGGAGAATAATCATGTATATATAAAATCTCATATGGAGTATTGTTTTTTTTTGTTTTTTTTTGTGTGTGTGTGTTTTTCATATTTTACTTTCTTGGAATTATGTCTAATATTGCCAGTTCTCATAAGATAAGAAAATGTCTAAGTGTTGCCAAATTTTAAAAAATGAAAAAATTCAGCTACTCAGCAAGTGCAATGCAAGGCTTCTGTAAGGAACTATTTCGACCTAACAATCAATAAAACTAACAAAATGCTGATGACAAAATGATATAAAGATCTGTTCTTTTTTTCCCACTTTAAAACTATAAGACCATTTTGTAGCTGGTATCCTGACTGTATTTGGTAATATTTTCATTTTCTTCTTAATACCCAGACTTTGTTTAGAAATATGTCGATTAATGATTATGAGAAATAATTGAATTTAGTCCTGTCGGTTCAGGTCATACAAGAAATCGGTGATATAAAGAAGTGAAAATATTTTGTTAATTGACATTTTGTATAATTGTTTCTTCAAATATATTTTACAAATTATCTTGTAATAGAAGAATTTAATCTATGAACAGATCTCTAAGTGCATGTTAGTTATTGAAATCGACAAATTGTTCTCATTAAAATCAATGATATTATGATGTTTAATTAATTGATTTAAAATACCTCATCTAAGCAGTTGCATCAGTGAAATCACCAGTTTTTAACTAGTTTTGTATTCTACTAGGTTTGATCCTGGTTTAATTCATTGTTTTATTGGAAAAGCTGAAAGTCCTGTGTTCATGCCTTTTTTTCAATGATATTGAAATAATATAACTTTTTAATGTTAATATCCTGAGGCTACAGACTCCTCTTACAAATATGTCTTCTTTATAGTTATAATGTATGAAACAATAGAAAACTCATCATTTATGTTTTTAGTTTATAGCAAAAAGAAGCTTTATTGTATAGCCTTAGATAGAATGTATCAAACTATTTTGGCAACAAACTTGTAACAGTTGTAGTTTGAATTGATTTAGAATAAGGAAATTCACTTTGAAATGAAGATGACAGCAATGACTTAAATGAGAATCAAAACATAATATCAAAATGTATTTTTTATTAAATTTTATAAAAGTTAACGGTAGAAGGTTAAGTTTACTATGTAAAGTCATTGTCAATTGATCTCCCCTAAGGAAACTGAAACAAAATATGCTCATATAATTTCTTAAAATTTAAAAAAAAAAAGAATTAAAATTCTGAAATTTGTAATCTGGAGTTCTTTTTACATATATTACTATGATATAACAATATATACATTTTTATATATCAAGAACAATATTGGGAAAAAATGTTATACCAAAGTGGAAACAGTTTTAATGTGACATCTTTTGTCCTTGAAGACTTCATCAGATTAGATTTGTTATGTTTGTGCAACTATGCATGCACACAAACAATGGATGCTGGGAATTTAATTTTTTTTTATCAATTAAGTATCCAGATGATGATATTTCAGAACAAAAATTTTTAAAACTTATGAAATCGCATGTTATGAACATATTTTGTTTTGGCCTCCATAAGATGATCAATGTACAATGAATTTACATGGCAAGATGGAACCCCACTATTAACTCTTATAAAAAATTAAAAAAAATTAAAAACAATATTTATTGTCTGGAGTGCTTAATTTATAATAATATGAAAAAAAATGATTATTTTTGGTTTGCATACCTTTTGTACAAATGCACTCAATATTCTGCTTTGTAAATGATAAATACTTTTAATGTCTAAACCTAAGAATTGTTCAGAGCTCTTTACATCATGCACAAATTTCAAACTAATACTCATATTGGGAAACCTCAAAAAATTTTACTTGAAAAGTTGATTTTAAAACTCAGCTTATATATAAATAATTTTCTGTCTTGATCAATTTAATATGTAACACTCAGATATGTTGGTGCACTATAACAGAGATGAACAGCCTGATTTTTTTTCTATCTCCTATAAAAGGAATGATAAATATTTCACCTTCAAGGCAGTAGAAATTAAACCATTGTCCATATCTCTGATAGTCTAATTACAAAGCTATCATTAATGATGGCTATGCAGTAATCCACTTTGAATTTGGGGACCTGTAACAGTTACCACCCTACATAATCCCTTATAATGAATATTGTAGAAACCAAATGTTTTATAAAAATGTACTAAGTAGATTAAAGATAAGTTTCTCATCATGCAAGCATTATTAAAATTATCAGAAACAATTTATAAGCACAAATTAAATAGAGCAATTCTCTTTCATCACTCAGTGTAAGTTTTTATCTCTCTCATAAAATTTACAGATGGAATAGAGAAGGAAAGATCTGATTTCTTCAGTTTATTTAGTAGTATGATCTGGATTTAAAGACAATTTATTTGCAATTTTGACTCTTCTCTCAAACATGTTTTCTGTATTCTGCTACATGACCTTTCAGGATTTGGGCAATCATGGCTCTCCACATGTCCTCTGTAACTCTTAGCAAATTTTGTCTTTTACACAAGCTCATTCTTCTTCTATCTGCCGTGTCCCTTCAGGATGTGGCCAATCATGGTTCTCCACAATTTCCTGTCTTTTGTAGATCTTAATAAAGTTTGTCTTTTTGCTATCTCTACTAATCCCTGTTATGCCAAGCATTTATACAAGCTCGTTCTGTAGGTTATGCACTGCTTTCCTCTGTTTCTCTTGCATTCAATATGTCCTGTAAATATCAAATAATTCTTTCTCTCAAAGACTCTATCAAAAAAGATATATTGTTGATTCTTGTCTCTTACAGTTTCTCCTTCTCATGTACCATGTGTGTGTATCCCAAACTCTCTAATGTTAATAATTATAATTATAATTAATTTTTGGTATGTAGCTTAATTTCCCTTTGTCTAGATGGACACAGCATGGAAAGGACACTGACCATGATCACTATAACTATAGCTTATTAAATTTTTACAAATTCTTCGCCCCAAGAACATGATAATAATGATTAAAATGTGTCATTCATAAGTTCAATTTAATTATTTAGTGTTCTTTTTCTATGTGTTGTGTCCTTCCAGTATGTTGGGGATCCTTGCTCTCCACAACTTTCAGTATTTTGTAGCTCATAATAAATTTTGTCTTTTTGTTATCTCTCCTAAACCTTGCTCCATCTTTACTCAAGCTCACTAAGTATGTTATGTGCTGCTTTCCTCTGTCCCTGTTGCCTTCAATAATTCCCATGAGTGTTAGATTTTCTATACCATCTCTCCTCACTATGTGCCCTAGAAATTTCAACTCTCTCTTTCTGATGTTAAATGTAAGTGTCCTTTTTGTTTCTATTTTCAGAAAATTTTGTTTCATTATTGCTCACATGTTCAGTCTATGGTATTTTCAGCTTCTTCCATAGAATCACATTTTGATTGCCTCAAGTTTATTTCTTCATTTGTGTGGAGATTATCTAGCATCCACTTCTATATAGGAGGAATGATATTACATAACAATTAAGTATTAAATTCTGAATTAATAATGGATATTTTATTTTAAATATTTGAAGTAAGTTTACATGTGTAATGTTGACAATTTGTTTGATGTTTCTCCTTTTTAAAAGTTTTTGCTAATTTTTTTATGAATTCAATATACTAAATACCCATTAGAGTAAGACTATCAGGCAATGCCAGGATTAAAATAGCTTAAGAGATTATCATTAATTTTTTAAAAATAATTTTTTGTCTTAATCTATTTAAAAATCAAATATTAAAGTAATAATAAGATGAGTTAAATTTTATAAAGAAAAAATGTAAACCATTTTTTGATGTTTTTGTTTGTTTTTGGAATTGTTTAGTTTATGAGTTTATTTTGCATTTACTTGAATATCTTTTTTTTTCCCAAGAAAGTGAAAAGAGGACTCAGTTTCATTTAAATCAACTTATAAACAGCACGCAACAATATGACTTTTACTGCTTTATTCTCAAGAATTTTGAGGAACGACTTTTTTTATTCTCTGAGATATGTAATGTGATTTTCATTCATAATTTTTAATTATTTTCATTAAGTAAAAAGGAAATTTCTGATAAAATGTTTTATTAATTCTTTTTTAATTTTAATAAAAAATGGTACCATGGTTGTTAAATTTTTAGAATAAATGTTAAAAGAAATTAATCATGCAGACAATGAATACACATGAATATATAAGGACATATATAGTGTGTGTATGAGAGAGAGAAAGCAAGCAGATAAATATCTGGGTATGATTGCTCTGCTAAAACTATGAGTACTGCTACCATGACAGTGACAGCTATAGTGGCATTCCTTCTTACATGTGGTCAAATATAGTACTGATCTGTCAGCTATATTCTATAATTCCTAATATGTGGTCATGATTAGTTTGCAACCATTTTTGGTAACACAAGTATTTCTACTACTGTAACTTTCTCTATAGATATAACTCCCCCACTAGCAAGTATCCAAATACAATAATATATTATCGCCTACAAAGTATGAATACCATGAATTATAAATATATATATATATATATATATATATATATATATATATATATATATATATATATAATAACTTTTATATAGATAGTAATTTGTTGGAGATGTAGGTTATGCTTTCTTGTACATTCAATCAGAAAAATTGTAAAATAATTTGTATGCTTTCTCAAGGCTATCTAAACATTATAATTTAAAAGCTTTATTAGCAAGAATTATTATTTTTTTTTAAATTTAACTTATAATACATTAGAGACAGAGCCAGATTTAGATGAAGAGAGGCCCTACACGATTCCACCTGTGAGGTCCCTCCAAATCCTCCATTCTCATGCATAGAGGATAATGAAAGAGTGTCAAATTAAACAAATTAAGTAAAGCTGAGGATGATGACAGGTGTTTAAAATTATTGAAGGGTCATTTAGAGTCTACAATGCATTATGATAGCATGTGTAAGAAAGGCCTATGAAAGTGTCAAAAATATTATACACCTTGGCTGGAGGCTCACTAGATTTTAAGGCCTTAAGCTTCAGCCTGCTAAGCCTGTTGGTAAATCTGGCACTGATTACAGAAGTAAGTGATGTTATAGTTATCAAAAGATAAAAATGGAATCAGTAGGCCAAGTTCAAATTTCAGTCAAGACTGTTACATTTTCTTCACTTGCCCTTGAGAAAAGCCTCAATCCATCACTCCACCCCTACAGCTAAGGTTTAAATAGTAAGGTGAACAGAGCTTTAATAGGGAAACCAGTTTAAGCGAAAAACAAACACAGAATTGAAATCTATGGAGACGGCAACAGGAAATTCGCTTTATTACCTTTGCCAAAAACAGTCATGGTGGTTCACAATTTACAGATATTAAAACAAAGAAAGTCGAGGAGGGCCATGATTGTTTATGTTCTGAAGGGATTTAGAAAGAATTGACTAAAAGCAAAGAATACACATACACACCATTGTCACTGTAGATTTCTATTCATAAATATATTTACAACTGAACTGATAAAATGATTTATTACAGTTTTTGTCAGCAGTATACATCTACTATTATGTCTATATCTGTTTAAGTATTGTCTGCATCTATATTTGGTCAGATATAGAATGGCAGTTCTTCCTCCTAAATGTCTGTCATTGTTTTTATTTTGTTTCTCTTCTGCTTATATACTACTACTACTAATGCATCGACAACCAGATTAGGTTAGTATTGGGCTACTATGCCTAGTATCACTGCTACTACTTAAAAGATCTCAGCTATGTTGATGCCAATTAATAGTCATTTGCAATCAAGAATGGAAAAAATCCTTACTATAATCATTTACAGGATTAAATGTGACTCATCTTGTAAAGATATAAGTTTCTTAACTAATTTTTAAATTGTGAAGTATATATAGCAAATATCTTCTTAAATTGTAATTTAACAAAAGCATTTTAGAGTTTATGCATTCAATTGTATACTTTTATATTTTGATTTCAAATTGGTCAACATAGATGTGAACAGATAGAATTGTAATGATAGAAAGTGATTGAGCTTATTGTTTTCCCTATTTCAAATTTTGCATAATAAATAGAATGATTTTCAGCATTTTTGATGGCAAAATGAAAAATAAACAAAGTCAAAACCTTAATTTTAATCTGATTACATCTAAAATGTAATAAAGTAATCCAATGACCTGCTAAATTTTCTGGATGTGATCTATAAAATGCTGCTTTCATTTTTTTTATTAACAAACAAAATCATGTAACCAACAACAATAACACTGCCTTCATTCATTCTTCCCAGTTCAAAATAATGAAGGTAGTTATTATAATGATAATAATTTATGTCATGATAATATATATATATATATATATATATATAATGATATTAATAAAGATAATCTAGTTCAATTCTTTATTTTACGATAAGAGAATTCTATGTTGAAATACTTTTCTTTTATTCTCCTCTAAATGCATATTCAACAAAAATTGTGGAACTACCATTTATTTGTTTTATTTCATTTGGCCAGTCATGAAAACAGACTGCTTTGATCATGTTTACAAATACATATCTTATAAAAATGCTATACATGAGTGAATAAATATATTCTACATTTATATATAGTATATTATTGCTAAGACATTACAGCATAAAACTGAATCGACATCCTCTAGCAGCATTGTAACATTAGTTTTATATCCTGTCTTATCTTTTCTTTTTACTTTCCTCTTGCTTTCATTCTCTTTACATCTCTCTTATCTTACCTGTTTCCCTCCTCATCACTCATTTTTTATCAGTGCCTTTTATCTTTAGCTGACTGATGGTAGGCAATGCACATCAGTGCATGTAAAAGTAAGAATTTCTGCTCATATGCATCTATAACAAGTTGTCTTTTCATTTCAATGCACAGAATTATTTCCACCATATCAAATCTTTTATGTCACAAAAGACCTTATATTCAGTGATTTTAAAAATAAAGGAAAAGACTTTTTGCATTTTGTACTTGTGAAATCTTTCATGTAGATTTATATCTTTATGCTACAATAAATATTCTGTGCAGTTTCTCAAATAAATGCTTTAATCATATG